>CM038678.1:668518962-669047478 GCA_021605205.1 Aegilops longissima
ATGGAGAAGACTATTCTTGAGCTCTTCGCGATGCTCAAAGCTGCAGAGGTAGAAATCAAGAAGGAGCATCAACTATTGATGGTTAACAAGAGCACTAGTTTCAAGAAAAAGGGCAAAGGAAAGAAGGGTAACTTCAAGAAGAATGGCAAGCAAGTTGCCACTCCCGGGAAGAAGCCCAAGTCTAGACCTAAGCCTGAAACTGAGTGCTTCTACTGCAAAGGGATTGGTCACTGGAAGCGGAACTGCCCCAAGTATTTGGCGGATAAGAAGGATGGCGAAGTGAACAAATGTATATTTGATATACATGTTATTGATGTGTACCTTACTAATGCTCCTAGTAGTGCTTGAGTATTTGATACCGGTTCGGTTGCTCATATTTGTAATTCGAAACAGGGACTACAAGTTAAACGAAGATTGGCTAAGGACGAGGTGACGATGCGCGTCGGGAATGGTTCCAAGGTCGATGTGATCGCCGTCGGCACGCTACCTCTACATATACCTTCGGGATTAGTTTTAGACCTGAATAATTGTTATTTGGTGCCAGCGTTGAGCATGAACACTATATCTGGATCTTGTTTAATGTGAGACAGTTATTCATTCAAATCAGAGAATAATGGTTGTTCTATTTATATGAGTAATATCTTTTATGGTCATGCACCCTTGAAGAGTGGTCTATTTTTGTTGAATCTCAATTGTGGTGATACACATATTCATAATATTGATGCCAAAAGATGCAAAGTTGATAATGATAGTGCAACATATTTGTGGCACTGCCGTTTAGGTCATATTGGTGTAAAGTGCATGAAGAAACTCCATGGACTTTTGGAATCACTTGATTATGAATCATTTAATGCTTGCGAACCATGCCTCATGGGCAAGATGACTAAAACTCCGTTCTCCGGAACAATGGAGCGAGCTACAGACTTATTGGAAATAATACATACCGATGTATGCGGTCCAATGAGTGTTGAGGCTCGCGGCGGGTATCGTTATTTTCTAACCTTCACAAATTATTTGAGCAGATATGGGTATATCTACTTAATGAAACACAAGTCTGAAACACTTGAAAAGTTCAAAGAATTTCAGAGTGAAGTGGAGAATCATCGTAACAAGAAAATAAAGTTTCTACGATCTGATCGCGGAGGCGAATATTTGAGTCACGAGTTTGACCTTCGTTTAAAACAATAAGGAATAGTTTCACTACTCACGCCACCTGGAACACCACAGCGTAATGGTGTGTACAAACGCCGTAACCATACTTTATTAGATATGGTGCGATCTATGATGTCTATTACCGATTTACCACTATCGTTTTGGGGTTATGCATTAGAGACAGCTGCATTCACTTTAAATAGGGCTCCATCTAAATCCGTTGAGACGACATCGTATGAACTATGGTTTGGCAAGAAACCTAAGCTGTCGTTTCTTAAAGTTTGGGGTTGCGATGCTTATGTGAAAACGTTTCAGCCTGATAAGCTCGAACCCACATCGGAGAAATGTGTCTTCATAGGATACCCAAAAGAGACTGTTGGGTACACCTTCTATCACAGATTCGAAGGCAAGATCTTTGTTGCTAAGAATGGATCCTTTCTAGAGAAGGAGTTTCTCTCGAAAGAAGTGAGTGGGAGGAAAATAGAACTTGGTGAGGTAATTGTACCTTCTCTTGAATTGGAAAGTAGCTCATCACAGAAAACCGTTCTCGTGATGCCTACACCAACTAGTGAGGAAGCTAATGATAATGATCATGAAACTTTGGATCAAGTTACTACCGAACCTCGTAGGTCAACCAGAGCATGTTCCGCACTAGAGTGGTACGGTAATCCTGTTCTGGAAGTCATGTTACTAGACCATGACGAACCTACGAACTATGAGGAAGCGATGATGAGTCCAGATTCTGCAAAATGGCTTGAGGCCATGAAATCTGAGATGGGATCCATCTATGAGAACAAAGTATGGACATTGGTGGACTTGCCCGATGATCGGCAAGCCATAGAGAATAAATGGATTTTCAAGAAGAATACTGACGCTGATGGTAATGTTATTGTCTACAAAGCTCAACTTGTCGCGAAAGGTTTCTGACAAGTTCAAGGACTTGACTACAATGAGACCTTCTCACCCATAGCGATGCTTAAGTCTGTCCGAATCATGTTAGCAATTGCCACATTTTATGATTATGAAATCTGGCAAATGTATGTCAAGACTGCATTCCTTAATGAATTTCTTAAGGAAGAGTTGTATATGATGTAACCAGAAGGTTTTGTCGATCCTAAAGGTGCTAACAAAGTATGCAAGCTCCAGCGATCCATTTATGGACTGGTGCAAGCATCTCGGAGTTGGAATATACGTTTTGGTGAGGTGATCAAAGCATATGGTTTTATACAGACTTTTGGAGAAGCCTGTATTTACAAGAAAGTGAGTGGGAGCTCTGTAGCATTTCTAATATTATATGTGGATGACATATTGTTGATTGGAAATGATATAGAATTTCTAGATAGCATAAAAGGATACTTGAATAAAAGTTTTTCAATGAAAGACCTCGGTGAAGCTGCTTATATATTAGGCATCAAGATCTATAGAGATAGATCAAGACACTTAATTGGACTTTCACAAAGCACATACCTTGATAAAGTTTTGAAGAAGTTCAAAATGGACCAATCAAAGAAGGAGTTCTAGCCTGTATTGTAAGGTGTGAAGTTGAGTAAGACTCAAAGCCCGACCACGGCAGAAGATAGAGAGAGAATGAAAGTCATTCAGTATGCCTTAGCCATAGGTTCTATAAAGTATGCCATGTTGTGTAACAAACCTGTTGTGTACCTTGCCATGAATTTGGCAAGGGGGTACAATAGTGATCCACGAGTAGATCACTAGACAACGGTCAAAATTATCCTTAGAGGACTAAGGAAATATTTCTCAGTTATGGAGGTGATAAAGAGTTTGTCGTAAAGAGTTACGTTGATGCAAGCTTTCACACTGATCCGGATGACTCTGAGTCTCAGTCTGGATACATATTGAAAGTGGGAGCAATTAGCTAGAGTAGCTCCGTGCAGAGCATGCTACGTCTTGAGCTTGCGTTGGTTTTCCTTGAAGAGAAAAGGGTGATGCAGCAATAGTAGCATAAGTATTTCCCTCAGTTTTGAGAACCAAGGTATCAATCCAAAGAGGAGGCTCCTCAAAAGTCCCACGCACCTACACAAACAAACAAGAACTCGCAACCAACGCAATAAAGGGGTTGTCAATCCCTTCACGACCACTTCATGTAAAGTGAGATCGATAGAGATAATATGATAAGATAAATATATTTTGGTATTTTATAATATAGATTGGAAAAGTAAAGATGCAAATAAAAGTAGATGGCAAACTTATATGATAAAAGATAGACCCGGGGGCCATAGGTTTCACTAGTGGCTTCTCTCAAGATAGCATAAGTATTACGGTGGGTGAACAAATTACTGTCGAGCAATTGATAGAAAAAGCGAATAATTATGAGATTATCTAGGCATGATCATGTATATAGGCATCACGTCTGTGTCATGTAGACCGACTTCTGCCTGCATCTACTACTATTACTCCACACATCGACCGCTATGCAGCATGCATCTAGAGTATTAAGTTCATAAAGAACAGAGTAACGCATTAAGAAAGATGACATGATGTAGAGGGATAAACTCATGCAATATGATATAAACCCCATCTTTTTATCCTCGCTGGCAACAATACAATACGTGCCTTGCTGCCCCTGCTTTCACTGGGAGAGGACACCGCAAGATTGAACCCAAAGCTAAGCACTTCTCCCATTGCAAGAAAGATCAATCTAGTAGGCCAAACCAAACCGATAATTTGAAGAGACTTGCAAAGATAAATTAATCACACATAAAAGAATTCAGAGGAGATTGAAATATTTCTCATAGATAAACTTGATCATAAACCCACAATTCATCGGATCTCGACAAACACACCGCAAAATGAGTTACATCGAATAGATCTCCAAGAAGATCGAGGAGAACTTTGTATTGAGATTCAAAGAGAGAGAAGAAGCCATCTAGCTAATAACTATGGACCCAAAGGTCTGTGGTAAACTACTCACAACTCATCGGAGGGGCTATGGTGTTGATGTAGTAGCCCTCCATGGTCGATTCCCCCTCCGGCGGAGCACCGACGAAGGCTCGAAGATGGGATCTTGCGGATACAGAAGATTGCGGTGGTGGAAATAGTTTTTCATGGTCTCCCCTGATGTTTTCGGGGTACGAGGGTATATATAGGAGGAATAAGTAGGTCGGTGGACGCCCGAGGGGCCCACAAGACAGGGGGCGTGCCCTGTAGGGGTGGGCGCGCCCTCCACCCTCGTGGCCGCATCGATTGCTTCTTGACTTGCACTCCAAGTCCTCTGGATCACGTTCGTTCCAAAAATCACACTCCTGAAGGTTTCATTCTGTTTGGACTCCGTTTGATATTCCTTTTCTTCGAAACACTGAAATAGGCAAAAAAATAGCAATACAGGATGGGCCTCCGGTTAGTAGGTTAGTCCCAAAAATGGTATAAATGTGTAAAGTAAAGCCCATAAACATCCAAAACGGGTAATATAATAGCATGGAACAATCAAAAATTATGGATACGTTGGAGACGTATCAAGCATCCCCAAGCTTAATTCCTGCTCGTCCTCGAGTAGGTAAATGATAAAAACAGAATTTTTGCTGTGGAATGCTACCTAGCATAATTCTCAATGTAATTTTCTTTATTGTGGCATGAATGTTCAGATCCAAATGATTCAAGATAAAAGCTTATACAACATAAAAACAATAATACTTCAAAGCATACTAGCAAATAATCATGTCTTATCAAAATAGCATAGCCAAAGAAAGCTTATCCCTACAAAATCATATAGTTAGGCCATGCTTCATTTTCATTACACAAAATACTCCCATCATGCACAACCCCGATGATGAGCCGAGCAATTGGTTCATACTTTTTAACGCGCTTCAACTTTTTTCAACTCTTATGCAATACATGAGCGCAAGCCATGGACATAGCACTATGGTGGTATATGTTGGTTGTGAAGGCAAAAAGGGAGAAGATAGTCTCACATCAACTAGGCGTATCAACGGGCTATGGAGATGCCCATCAATAGATATCAATGTGAGTGAGTAGGGATTGCCATGCAACGGATGCACTAGAGCTATAAATATATGAAAGCTCAACAAAAGAAACTAAGTGGGTGTGCATCCAACTCGCTTGCTCACGAAGACCTAGGGCATTTTGAGGAAGCCCATCATTGGAATATACAAGCCAAGTTCTATAATGAAAAATTCCCACTAGTATATGAAAGTGACAACATAGGAGACTCTCTATCATGAAGATCATGGTGCTACTTTGAAGCACAAGTGTGGAAAAGAGATAGTAGCATTGCCCCTTCTCTCTTTTTCTCTCATTTTTTCTCTTTTTTTTTCTTTTCATTTTTTTTCTCTTTTTTTTCTTTCTCTTTCGGTGGGCTTCTTTGGCCTCTTTTATTTTTATAAAGTCCGAAGTCTCATCCCGACTTGTGGGGGAATCATAGTCTTCATCATCCTTTCCTCACTTGGGACAATGCTCTAATAATGAAGATCATCACACTTTTATTGATTTACAACTCAAAAATTACAACTCAACACTAAGAACAAAATATGACTCTATATGAATGCCTCCGGCGGTGTACCGGGATATGCAATGAATCAAGAGTGACATGTATGAAAAATTATGAAGGTGGCCTTGCCACGAATACGATGTCAACTATATGATCATGCAAAGAGCAATATGACAATGATGGAGCGTGTCATAATAAACGGAACGGTGGAAAGTTGCATGGCAATATATCTCGGAATGGCTATGGAAATGCCATAATAGGTAGGTATGGTGGCTTTTTTGAGAAAGGTAAATAATGGGTGCAAGATACCGGCGAAAGTTGCGCGGCATAATAGAGGATAGCAAAGTGGAAGGGTAAGTGTGCGTATATCCATGGACTCACATTAGTCATAAAGAACTCATATACTTATTGCAAAAGTTTACTTAGCCCTCGAATCAAAGTACTACTACACATGCCCCTAGAGGGATAGATTGGTAGGAAAAGACCATCGCTCGTCCCCAACTGCCACTCATAAGGAAGACAATCAAAAGAGCACCTCATGCAACAAATTTGTCACACAACTTTTACCATACGTGCATGCTACGGGACTTGCCAACTTCAACACAAGTATTTCTCAATTTCATAATTACCCAACTAGCATGACTCTAGCATTACTACCTTTATATCTCAAAACAATTATCAAACATCAAATTGATCCTAGTGTTTAATGCACTTTTTATCATAGTTTTTATTATACTCAACTTGGATGCTCATCATTCTAGGACCAAATTTATAACCATAGAAAATACCATGATGTTCTAAAAGACTCTCAAAATAATATAAGTGAAGCATGAGATATCAACAATTTCTTCAAACTTAAGCCACTGCCGTGCTCTAAAAATTATAAGTGAAGCACTAGAGCAAAAACTATCTAGCTCAAAAGATATAAGTGAAGCACATAGAGTATTCTAATAAATTCCAGTCTAGTGGTTTTCTCCCAAAAGGTGTGAACAACAAGGATGATTGTGGTGATCTAAAAAGCAAAAACTAATTTCATACAAGACGCTCCAAGCAAAACACATATCATGTGGCGAATAAAACTATAGCTCCAAGTAAAGTTACCGATAAACGAAGACGAAAGAGGGGATGCCTTCCCGGGGCATCCCCAACCTTAGGATTTTGGCTATTCTTGAATATCTTGGGGTGCCTTGGGCATCCCCAAGCTTAGGCTCTTGCCACTCCTTATTCCATAGTCCATCAAATCTTTACCCAAAACTTGAAAACTTCACAACTCAAAACTCAACAGAAATCTCGTAAGCTCTGTTAGCGAAAGAAAACAAAACACCACTTCAAGGTACTGTAATGAACTCATTATTTATTTATATTGGTGTTAAAACAACTGTATTACAACTTCTCTATGGTTTATAAACTATTTTACTAGCCACAGATTCATCAAAATAAGCAAACAATGCACGAAAAACAGAATCTATCAAAAACAGAACAGTCTGTAATAATCTGTAACTAACGCAAACTTCTGGAACTCCAAAAATTGTACCAAAATAGGAAGTCCTAGGAAATTTATCTATTGATCTACAGCAAAAATAATCAACGCAAAAGCACGTTCCTGTGATTTATTAAAACTATTTTCGTGCGTGCAAAGTTTCTGTTTTTCAGCAGAATCAAATTAACTATCACCATAGGTTATCATATAGGTTCTACTTGGCACAAACACTAATTAAAACATTAAAACACATCTAAACAGAAGGTAGATGATAAATTTATTACTAAACAGAAACAAAAACAAAAATCACAAAGAAAATTGGGTTGCCTCCCAACTAGCGCTATAGTTTAACGCCCCTAGCTAGGCATAAAAACGAGGATAGATCTAAGTAGTGCCATCCTTGGCACTCAATTTTTTTATAGAGTTATGCTCAGGTCCGGGAGGCTCCTTGCGTTTCCCTTCATGCTCGGAGATCTTTTGATCTAAGGCATCTAACCATTTATTGCAAAGTGTAATCAAATTATTCATGCGGTTGATATTCCCACAAATATTCTTAAGTGGTTCAACAAATTTTTGCAATTCACATAATTTCTCTAGAATTTGGGTTCCTTCATGAGAGATGGGTAATCCTTTCTGTAAGGGAAGTACTCCTACTATCCCTTCTATGATTTCATAAGCGGAACTAGGGTTAATTTCAATAAAACACCCTTTTGCGATAAAATCAAGGAGTTGTCTATGGGGTAAGGTTAACCCAACATAAAAGTTGTGAAGTAAAATCTTGAAATCTCCTTCTATAGCGCAACTACGATAAGATTCTAACATCCTAAACCAAGCATATCTCAAATTTTCTCCTTGTCTTTGCTTGAAGTGAAGAACTTCAAAATCGGGAGACGAAGGAATAAAGACCGAGCTAGCCATAATGACGAGCACACAAAAGGCAAGCGAAAGAGAGGAGATTGGGAAGGAGAGGGCGAATAAAACGGCAAAGGTCAAGTGGGGGAGAGGAAAACAAGAGGCAAATGGCAAATAATGTAAATGCGAGGAAGATGAATTTGTGATGGGTACTTGGTATGTCTTTACTTGAGCGAAGACCTCCCCGGCAATGGCGCCAGAAATCCTTCTTGCTACATCTTGAGCTTGCGTTGGTTTTCCTTAAGAGGAAAGGGTGATGCAGCAATAGTAGCATAAGTATTTCCCTCAGTTTTTGAGAACCAAGGTATCAATCCAGTAGGAGGCTCCTCAAAAGTCCCACGCACCTACACAAACAAACAAGAACTCGCAACCAACGCAATAAAGGGGTTGTCAATCCTTCACGGCCACTTCATGAAAGTGAGATCGATAGAGATAATATGATAAGATAAATATATTTTTGGTATTTTATAATATAGATTGGAAAAGTAAAGATGCAAATAAAAGTAGATGGCAAACTTATATGAGAAAAGATAGACCCGGGGGGCATAGGTTTCACTAGTGGCTTCTCTCGAGATAGCATAAGTATTACGGTGGGTGAACAAATTACTATCGAGCAATTGATAGAAAAGCGAATAATTATGAGATTATCTAGGCATGATCATGTATATAGGCATCACGTCCGTGTCAAGTAGACCGACTCCTGCCTGCATCTACTACTATTACTCCACACATCGACCGCTATCCAACATGCATCTAGAGTATTAAGTTCATAAAGAACAGAGTAACACATTAAGGAAGATGACATGATGTAGAGGGATAAACTCATGCAATATGATATAAACCCCATCTTTTTATCCTCGTTGGCAACAATACAATATGTGCCTTGCTGCCCCTGCTTTCATTGGGAAAGGACACCACAAGATTGAACCCAAAGCTAAGCACTTCTCCCATTGCAAGAAAGATCAATCTAGTAGGCCAAACCAAACCGATAATTCGAAGAGACTTGCAAAGATAACTTAATCACACATAAATGAATTCAGAGGAGATTCAAATATTTTTCATAGATAAACTCGATCATAAACCCATAATTCATTGGATCTCGACAAACACACCGCAAAAAGAGTTACATCGAATAGATCTCCAAGAAGATCGAGGAGAACTTTGTATTGAGATTCAAAGAGAGAGAAGAAGCCATCTAGCTAATAACTATGGACCCGAAGGTCTGTGGTAAACTACTCACAACTCATCGAGGGGCTATGGTGTTGATGTAGAAGCCCTCCATGGTCGATTCCCCCTCCGGCGGAGCGCCGGCGAAGGCTCGAAGATAGGATCTTGCGGATACAGAAGGTTACGGTGGTGGAAATAGTTTTTTGTGGTCCCTCCTGATGTTTTCGGGGTACGTAGGTATATATAGGAGGAATAAGTAGGTCGGTGGACGCCCGAGGGGCCCACGAGACAGGGGGCGCGCCCTCCACCCTCGTGGCCGCCTCGATTGCTTCTTGGCTTGCACTCCAAGTCCTCTGGATCACGTTCATTCCAAAAATCATGCTCCCGAAGGTTTCATTCCGTTTGGACTCCGTTTGATATTCCTTTTCTTCAAACACTGAAATAGGCAAAAAAAAACAGCAATACGGGCTGGGCCTCCGGTTAGTAGGTTCCAAAAATGATATAAATGTGTAAAGTAAAGCCCATAAACATCCAAAACGGGTAATATAATAGCATGGAACAATCAAAAATTATAGATACGTTGGAGATGTATCAGAGCATTGTAGACATAGAAATTTGCAAAATACATACGGATCCGAATGTGGCAGACACGTTGACTAAACTTCTCTCACAAGAAAAACATGATCACACCTTAGTACTCTTTGGGTGTTAATCACATAGCGATGTGAACTAGATTATTGACTCTAGTAAACCCTTTGGGTGTTGGTCACATGGCGATGTGAAATATAGGTATAAATCACATAAAGATGTGAACTATTGGTGTTAAATCACGTGGCGATGTGAACTAAATTATTGACTCTAGTGCAAGTGGGAGACTGAAGGAAATATGCCCTAGAGGCAATAATAAAGTTGTTATTTTATATTTCCTTATATCATGATAAATGTTTATTTTTCATGCTAGAATTGTATTAACCGGAAACTTGATACATGAGTGGATACATAGACAAAACACAGTGTCCCTAGTAACCCTCTACTAGACTAGCTCGTTAATCAAAGATGGTTAAGTTTCCTAACCATACACATGTGTTGTCATTTGATGAACGGGGTCACATCATTAGGAGAATGATGTGATGAACAAGACCCATCCGTTAGCTTAGCATAATGATCGTTAAGTTTTATTGCTACTACTTTCTTCATGACTTATACCTTTTCCTTTAACTATGAGATTATGCAACTCCCGGATACCGGAGGAATACCTTGTGTGCTATCAAACGTCACAACGTAACTGGTGATTATAAAGATGCTCTACCGGTATCTCCGAAGGTGTTTTGTTGGGTTGGCATAGATCGAGATTAGGATTTGTCACTCCGAGTATCGGAGAGGTATCTCTGGGCCCTCTCGGTAATGCACATCATAATAAGCCTTGCAAGCAATGTGACTAATGAGTTAGTTGCGGGATGATGCATTACGGAACAAGTAAAGAGACTTGCCAGTAACGAGATTGAACTAGGTATGAAGATACCGACGATCGAATCTCGGGCAACATGCCAATGACAAAGGGAATAACGTATGTTGTCATAACGGTTCGACCGATAAAGATCTTCGTGGAATATGTGGGAACCAATATGAGCACATCCAGGTTCCGCTATTAGTTATTGACCGGAGAGGTGTCTCGGTCATGTCTACATAGTTCTCGAACCCGTAGGGTCCGCACGCTTAATGTTCGATGATGATTTGTATTATGAGTAATGTGATTTGGTAACCGAATGTTGTTCGGAGTCCCGGATGAGATCACGGACATAACGAGAAGTCTCGAAATGGTCGAGAGGTAAAGATTGATATATTGGATGATAGTATTCGGGCACCGGAAGTGTTCCGGAATGTACCGGGTACATATCGGAGTACCGGGGGGGGGGGGGGGTTACCGGAACCCCATGGGGAAGATATGGGCCATATGGGCCATAGGAGGGAGGCAAGCCAACCCCCAAGAGGTTGCGCCCCCCCCCCAAGGGAGGAGCCCGATTTGGACTAGGGGAGGGGGCGACGCCCCCCTTTCCTTCTCCTTCTGCCTCTCCTTCCCCCAGTCCCCCTTCGGTAAAAGGAAAGGGGGGCTGAATCCTGCTAGGACCCCAAGTAGGACTCCTCCTACTTGGGGGCGCGCCTCGGGCTGGCCTCCTATCCCTTCCTCCTTTATATACGGGGGGCGCCCCTAGAACACACATCAATTGTTCCAAGCCGTGTGCGGCGCCCCCCTCCATAGTTTACGCCTCCGGTCATATTCACGTAGTGCTTAGGCGAAGCCCTGCGCAGATAACTTCACCATCATCCTCACCATGCCGTCGTGCTGACGGAACTCTCCCTCGACACTTTGCTGGATCAAGAGTTCGAGGGACGTCATCGAGGTGAACGTGTGCAGAACTCGGAGGTTCCGTACGTTCGGTGCTTGATCGGTTGGATTCAGAAGACGTTTGACTACATCAACCGTGTTAAGCTAACGCTTCCGCTTTCGGTCTATGAGGGTACGTGGATACACTCGCCCCCTCTCGTTTCAATGCATCTCCTATATAGATCTTGCGTGAGCGTAGGATTTTTTTTTAAATTGCATGCTACATTTCCCAATAAAAACTACCAAGTTGACGGAATGGTCGTTTTCGTCCGTTTTAATCGCGCTTCTGACCTAAGTGGCCCACGTGCCAGGCTGGCGGCCGGCCTAACGGCGCGCGAGTGCAGCCGTTAGAGCCGCTCGTCGGTCACACCTGGTCGTACCAGGTCAAACTTGGTCGGCTGGCTTCCCCATTCCCCACCCTCTCTCACTCTCCCCTGAGCTCCTCCCTAGCCCTAGACGTCGCGAGCCATGGCGGCTGTGGATGCAAATTCTGGCGGCGATTCAGGCATACCTCCGGACGTGGTTGACAGTGCGGCGCAGCAGCCTTCTCAGTCCGAATCTCATCCTTCGGAGAGGTTGGATTGGTCGGCGTCGGCGCGACCACCATCGACGACAAGAAGCAGAGCTCAAGGTCGGCGGAAGCTTCCTCGTTCTGCAGGGGGCGACAGGTATGACATCTCTTGTGTTAGATTCAGGAGATTTTAATTGTGAGATTCAGATATCAGAGATTTTAATTATTTTCATTTAGGAGGAAATTTAGGCTAGTTTTTTGCATGGTTAGATTCAACTTTGGTGACCTTGCAAATTGTTAATATTGTGCATACTTTGTTGTGTAAGAAACTGAAGAAAGCAGTTTGACAGAAACTCAATATTGTGCATACTTAGGTTCAGTTATCCAGTTTTCAGTTAATAAAGGTTATTCATTAAATAATTTTCAGAATTGATGACCCAAAGTGGGCAATTTGGTTCCACTTCAATGCCAGAGAATCCATGGTTCGAAATCTATACCAGTCAGACATATCATATTTGACAATGCTTTCTCTTATTGGGAGTGAGGACTTTGTGGCTGATGATTATATGTACTATGTATTTGATGAGGAGAAAGGATTATGAGGTTTAGATCAAATATGTTGTGAAGATGATGTGCATCAGATGTTGATCCACTCTCATAATGAAAAGATTCTAAACATAAGAGTAGTGGGATCTCTTGAGGCATGTAATGCAGATGAAAACAAAGATAGTTATTTTGCTAAACATTGCATTAACACTCAACAAAGTTGCACTAAGGTGGTGGATATAAGCATGGACAGAAAGGAAGAGCTGAAGAAAAGCATGGTGCAGAGAGAAGTTGACCTTAACCATTTTCAAGGTGACACTGATGTGTCTGAATTTGTTTCTGATGATGAAGCTGCAAATTCAGGTTCAGATGGGAACAATGTGGATTTTCGCCATGATTCCTCTGAAGATGAAGCTGCAAAACAAGATACAGCAGTGGTACAGAAACTGAAGGTAGTGACAAAACCTGGTCCAACCAGTAGATCCCACCATGTGGTTGAGAAAAAGGAGAAAGCAGATTGGTTCCCTGAAGCAGATGAAAAATGTTTCCCTGGTGATTATGGCATCAGTGATGAAGAAGATGAGCCTGAAGGATCCTATAAATTACCAAGTGGTAGGAATAGAAGGAATAAGAAGTTGAAAGACAGGATATGGTATGATCACAAACTTCAAGGACCAGTAGAATAGTCCTGTAAGGGCTTGTGCTGCACCACAGTGTATGAGTTCAGAGATGCACTTAGGGATTTTCACATTAGGACTTTGAGAAATTTTCATTACCACAGAAATGCGCCAGATAGGATTATTGTTTGGTGCTCAGAGAGAGCCCAGGGATGTGATTTTTATATATGTGCCTCTAAGTTAGCTCATGAAAAAACATTCTGCATCAAGTTGCACACTTGTGGAGCATGTGCAGAGTCCACAGAGGTTACTACTAAGTGGATGCCAAGGTCAATAGAGGCAACATTGAGAGAAGACATTAGATCTTCTGTGGATGCATTAATTAAGAAGACCAAGACTAATTTTTCAGTGGATGTATCAAGAAGTGTGGCATACAGGGCAAGGAGGAAGGCTGTTGATGTAGTTCAAGGTGACCACAAGCAACAAGACTGAGGCTCGTGGATTATCTTCAAGCAGTTCTTGACACAAACCCTGTGGCGGTGTATAGTAACAAAGATTTGAAGATCCGAGAACCCAATACCTACTCCTAGATTCAAGTATATGTTCTACTGTTTAGCAGCTTCAAAGGAAGGTTTCCTTAATGGTTGCAGACCATTTATAGGTCTTCATGGATGCTTCATCAAGTTAACCACTAGACAACAAATTCTTGCAGCCACAGGAAGGGATGGAGACAACAATATTTATCCTATAGCTTTTGCTGTGGTTGACAAGGAAGATGGTGATAGTTGGAATTGGTTTTTAACTCAATTGAGATGTTGCATTGGCAGTGGCAACAAATTTGGAACATACACTATCATATCTGACAGGCAAAAGGTTGGGAAGAATTTCATTGAGCAATTTAGTGTTATTACTTTTTTAAATTATTTCATTCTGTTCAATTGTAGTAATAATTTGTGAATGTACAAGGCTTGCTTAAGGCAATAAATGAGGTATTCCCTGATTCACCTCCAAGGTATTGTCTTAGGCACATATATGCAAATTTTCAATCTGCTGGGTTTAGAGGCCAGGAACTAAAGAAGTGTATTCACAATGCTAGCTACTCCTACACTAAACATGGACATGGACTAGGGATGGCAGAGCTGAAAGCACAGTCTGAGGATGCTTGGAAATAGCTCAAAAAAATTGAGGTCTCTACTTGGGCTAGGTTTGCTATGGATCATACTTGCAAAACAGATTTAGTTGTGAACAATCTTAGTGAAGTCTTCAACAAGATGATACTGGATGTTAGGGCCACACCAATAAGGACAATGTTTGAAGGGATTAGGACCAAGCAAATGATCAAGAGGCAACAAACTAGGAAAAAGTTACAAATTGGCAGGTGGACAATCACACCTACCTACTCAGAGATTTTAGAAGAGAACAAGCAGTATGCCAAGTATTGCCAGGCTGTCAGAGCTTCCAACAATTTGGCAAGTTACTAGCAAAGAAAAACAGTATTGTGTGGACATGGAAGGGTATACATGTGACTGCAAGAGATGGAACATGACTGGTGTACCTTGCAGTCATGGCATATCTGTAATGACAAAGCAAAAGCTGCATCCTGAGGACTATGTCAATGAGTTTTTCAAGAAGCCACTTTATTTGGAGACATAAAAGAAATTATATACCCTGTTCCTGGTCCAGATTTCTGGCCTCACACAAACACTCCAGACATTGAACCTCCTGTGTTCAAAGAAAAGGCAGGCAGAAAACAGACTGCAAGGAGGAAAGGAGAGTTTGAAGTTCCTGGCCCAAGAGACACTAGTAGGATGAGAACAATTACCTGTGGAAATTGTGGGTTGGAAGGACACAAGTATACAAGTTGCAATAAGACTCTTAGGGCCAGTTCTTTTGAGCGGCTTAAAAAATAAGCTGCCTCTCCCCAGCTTAAAAAATAAGCCGCCTCTAATTGTTTTTTGAGACTTCTAAATTAGTTATCTCATAATTAGCTTAGAAGCACCAATGAATATAAGAGGCGGCTTATGGGAAAAGCTGATGGGAGGCGACTTATTTTTTAAGCTGCCCAAAAGAACTGGCCCTTAGTCCTAAGGTTCAAATGAGGAAAAACAAACATCAGGTAATTATCAAGCATCAGAGCAATCTTTCCTTTTACATAGTCTAATGATTGTGAAGTTGGACCTTTAATGCAGGAAAACAGGGCAGTCTATGCACCTGCTCCATCTGCTCCAGTACAAACTCCAAGACCACCAGCATCAGGCTCAACTCCAAAAGCACCAGCAGCAGCCCCAACTGCAAGAGCACCAGCTCCTGCTACATCAGCACCAGCCCCTACTGCAAGAGCTAAAAGGGGTAGGCCTGTAGGTGGAAGGAGAGGCAAGGATTCAAGGCACCAAGTTTCTGCTGCAGAACTCTGTGTGTTTTGGCTGGTACCAAAAGGAAGAGGTTTGCAAGCAGCAAATTAAAGGGTTACTTCTATGTAAGTGGTAACTGACACAGTGGTAAGGTAGAACTTCTCTATTTGAACCTGTTTGAATTTGTTGTGAACCTGTTTGGATATGTTCTGAACTTGTCTGTAATTATCTGCATGAGTCTGTCTGAATTAGTCTGCATCTTATCCAATTTGTCGTGTACGTGGTCCTGATGGTGGGCTTTCGTGTTGGACCTAACTAACCCACCAAGCCTGCCACACTTTCTACATAAGAGAAGCCACTAGAAACCACTAAATCCCTGCCGCCTCATTCCCCTTGACCAAAACCAAGCCGCCAGAAACCAACTACATCCATATTCTTGCCACAGATGGATCCACAGTTAGGAGAGGTAGTTGATGAAAAAGAGGAGATTGCTAGGGAGGTTGCTAGGGCTGAAAGGAGGGCCAACCGTTGAGCACAGGCACATGAGCGATGCCAGAGGATTACTGCCATGATTATGGCGGAACGCAACCAGAATGACGTCAAGCAGTTCAACAAGGTGTTCCCAGAAGGAACCAACATCACAGATGAACTAATCATCTGGTGGGCCAGGGACAGGGCATCTTTCAATCGATTCCAAGCAACAAGGAAGAGATGGACTCGGATCTTGGCTGCAGCAGAAGGAAGACAGGATTAGTTCAACACGGTAGTTTCTGTGTAAACTGTGGTTTCAAATAGTTCTTGTTGTACTGAAGCTTCTCTTGTTCTGAATCTTGTCTTGTTCTGAACTTTCTGAACTTTAAGATTGTAGTGAAGGATGCAGCAAAGGAGATGCAACAACCATGATGAAGATGATGCAATGTGGCTGCACTTCCCCATCTATCTATGTTATTATGTTGAACAATATATTTATCTATGTTTCTATGTTTGGGTTGTTGAAAAATCTATGATAAAGACTATGCTTATTTTGTAAGAAATGTATCCATGGCACAATCTTTTTAAGTCTGAACTTATGCCTGAATCCATCTATCTGCATTTATCTGAATGTTTCTATACTTCGACTTTGCTAAGCTTGGCTGCTGAATTGAGAGTTTTTTCAAAACACTAATTTTTGAAATACTTTGACCAGCAACTACTCCACTGATTTAGCACAAGTTTCAATCAGTTGGGTTTCAACAAAGACATTAACTGTAGCACAACTACCACCATTTCTCATCACTCAATCTACCACTTCCACACTATCACACTCCACCGCACTTCCTCTACTCCAACATTTAAGTAGCCCAACAACTCACTCAATCTCTGCTCACTCTATCTCTCTCTCCAAAACCTCACTCTACCTACATCCATGGTTGGTTCTTCCTCTACGCCAGACCCATGGCTGAACCCATTCCCCAACGGCAAGGGCTGGGTTGCCATGCTTTTTGGGTCGGCTTGCGGCGACGAAGACCTGTTCCTCGACTACATGAAGATTGCCATGAGATACAGCAGCGCAGAAGGGCTCTTGGATGCATCATAAGAGGTGAGGAAGAAGGTGACAGCTCAAGAGAAGCAGCGCATGGACCAGCGCTATGGAACCCCAGGTAAGGGGATCATGCCCATCGACATGCTGCTGTGGGCAATGAAGGAGGCGGACTCCGGTGATGTTGGGCAGATGGAACGGTGGGCAGCCCACTGCTATAACCCTCCAGCACAAGCTACGGCTCCTACTGCTATGGGCAATGACGACGAGGACCTGCAGATCATCGCCCCACCAGCACTGCTGGCTCGCCGACGTCCTCCTCCCATCATCGTCATCGATGGAGACGAAGAGGAGGTGCCAGAGCTGCCACCTCACACTCAAGTCAAGCAAGAGGTGCGACGGTCAGGTCGCATAGCAGGGCAGAGGCCTAACAATCTGAAAATGTAAGTTTCAGATTCAGTTACATCAGTTATCACCAGTTCTATGTGAGATTCAGTTCTGTCAGTTTAGTTCTGTCATTTTATCGGGGTTTTTGCAATCTTAGTGAGATTCAGTTCTGTCAATTTAAGTGTCTTTGAACAATTTTAGTGTCCATATGCTATCTATGTAAGACTAAATGCTATCTATGGGAGACTAAATGTCTTCCAAACTTCTCTGAATTTGTCTGAACTTGTTTATATATTGTTTACCTTTCTTGCAGCCTGTGATGAAGCATTTTCTGAAGTAAACAGATCTCACCAAGAACTTATGATACAACACACAGAAATAAACTGCATCAGACTTAGATAATTTAGTTATTAACTTAACTTAGCACCAGTTCTCAGCATCAGGATAATATTTGGGCAGTACAGATCAGGGAAAACAACACCCCCCACACCAACCAAAATGATCTGAACCCATTACAGTTCTTAGGCACTTCATAGCTAATATTAATATTAGGATGCATATTTGCATCAGACTGATCAGTCCTAGGCCAATTATATATATAGGCCTCATATATACTTACCATCCAGAGCTGCCACTTTACTCCTCCATCACAACTTCCTTGATCTTGTTCAGCTTTTCCATGCACCCATGACCAACCTTCAGGAGCTCAACAATGACATTCTACAACTTCTTTTTCTCTTCTTTAAGGAGGTCTCTGTCCACCTCTATCTCCTTCATGGCCTTCCTTGTGTTTTGGATTATATCGGCTTGACTCCGAAGGATGCACCTCTGTTCTTTCTTGAGTTTAAGCTTCTCCATTTGAAGCTCAATCCTTGTCTGCTCCTCAAGTTGCTTCTTCTTCTCCTTCAGTTCATTGATTTCCTGGCTTGTGCAATCCATGTCATGAGGTTTCATTCCATCCTGATAATCAAACAACTTGGACACATCATCCACCAGCTAGCTATACTGATTGGCCAGAGAATCAAGCTCCTGCAGTTTTGCAACCTCTATCCCATGAGCCTCATTATCCTGGGCTCTACCAAGGTTCTGCTCATGATACATATCCCAGAGCTTGCTTAAGCACCTTTGCAGAATTACAGGCCAGGGGGCATCTACCCACTCCAGAACACCACAGTTCACACCATCCTGAAAATCAATTTAAATTTACAATGAACACCACAGTTAACAAGCAAATTCAGAATAAGAAATCACAAACAGTAATAATATACATAGCTACACTAGCTAGGTCTATACTAAAAATACAATACATCAATATGTTTCCAATGCTCTTTGCTACAAGTACAGTATTCAGACATACCAATGTTTTTACATTTAAGGAAAATTCAAAAAAACAACAACTAAACGCTACTCTGTTTCCACTACATAGCAGAAAATCAAGCTAATCAAATCCACACCAACTTGGTCCACTACCTCAGTAGCACATCCTATGAATCTCCTGCTAGTGTCAGTGCCTTCAAATGCCACAAACTTGCCTGGCCTCTGCCTGTGCAGGATCCACCTTCTCTCAGATTCAGTCACAAGCCCACAGAAACTGGGGTCTACCACAATGTCAGGAGTTTGCTGCAACAGCAAAAACATATCTATATCAACTACAACTCACATATATCAACTTAAATGGAAGAAATCTCAAATATCTTCAAACCCTAACCCTAACCCTAGAACAGACATGAGAGGGAGAGGATAGAGAGCTGACTTACAAAATACTCCATCTGCATGCTGCTGAACTCGCTCATGTACTCATCATCGTCGTCCGACGTCTCGTTGTTGTTCGGCCACGACGGCATGGTCGCGGCGTCGCCGGAGTGCGAGAAGAAGAAACAGAAGCAGAGGAGAGCAGAGAGGAGTGGAGTGAGCTCGGGGGAGAGTGAGAGAGCTGCTGGGGACGAGCGGCCCGGTCGGCCAGGTTATTCCTGGTCCGACCAGGTGCGACTGACGAGCGGCTCTAACGGCTGCGTGCGAGCGCCGTTAGCCGTTACTGCTGCCGTCCACCTGACATGTGGGCCACTGCTATCAGATTCGGGCTTAAATGCAATAAAACGGTCATTCCGTCAACTTGGTAGTTTTTAGTCACGCGATTACAATTTTTTGGTAGTTTTCTGCCATTTTTAAAAAAGTGGTAGTTCTGGGACGTGAACCCTTAAACTGATAGTTTTTTTGTCAAACACTCCACAGGAATAGTATGTGTGCGTGAGTTCATATGTATGAGTGTATGCATGTATGAGTGTCCGCGTGTGTTAAAGAAAAGGAGGTCTCTGCCCACGAGAGCGCGTGCGCAGCGGGAAAGTTGGATTCGTCCTTGGGGATCGAACATCGAAGTGGTGTGCGCTGAGGCGACGGGCATTAGGTACGTGTACCGAAGTGGAGAGTCGGTAGCACGTGCACCGTGCGCGCGCGCCCAAGGCTGTGTGTGACCGTGTCCACTACCTTGGGTGCCGGCGAGTTGGCCCGACGAGGCGACGAGCCGCCATGCACGCACTCTCCATTGAATTGGGTGCACGCACAGCGCTCTGGCTGCCACATGCATACACCCGGAGCGGACGGCATGTGCACGCAAACAAGGCAAGGCGCTCCGGTTCGCTCTGGGCGGCGTACGTACGTACGTGCCCTACACAAACACAAACATAAACAGAAGTAAACCAAGACGTTGGCCGCGCGGCGTGGCCTCTCGCCTCCGAGGGAGCGAGCTAGCTAGCGCTGCACTGCATCATTATTGCATGCGCACCCACCGGCCCGCCACGCCCGGAGCGACTGTCTTCGTGTGCGCTCGCCTTCGCATGGCCCACCCGGCCGGGCAGGGCAGGTGCTTGCGAGTCTGCGTGTATGTGTGCTACTGCTAGGCTAGCTCTTGGTGCGTGTCAGCGTAGCCGGCCGTAGGCCTGTGCATTGTCCTCAACCTGCGTCCGGACTTGCCAAGTGCTGGCGCCGCCTCTCCTCGCAGCGCCACTCTTCTTTTACCTCGAGCTGCCTCACACAACTCTCTTGTGGTTTCTCTCTATCTTCTTCTCTCAAGAACACAAGAACAAACACACACACACACACATGGACCAAGAAGGAGCACAAGTGCTTTGCCGTAGGCTCTTCTCCTTGGCGAACACATAGACTACATATTTTCCTCAGCTCTCTCGACCTCTTTCTCATTACTGAATATGACATATATATACACAAGTGACTCACGCAGGTACTAAACACAGCCAGGCCACTAAGTCACGTACTCACACATGACCCCCTCTCTCTCACCTAGAATCGCTCCAGGATCTGCACGATCGGTGGCTTCACAGCTTGTGCGCTAACTAATTTGTCCATGCAAAGTAATCAACAGCTAACTACATGCACACCCCTTGACCAGCTAACAACCTCCATGCGGTCACTACTTACCCACGAAGCTAGCTAACTGATAGATTGAGATATTGGAGAAGTAATTGTTGTATTGATTGGGGCCTCAAGGGCTGTTTATATAGATTACAAAGCTTGGGCTCCAAGACTAGACTAATGGAGATAGATTACAATACGAATAGACTTTATACTCTAAGATCCCCCCGCAGTCTCAACGTCAGGTGAAACAATGTTGAGACTAGAGCGTATGTCGGTGAACGATGCAGTCGGGAGTCCTTTGGTAAAAATGTCAGCAAATTGGGCACTTGTAGGAACATGAAGAACGCGAACCTCGCCAAGAGCCACCTTTTCACGAACAAAGTGAATGTCAATCTCAATGTGCTTTGTGCGACGATGTTGAACTGGATTGGAAGCCATGTATACTGCAGAGATGTTATCACAGTAAACAATGGTAGCACGTGGGAGCGGACGATGAAGTTCAACAAGAAGCTGCCGTAGCCACACCGCCCGCCACAGCGTGAGCAACCGCCCTATACTCAGCCTCAGCAGAAGACACGAAACTGTTATTCGCCTTTTAGAACACCAAGAAACAAGATTATCACCCAAATAAACGCAAAATCCAGATGTAGATCGTCGAGTATCCGGACAACCTGCCCATCTGCATCGAATAAACTGTCAAGCCTGTAGGTGAAGAAGAATTAATAAGGAGACCGTGATCAAGAGTGCATTTTAAATAGCGGAGAATGCGTCGACATGAGCGATGAGGAGCACGAGGATCATGCATAAAGAGACAAGCTTGCTGAACTGAATAGGAGATTTCGGGACGAGTAAGAGTGGCATATTGAAGAGCGACAGTGATGCTACGATATAAAGTAGGATCGAAGAGGATCACCATCACCGACAGTTTAGCACCAACGTCAATTTGGAGTACGAGAGGGTTGACAATCGACATACCGAACGAGAAAGCAAGTCCAAAATGTATGACCGTTGAGAAAGAAAGAGGAAGATTTTGTACGAGAAACATGAATACCTAGAAAATGATGAAGAGGACCAAGATCAGTCATGGAAAACTCCCGATTGAGAGAAGAGATGGTATGTTGAAGAAAAGAATCAGAACTAGCCGTGAGAATGATATCATCAACATAAAGCAAGAGGTAGGCAGTGTGAGTAGAAGACTGATAAACAAAGAGAGAAGAATTGGATTTGGAGGGAATAAAGCCTATGGTTTGAATAAAAGTAGCAAAGCATTGAAACCATGCACGAGGAGCTTGTTTAAGGCCATAAAGAGATTTGTTGAGGAGACAAACAAAATTTGGAGATGAGGGATTCTCAAAACCAGAGGGTTGCTGACAATAAACAGTTTCATTGAGAGTGCCATGAAGAAAAGCATTTTTAACATTAAGTTGATGAATAGGCCAAGAAGAGGAAACATCAAGACTAAGAACAACACGAATAGTGCTTGGTTTAACAACAGGAGAAAAAGTCTCATCAAAGTCAATACCAGTCTTGGGAGAAACCACGACACACCCAACGAGCTTTGTAACGAGCGAGAGTGCCATCGGAATGAAATTTATGACGAAAAACCCATTTGCCGTAAACAATGTTAACACCAGGAGGTTTGGGAACAAGAGTCCATGTATTATTTTGTCAAGAGCTTCAAATTCATCGCGATAGCGAAAGCCGAGAGGGTCAAGAAGAGCTCGCTTATAACTGGTTGGAATAGGAGAGATGGTTGGGGTGGCGGTAAGATTGAGACGTTTGGTGGGGAGAAGAAATCCTCGTTTTCCACGGGTGCACATGACATGATCAATGGTGAGCGGTGGTATAAAACGACATTGGGTGGCGATGGGTTTTCGGTTGAAGAGGACGGTGAGGAAGAAGAATCGAGGTGGTGGGTGTCGAGGGGTTGCCGTGGTAGGATGTGGTGAGGAAAGACGGCTGGGGTAGAGGATGCGATTCTATGGGAGAGGTGGGGGACGGGCAGGAGGGTGGCTAACATTGGGCGATTCCGGTGAGAGACGGAACAAGATTCCATGGCAGCAGAGATGACCGAAGGCCGAACTAGGGAAGGGTTTTGGTGGTGGCGGATTGTGGTGGAATTGGTGTTGTGGTTGTAGTGATGAGAAAAAGGAAAAGTATTTTCATCGAATGTGACATGACGAGATAGAATGATACGACCGTAAGATGGTTCAAACAACGATATCCTTTGTGATCATCGGAAAGACCAAGGTGAATGCAAGGTAGTGGCGTGGCTCTAGTTTGTTGGAGGCGGTAGAGGCGATGTTGGGAAAGCATAGACAGCCAAAACACGCAGAAAAGAATAGTCAGGATGGGAGAGAAAAAGAGATTGGAAAGGCGAATAAAGAGGGCAAGTTTTAGTTGGTCGAATATTAAGAAGGAGTGTGGCGGTGCGAAGGGCTTCAACCCAAAAACGGGAAGGAAGAGAGGCTTGTAAAAGCAATGTGCAAAGAACATCATTAATAGAGCGAAGACAGCGTTCAGCTTTACCATTTTGAGAAGATGTATAAGGGCATGAAAAGCGAAGAAGAATGCCTTGGGAGAGAAAGAAGGTGCGGTTTTGGGTGTTATCAAATTCACGACCGTTATCACATTGAATAAATCGAATTGGCAAGCCAAAGTGTGTGATTACATATTGTCGAAAGTTGAGAAAGATTGCAGGTACTTCAGATTTAGCGGAGAGAGGAAAGGTCCAAGTATAGTGAGAATAATCATCCAAGATCACAAGATTATAACCAGAAACACTAGGGACTGGGGAGGTCCATAAATCACAGTGAAGTAACTCAAAAGGAAAAGTACTAATGGTAGTAGAGGTTCCAAAAGGTAATCTAACATGTTTGCCGCATTGACATGCATTACAGAGAGAGGGATTATGGGGACTGCTAGAACTAGGGATACAAAATTCTTGGAATAAAGACGTCAAAGTGTTTTTCTTTGGGATGACCGAGGCGACGATGCCATAGATCAAAGGATGCGAGCATGGCACGAGGGGTGGATGTGGGGGCGCCATGAAGAGGATAAAGATCGCTCGTGCTATTGTACCGAAGCGAGGACCGCCGTTGTCGATTCTTCACGAGACAAACCAAAAGGGTCAAAGGCTAGGATAACTTTGTTGTCAATGCAAAATTGTCTAATGAAATAAGATTTTGATGATGGAAGGAACCACAAGAATATTGCGGAGAAGAAAATTGGCATGAGAGGAGGGATGTAAGAGTGATCGGTGCATGAAACAGGATGGTGGAGCCATCGCCAATGGTGATAGTGGAAAAGGAAGGAAAACAAAGTGACAATAAATTCATATTGGAAGACATATGCATTGATGCACCGAATCGAAAATCAATCTGTACTGCGTCGTTGAGGACAAAATTGTTCATGGCGTTGATGAAGGCGGCTTGGTCCCAAGCCGGCTGTTGGGGAGGAGCAGAGGGGCAGGAGCTTGCATGTTGGCGTAGGGGATAGCGGATGGGTAGTATGCGATTGGGGCCTGCATGTTGCCGTAGAAGACCGGCATGGTGTTGGAGGCGACGGCGGTCTGGCGTCTTGGTAGGCGGAGTGGGAGTGGCGGTGTAAGCGTCGCCGTGTGAATCGGGTCCAAGGAGTCCGGAGAGCGGTGGGTGGACGAAGACCGGGCTCACGTGCCGTGCACGCAGGAGGGGCACCATACTGGGGGGGGACCAAGGCATCGACCAAGCTCGGACGAGGCCACCCAAGGATATGCCGAGGAGGCCATGACGACGGAGTGGTGGCGCGGGAGCGGTGGATGACGGGTTTGGGGGGGAGGTGTTTGGGTAGTTGTAGAGGAAGAGGTAGAGGATGGGCGCGTGGCGCGGAACTCGCCATGGAGAAGAGGGGCGAATCGGCCGGGGCGGCGGCGCGGATGGCGGAGCCATACCAGGAGCGGAAAACCTAGGCGTCAGATACCATGATAGATTGAGATATTGGAGAAGTAATTGTTGTATTGATTGGGGCCTTAAGGGTTGTTTATATAGATTACAAAGCTTGGGCTCCAAGACTAGACTAATGGAGATAGATTATAATACGAATAGACTTTATATTCTAAGACTAACCACTTGCATGCATCTAACTAATTCATCCAACCAGCCGGTTCGCTTTGCCGTCCATGCTCTTGTCGCATCACACGACTTTGCTGCCACACGCAACACCGCAGCTTTACACTGCCGTTGGCATCTCGCCGTGCTCGCCGCATCGCATGGCAGTTCGGCATCTCGCCTTCTTCGTACGCCTTCGTCGAAGCAATACCGGACTAGCTATTCTAGACCATCTATACTATATGCAAAACTTAAAACAAATATGCAGATACAAAACATCAAGGTTAGTTCTAACACCAAGCAAGAAGGCAAGAACAGAGAGGCCCCACATCCCGTCCTTGCATTTCCTCTAAAACTTCCCAATCTTCTCTCCATTGAGTGTTTGTGTTTCACTCGACTTGCTGCAACTGCCATGTTGCGTTCATGCAGGACATGGATTTTTCCTAACCGCGCACAACTGGAATCACTGCTGCTCATCAAGCGTGATGTCCAATCGACATGGTCCACCACCGTGTCAGCCATGCAATGCATGGTACAGTCCTTTATATTCTCCTGTCACAAGTGCTGCATTCATCATGTTTTGAGGCGACAATACTAGACTGCAATTCGTTTTAGTTGGGCGCCTAACCTACGTTGATGCTAATTAAGAACTCACATATATAATTAGTATTCTGGAGATTCTTTTTTTAACACATCACGAACTAATAATCACATTGTGTATATAAAGTTCTTCTATTTTTTAGGCAAAGTTCAGACACCGTGTTAACAAAGTTCTTCAGTTCCAGATAAAATTTCTAGCACAATTCTTTAATATTTTTAACAAAGTGCAGACCAATTATTCAGAAAGTTCTTTACTCTTTCAAACAAAAATGTGTTTCAAATGTATCCAAAACTGATCTTGTTCTAAAGGGCTTGGCACCACAAGTTCAAATATGTAAAAAAAAAATCAAAAACCCAATTTTGCTTTGAAAGATATGAACCATCTAAATTGTCAAAACAAAAAGAAAAGTGATCTGAGTTAGAGGAGAGAGGGATGATAAAGTATGCATGCATGTGTCACTGTGTGTGCAGGAAGAGAGAGGAAAGAGCCATGCATGCAAGGGGTGTGTCAGTGTGTGCGTGCAGGAAGAGAGAGAGGAGCGAGACATCCATGCAAGGGGCTCGCATCCACTTGAAACAGCAACGACAGGGATTCACGTTGTGCGCGCAAAGTGTTAGGGCATCTCCAGCCGCGCCTCCGGGGAAGGTTTTCCTGCGCGTTTTTTTTCGCGCCGCTAAAAACGGTCCGGTCGCGCTTCTCAGAGCCGATTTTCGCCGGCTTGGGCGAAAACAGCGCCGCGGACCTAATCCGAACCCGGCGTTGGGGCGCCGGGCGCCGGGCGAACTGTTTTGGCGCAGCAACGAGCGGGTCTGGCGTCGGCCGACACGGCTCTCTTCTCGCCTTCGTCGTCCTCATCGCCTCGTTTCCTTGGCGAATCAATGCCAAAGCTGCCGCGCCGGTCAGCCCGCCATTGGTGCTCACGGCGGCAGATGAAGACCGGACGACAGCGTCCCTCGCCTTCCTCGCCCGCACGCGTACACACGGTGGCACGCGCGCCTCGGCCTATATATGACGCCCGCCGCACTCGGCGACTCATCACGCTCTCCCGCCGTTGTCGTTTCTCCTCTCTCTCCTCTCTTCGCCGTCTCAAGTTCCACCCATGGCGAAGCGCTTCCCGAGCGGCGCGGCGGCGAACGGCTTCGCCGCCGCCACCTCCACGAAGACGCAGGCTCGCCTTTACGAGGCCGAGTACCCGTCCCGCCGGACATGCGGTGCCCGGCGTGGAGGATCAGCTGGCGGCGTGCGGTGCCCCGATACCACCGGAGCGACCGGCGGCGGAGATCGCACGATCCGCTCGAATCTGCCGCTGGCGAGGGAGGGCCACGATCGTCCCCGACAGCCCGCCTGGAACCCTATTTCGCCGCCGTCACGCCCAGAGCTCGAGGCCACCAACGGCGCCGAGCTGCCGGGCTCAACGCCGCCGGCGGCGTCGGTGGTGGGCGTGCCGGCGACGTTGAGGCCGTCCTCGAGTACATCGAGGGCGGCAACACGCCGCGCCGAGTACCCCGATCCCCTTCTTTCTCACGCCGCGGGAAGCTCTCGGACCCGAGGCGCATGGAGACCGGGGTCCTCCTCCTCGTCCGCGGCTCGCTCGCCTCCGCCCGTCAGCCGGAGCCCTGTGGCGCGCGGTCGTAGCGCACCGCAGCTCCGGTGTCGCGATCGGCGCTAACGCCTCTCCACCGCCGGCCGCCTCGTCCTCGCCGAGCCCAAGCCGGAGCCAGCTTGCCCTCGAGTACGAGGAGATAGCCCGCGGCATCTCGACGAGGACGCCATGCGGTGGCGTGGGACGACTACCTCCGCGACGAGATGGTCCGGCAGCGCCGGGCCCTGGAGGAGATAGCCGCCCGCAAGCGTGGGCGCGAGGACGAGCACGGCGTCGTGGTCCTCGACAACGACGATGACGACGACGCCCCCGGACCGTCCAACCTGCCGCGCCAACCGGGGGAAGGATGCAGCAGGGACGGCGGAGGCGTAGGCGGGGGCGGCGGCGACGACGACGACGACGATGACGACGACGGCGGTGACTACACGCGGTTCTACCGCCTCCTCGGCATGTAGAACCGCGTGGGCGCTGCCGACGTTTGTGTTAAATTTATTTCGTTTTTGCGTCGTGTTTACCTTTTTTACTAATCAGGCGCGCGCGGTTGGGGACATCACGGCCCCAGTCTGTGTTTAGCGCCGTGCGCCTCTGGGGTGATTTTTGCCCCTCCTGGGTGGCCAACGGCTGGAGATGCCCTTAGCATTCGCCATATTCGGTTCATGTGTGAATGCCTAAGGGGTAGTGAACATTTTCTTTTCTTTTTAGAATCTGTTTGTTCACGGTTTTCACATGCATAAGGGACTGTGCCATGTCCCTCCAAATCTTTTTTTTTATAAATGGCGATTTTATTATCTTAGAATGTAGCATCAAGCGGATACAAAACATTATGAGTAACACCCGGCCTCTGCATAACTAAGATGCACACAACCAAATACAAAAGTCTGACAAAAATCATGAAATAAAAACCGACATATCGACAGCAATAGAGTCCTATAGACAGACACTATGCCTATATCGAAGGTGGTGGTGGATCCATCACGAGGTTATGCTACCACCCATGTTGGGAAAAAACCTCCGTAGCCACCTGCTCCAACCACGTACACACCGCCTTAAACAACGGTTGATGCTCTGGTCGTTATAGCATAGACCACGTATGAAGCGAGTGCGTGCAACAAAAAATAACCTGCAGAGGAGAAGCTAGCATTTTTTCCATTAAAAACCAAATCGTTTCTATATAGCCTGTGCGACCAAATTAAGGCATACACTCCCACCCTAATGAGCGCTTTAAACCTATTTGAAATACCGTCCAACTAGTGACCAAATTTATAAGCAACACTTGTGGGCGGGTTGATAAATTTAACGTTATTTGAATGATTGGTCACGTAGAACGTGCAAACTTGCATTGAGAAAAGTGGTGTTTGACCACAATTGTGCGTGATTGCTTTCGTGGTCATGGCTTCATGCATGCAGTGATGCAGATGCATGCCACTCCATTCCGGTGCAAGGATTGATGCCATGCTTGCGGTGGAAGGCTAGGCGTGCAGGCAGCAAAGTGTGAAGCTAGGCGCGGATGGAGAGTAAACTGGTCCGCGGCCTAGCTAGTTGTTGTTGCTCAAACACAATTGTGAAACGACGCCTTCTTTTCCGTTTTTGAAAAAAATCGTAACACGTATGCGCCGGCCGGCCGGCACGTGCTCGCGCGTCCAAGCCTGTGTCCTGTGTCCACCACCTTCGGTGCAGCCGGCGTCCACATTTTTCTGAGGCGGCCGGCAAGGGCAAGCAAAGCGGCGCGCCCCCATGCGGCGGCTGGAGTGGACCACGAAACAAGGCGCTCCGGCTCGATCTGGACGCCGATGTACGTGTCTCCTACCTCCTACGCAACGCAAACACAGATAGTAGTAGATGCAGACCAAGGATGCTGCGCGCGGCGTGAGGCCTCTTGCTACCGAGCGAGCTAGCTAACGCTGCACACTCGGCTGGAGTATCTTGCTTTCAATTTTGCGTGGAGCGATTTCAGTGTCAGTGTGTGGGCTGGTAACCGTCGGCTTCCGCTTCCTCCCTCCCTCGACGGTACTTGATGGCAAGCCTATGCGGGGACGGCGCAGTGATCAAGGGCACCTCATCCTGGGGATGCATGTGAGGGTCAGTACCTCGCTCTATCATATGACTGACCCGATCGACGACCCATCTTTTTCCTTCCCGAGCTATCAAAAGGTCTTTGTCGTGGCTCATGTGCACTGTGTCGCGTGCCTGGGTTGTTTTCGATCTTAGGGGCATTGGATACGGTTTCCAGCTCCATCCCATGCGTGCGTCCATGGATATGCAGGATTTCTATTCTGAAATCAAGTAATTTGACCGCTCCCACCAGCCCGGTCATGCGGCGATATTTTATATCTCTCGTTACCCGCTCTCATCACCTCCAAGCACTCAGACTTAAACAGGCGGATAATTTTGCATACAGTGTGATCTACAGAACTCAGACCTGTGTCTCGTGGCTGGAGCCTCCGGCAGATTGATGTGAGCAATGCCTTTTTACATGGGTTCTTGACCGAAGATGTGTACATGCAGCAGCCACCTGGGTTCGAGGATGCCACTTATCCCTCTCATGTCTGCAAACTTCAACGGTCTATTTATGGTCTCAAGCAGTCACCCCGTGCCTGGTATGCTCGTTTGAGTCAGCGCCTTTTGCAGCTCGGTTTTGTTGCCTCCAGATCAGATGCATCTCTGTTCATCTTCTCCCAGGGTACTATACAGATATACATGCTGGTGTACGTTGATGATATTGTGATTGCTGGCTCTACCCCCGCCGTGGTGGATCGTCTTGTGCAGTCGTTGTCTGCTAGCTTTCCCATCAAAGATTTGGGTCGCCTCGAGTACTTTCTTGGTTTGGAAGCGTCCTTTCATTCAGGGGGCATGACCTTGACGCAGAAAAAGTATGCTTTAGATCTTCTTCATCGCGTCAACATGGAGAACTGCAAGGCCACTTCCACTCCGCTTGCTACATCCGAGAGTCTCTCACGTCATAGTGGTGCACTACTGGGTAGAGATGACTCCTTCGGTATCGCAGATGTGGTTGGGGCACTTGAGATTTGACCCTCACTCGTCCCGATATCTCCTTTGCGTGAACAAAGTGTGTCGGTTCTGTCTCACCGACAGTGGATCATTGGGAAGCGATCAAGCGTATTCGAGATATGTCAAAGGTACGCTAGACATGGGACTACTGATTCGTAAGTCCAAATTCACCGGAGTGAGTATATTCACCGATGCGCATGGGCAGGCTGTGTTGATGATAGGCGCCCACCGGTGGTTTTGCTATATTTGTTGGACCTAACCTTGTATCTTGGAGCTCAAGAAGCAACCCACGATCTCGAGATCAAGCACCGAGGCGAGTATAAGGCATTAGCCAATGGCGCGGTGAAGCCATTTGGATAGACTCGGTTCTCAAAGAACTTGGAGTCCCACGGCAGCCTCCTATATTGTGGTGTGATAACTTAGGGGCAACTTACGACGCGAATCCAGTGTTTCATGCTCGGACCAAACACATTGAGATTGATTTCCACTTTGTGAGAGAACGAGTAGCTGCTTGTGAACTGGAAGTCAGGTTTATTTCTACAGATGATCAGTTAGCGGATGTATTTACTAAACCCGCTACTAGACAGATGCTAGACCGTTTTAGAACCAATCTGAATCTTGTATGTAGTTCAGATTGAGGGGGCATGTAAAGTAGGGTCTAGTATATTGTCTTTGTACACGTATTTGTATACGTATGTAATTGTAATTGTGATCCTCTATATATTGAGACGTGAGGCTGGATGTCAACCACCCACGCAAAATCCTAAACCTGTGTTTCTAACTGGATGTGCATAATTACCTAGGGGCATCTCCAACGGCGACACACAAATTTCATCCCGCATTCGTCCATGGACACGCATACGGGAGGCCTTCATTCAACGCTAGCCGCATACATTTTAACAACAGTTCAAACCAATCGGACGAAATTCAATCAAACACAGGCGGATTTCATATAAACCTGATGGATCTCATATAAACACATCCAGATTTCATATAAACATGATATATTTCATTACATTTACATCAAAGCAGTGCTAGTCCGGCTTTGAAAGTATAATTAATACCTAATCTAAATGGTCGTGGGCCCCCGTTTCCCGTGTTCCGCCATGAGCCCCGAGAACTGGAGCTTCACCGTCTTCAGTTCGCCTCCATAACCTCCGCTTAGGCGGCCCGGGAAATGAAGTTGTCCACCTCCACATCGCCAACAAGCAACTAATAGGCCATTGATGTTCAGCCCACCAAGCTTGGCGCCGACGGCAGGGGAGGAGCGGTGGCGACCTACCATGCACTACTCTTCCTCGCTGCCAACGGCGCTCCCGAACATGCCGGCTTCGTGGTCGTCGCGGCGGGGCACGGACTCAGCGATGTCCTCCTCCTCGTCGCCGGTCTCGCCGAACAACGCCTCACCCGCGTCGTCGATCTCCTTGTAGGTGGCCGCCACCCGCTGGCGGTACTGCCAGCTGGCGAGGAGGATCTCGCGGGCAAAGCGGCAGGACTCGAGCAGCGCCTCCTGCTCTGCCAGGTCCGCGTCCCACGCGACAACCCTGCTGGCGGGGAGCTGCTCCTCCGCCTACACGTGCTCCTGCAGGAGGTGGTTTTTGTAGGCGGCGTTGACCTGCACCTCCCGAAACTGCTCCTCCCGCACTATGTCCATGTAATAGGCACGGGCCTTACCGATGGTCATGGTGCAATGCACCGACAAGGATGGCGCGGAGGAGGATTGTAAGTGCATCTAGTGCCATTCTAGTTGGTTTTTGAGTATTGACGACAAACCTGGTTGAGGGACTAATGTCTTTGTGAGATTCACAAGAGAACACAGGTAGAAGTCCCTATTGATTCGGTTTACTCATTGAAGATGACCCCTAAAATGTATAAAAACATTGAAGACAATAGTGGTTCACAAAGACATTCGTATCGAAGATAATAACACGTAAAGACATTCGTGTGAAGACAAAGGAGCGCGAAGACATAATTTCTTTCGTTGTCTCATTTTGTTCTTTCCTGAGTTGTAGGAGCCAACTGCCTCATGCGGGAGGTCAGGAGAGGGCATGGTACTGACGGTGCTCTACAGTTCATTATTTTTGTTCCGATTAGAAAATAGAAGTTCATTCCTTTTGCTTTCTTTATTCTTCACTCTCTAGAGGCAAGATGGATGGATCAAGTACTTAGATGACACCCAAATAGTAGCCCATTTGTGTTTTTATTGTATTTGTGCAAGCATGGTGACATTCCACTGGTGTTGAAGGCTCTATTTCCCGAGTAGATTAAGGTGTTTCCTATATCAATAGTTTGTCCCATAATATAAGAACGTTTTTGGCACTAGTGTAGTGCCAAAAACGTTCTTATATTATGGGAGGGAGCGAGTAGTTTAGACGAGGCGCTCCATATATTTGTGCAATCCATGTTTACAACAAAGTTGCATGAAAGTTTTGATGGTAATTATACCATGTTTAACGCACATTTTACTTAATTTGGATTAGTGTAAAGTGTGTTGCCAAGTGTACAAACAAGATTTTTCAGTGACATACTTCCATAAGACACTAGGAATGTGCTTTCACTTCTTGTTTTGGATCAATCACAATGTGTCTTGCTCATAAGTAAAAAAATGAACATTAATTTTTATATTTTTGCTTTTTGGTTGTTGATATCTCCCTTTAGCAGCGTAATCTTGCAAATCGAATAATAATTTTTATTACCCATTCAAAAATAATTATATTATTAATCAATTTAATAAATATTTTTTGCATTGCACATACATGATTAGTAGTGTCCAATCAAAAGATGGGGACCAAGCCCACAAAGCAAACAACGCAAAATACACCACCCAACAAACATCAGCGATTTTTTTAGAATAAACATTAGTAACTAAACGATTAGAAGACAATACACAACAGACATGATAGTGAAAAGCGGCGCAACGCAGCGCGCGTCACCTTCTAGTGTATAGTACATCTCCGAAAAATTCTGTACATTGTGGTTCAAGTTACACAAAATAATAAAATCATGCCTTTCCAGCACATGCAACACTCACTATAAAAGTCTATGATGTTTTTATACTGCTTTTGGATCCCAGGCTCTCGGATTCTCTGATTTTTTTTCCACAAAAAACCATATTTCAAAGTTTCAAATTTTCCAAAAATAAATACACATCTATAGAAATTTTCAAGATGATACATTGTGGTTCAAGTTACGCAAACGAGCAAAACCATGTCTTTCTAGCACATGCAACATTCACTATAAAATTCTACATTTTATTATTCAGTTAACACGAAAGCGTATTTGATCATGAAACTTTACAGAAATGTACTACAGTATACATCTCAATGTTCATGTTGATTATTTTTCAAAATTTGGCAAAACTTTAAAAATTGATTTCTGTATTATTATTTTCAAAAATAGGACCCCATGGAGCTCGGGAGCAAGAAACACACTCCCATGAAACAGATGCATGCTCAACAGAACTGGATATCGAAATTCCTTCTTCCATGGCTTTGAAATCCAGCTTCATGAACAACGACATCCAGTGTAGATGGGATATGGCAAGAAAATGCGAAAATCAAATCTCATGTCAACCATGCCTCTTCATGTGTTCCATGCATGTTCTTAAATCAATCAAGACAAGCCATGACAGCAGAAAGACCAAGCAAGCTTGAACGAAACCACGGTTCTTACAGAATCCCAAATGTCAGCAGGTTCAAAAGCAATAAGGAGGGATAATAACACAACTACAGAGCAAATTTAAACAGTTTTGCTAGAACTCATCTAGATGAGATATAATTTGGTCTCATTCATCTTTTATAGCCATTGAATGTGATGCTATAAGATGCGTGTGTGCTGACGTGGGTTGTATCTGTTCTTGTTTTCAAAGTAAATGAGACCAAATTATATCTCATCTAGATGAGTTCTAGGTACTCCCAAATTTAAAGGCGCTAGGTACTTGATGATTACATGCATGAGCGTAGCTCACACACAGCGCAGGCAGGCAATCTGCCTTGACTATCCGAAAGAGGCCTATCTAGCTCCACTCGCGAATAATGCATGGTTCCGCTAGACGAGGAGCAGCGCCAAAGCAAGGATCACAGAGGCTATCACCATGAGCGATACCTGCGGGGTCGTCGCCGGAGCCGCCGCGCCGCCCATCTCGGAAGCCGCCGGCGACCCGCCCTTCTCGAAACTCAGCGAGTCGCCGCGGAGGTCGTAGATCATGTGGGTGCCCGTCTGCAGCAGGCTTCTCAGGACGGAGCCGACAGGAGATCCCGCCGGCGTGGGCAGCATGGTGAGGCACTGCAGCCCGGTGGAGTTTTCCCTGAAGAAGTAGTGCGCCGTAGTGGGCTCCATCGGCGCCGGCCTGCCGTCGACGCCGTCGAACACCAGCGTGATCTTGGGGAACGTCAGGTTGGCGACGGACTGAATGTCGTAGCACAGCCGCAGGTCGGCCACGTCGTGGGCTTTTGCGCGGACTGCTGGCTGTGACCTGATCTTGCTCACCAGCGCCCGCGTCAGGGCGTTGTAGGCGGCCGGGTGGAGGTAGGTGATGGGGGAGAGCGTGCTCATGGCCACCCCACCGGAGCAGCCGTTGGCGGCGAGGTCGAACGTCCCCGCCGGGATGCCACTCGGGGACTTGTCGTCGACCTTGATGCCGGTGAGTTTGACATAGTACAGGTCGGGGTACGCTTCGTTCCGGAGCAGCGGAGTGGAGCGGCTGCTGTTGGTCTGTGGCACCGCGTCGTCGCCGAGGAGGAGGACGCTCTCGGAGTCAGGCTCGTCGGCGTCGTCGGGCAGCATGAAGTAGGAGAACCTTGAGATCTTGAGCTGCGACAGGAGGGAGTAGGGGCCCCTGCTGAACCCAAGAACGCCGGACTCGCCGTCGAGTGGCACCGTGCTGGTGAGGCTGCAACCGAACAATGCCCGGCCGGTGATGTGCGTCCCTACGGCGGTGATCTCCTCGGCGGAGATGTAGCCGGTGGTGCTGATCCCCGGTCCGTACTGGTACGCGTACCGGCAGGTGAAGCTGGTGCTGTTTCCGCAGGCGTCCTCTTGGTCGAGCGCCAGCTTGCAAGTCTGGCTGAAGCAGAAGACTTCAGTGAAATCCGACGACACCGGGCACTGCGCCCAGATGAAATCGGTGGCGACGTCGACGACGCCGGAGAAGACCTCCTCCGCGACGCTGACGGAGATCTTGTAGACGACGAGCCCGGCGTTGTCGGCGGCCGCGCTCCCCAGCCGGTCCTTGTCCGGCGCACCGAGCGGCCGCCGCTTGATCACGGCCTTCGGAGCGGCCTTGGCTGGCTTTCTCCACAGCTCCTGCCCAAGCTGAGGAATGTGTGCCGGCGTCCGGCCACCGACTGCCGCCTCTGCCACTGACGGCAGGAGGAGCAGTGCGAGCACTGTCGCTACCGCCGCGGCTGGCCGAACCATTTCGGCCGGAGAGAGAGCAGAGAGACGGAGACTGCAGGAGGAAATTTCTCGGGGAGGGTTCGTCCGTCTGGTGTGGGAGCAGGGGCGATTTTTCCACAGTCAGTTCTGTGTTTATGTGAGGCGGGGAGGGCCCTAGAGTCCGAATCACGACCGGGCCTTTTCCTCCCATCACGTGAGACCGGGCCAGGATGAAGCCACGTGTCATCACCCATCTCAAAGCATCTTCAGCTTTCCCTAAGCTATTTCCTAGGAAGCCGATCGGGCAATCTTTTTATTCAGGATTTTCTTTTTGCGAACCCAGGATTTATATTCTATTTGCAATATCGTATCATCCATAGATTTCTGTTTCCAAAACTACACAGTATAACACGAATCAACCTGTGGTTGAGTTGGTTAGGTGACGAGCAGATTCTAACCCATGGGGTTTAAATCACAGTCTTCGCATTATTCCCGAATTTATTTCGTGATTTCGCATTATCGCTTTCAGTGGAAGGAGATGTTTTCGTCGACGACGAGGCGCCTACGGTGACTTCGTAAATCTCAAGATGATATGTCGACTCAGTCTCTCGGAGGTGCTCATAGGAGTAGGGTGTGCGTTCATACGGGTGAGTGTATGCGCGTGTATATGAGCGCTTGTGTCTGTACTGATGCTCAAAAAAAAAACTACACAGTATAACGGCTAATGGCTATTGGCTGCTACCTTTTTTCCGTTCGTTGATTCATGCTCCATGAAAATAATTACGAGTTCAGTCGACCGGTTGATTGAGCGAGGAGCGGACGATGACCCTAGGAGTCGGCGGTCGTAGAGGGTGGCGAGGCCGGCATGGGAGGTGTCTGCGACGCGGAGCCAGGGCCGGCTCTATGATTTTGAAGGCCCCGGTGCGAACCCGGCCAGTGGGCCCAATAGAGAGAAAAATCCAATTTGATACATGAAAATATAAAATTGCTATAAAATCATAAAACTAATATTTCTTTAGTAGAATCAAGCATATGTTATTTTCCATGTCTTTGTTCCAAACCAAGTATCATGGAAGTTACAACGCAGAAAAAACATATAGAAATAGCATGCTAACCTCCAGTGATTATGTGAAACGAGACTTTCGTGCATTTTTTGACGCAAAATCATCAATGAGAGTGTCAAGATCAATACTATCCAACATATTCTTCTCAATGCAGCACATGGCCAATCCATTCAATCTTTCTTGAGACATCGTTGACCTCAAATAATTTTTCAATAGTTTCAATTTTGAGAAACTCCTTTCAGCTGATGCAACAGTCACAGGTACGGTCAAAAGGATACGATAAGCAATTGAGACATTTAGATAACAATCCGCATCTCTAACAAACTCAAATATCTGATCCGCTGACATGAATGTGTTTGGCAATGTCATCTGCAGTACTTTTAGTTCAGAAACGAAATCATCTAGATCGACATCTGCTGACTTACCATGAGTGAATTTGTTGACAAAATTAGTGCAACATCTTCTTAGATCATTATCACCCAAGGACTTCAACTCTTTCGAGTTGAACAAGAAACCAAATATGCTCCCAAATTTCTTCAGTTCCTCAAATCTAGTAGTTAGGGAAGCAACTGCAACATCAATCATCACCAAAAAGTATTTAACTCTAAATGATTCCACCTCACTTGCTTGCGTTTCTTCATTCTGGTTATTTTTGTCATTGCCACTAATTTCATCAAACTGTCTTTTTCTAGTAATACGTCTCTTGACAGGAAACAAAGGTTGTACACCCATGTCAATTGCAATAGATCTCGCAATATCCAGACTAGTTGCAAAGCCGTCATTTATGTACTTCTTAAAATATGAGATGGCACCTTCAATCTGTTTAAGAGTAACATCAATGCACACAAACTTAGACTGCAACTTCTTACTCACCATGTTTACAGTGAACAAAATGTCATGCCAAATGACCATGCCAAGTAAAAATTCAAATTTCTCAAGTGCGCTAGCCAAAGATTTTGCATCGCTCTTAGTCTTGGCGTCATCGGTAGAAGTTCTCTTCAATTCCAGTAATGCTTTTCTTAACTCGGGCGCTTGATATCTGATAGCCTGAACACTCTTTATTCGACTCTCCCATCGAGTGTTACACAAAGACTTAACCGTCATTTTTGGAACATGATCAAGCAATAGCTGCCATCTTTTAGTAGAGCTTGAAAACAATATATAAATTCTTTGCACAACACCAAAGAAGGTAATAGCTTTACCGCAAGATTTTGCCATATCACTAAGAGTAAGGTTCAGGCTATGACAAGCGCATGGCATGAATAATGCTCTTGGATTAGTTTCAAGTAGTCTGCTCTGTACCCCTTGGTGTTTTCCCTTCATGTTCGAACCATTGTCATACCCTTGTCCACGAATATCTTTAACATCCAAACCAACAGATTTAAGTGAATCTATTAACACATTATAAAGTCCAAGTCCGGATGTATCATCCACCTTCAAGAACTCCAGAAAAAACTCCTCTATTTTTGTAGTAGTACTTGACATGTTTACGCACCTCACAATTAGAGTCATTTGTTCTTGATGGCTCACGTCAGGTGTACAGTCCAAGATGACAGAGAAATACCTTGCATCCTTAATTATCCTCAACAGAGAATATTTAACAGTGCGACCAAGAAGGGAAATTAACTCATTCTGAATATTATGGCCAAGATAATGATGATGGATTTCACTATTCTGAATGCGCCGAAGATGCTCTTGCATTACAGGATCAAATTCTGCCATCATTTCAATTACTCCCAAAAAATTTCCATTGTTATCTTGATATAATTTCTCATTCGATCCTCGAAAAGCCAGACTATGTTTAGCAAGAAATTTCACAGCAGCAACAATTCTAATTAAAACAAGTCTCCATCGCTCCTTCTCCCTTGCAATCTCTTGTTGCATGTCTTTATCTATTGTTTCCTTCTTACTTAGCCTCAGCCTTACCTCATTCCAAGTATTCATGTTAGTGATATGCTCAACACTATTCTCATGCAATTTGAGCTTCTCACTAAGATGTCTCCAATCCTTCAATCCCTCGGATGCTAGCAGACTTTTGCTTTTTCCAGATTTAAACAATTTGCAACAAAAGCAGTAGACTTTATTCACATGTTTAGAGTACACTAACCACCTCCGATCACTTAACTCGCCATTCCTTAACTTTCTTGTGTAGTAATCATATGAAAAATGCCTGCCACTAATTTCATCTTCGGGAAACTCAAGATTGTATTCCCTTATAGGTCCTTTTTCAATGAGAATATCTCTTGATTTATTGTCAAGAATATTCCAAGTTCTAGGATCATATATATCAAAAGAAGAACCCTGCTCATCTGCATTTCCAAGATTCTCATGGTCACTTTCCGCAGCATTATTTTCCGCAGCATTATTTATCGTGTGCTGATCGGCATCATTTTCCGCAGCATTATTTTCCTCAACATGATTTTCCTCGACATGATTTTCCTCAACGGCATTCTTAGTATCATCAGGTTTTTCTTCACCATTTGTGATATATAATTGCTCTGAATTTGTAGCAGCACCCGTCCTCACGACAAACATATCCATAGCGCCTTCCTGAGATTTAATCAACTTGTCTACTCTTTTCTTGTTGTTTCTTTTCTCACAGCCAGATAGATGTTTTTTAGGTAACATGATTATGCTGCAAGTGAGAAACACAAATACAGTATCAGAGATTGAAGATGTTATGTTTTTAGATGAGAAGTTTCAGATTGAGACCACCGGAAAATATTCGCCTATAGATTATGATTTATGAATAGATTGATCTGAGAATTATTACCTTCTGAATGATGATCTTGATCAGTTGATCTCTTCCCCGAATTCTTGCCGATTTGATCCCCAAACTCAGCTCTAGGTTCGTGTGGTGCGCTGGTGTCGGCGCCGGCGGCGTGCTGCTGTGTAGATGCGTCTCCGTGCTCTGTGTCGGTGCGTCTCCTGGATAGGAGAACGACAAGGCAACGTCGTTACTCGGGCTTGGTTGGGCAGGCCCTAGTGATGGTTGCGTGCTGCTTGCTGGCTGGGCTCGAGCTACCGAGGCTGGACGTTAGTCATTCTTTTTCTTTCACTACTCCGTAATATATATACTTTGTATATACTATGGGCCCCCTTTTAGTCTGGGCCCCGGGCCGTCGCACCTCTCGCACTGGTCCAAAGCCGGCCCTGCGCGGAGCACGCCCTAGGTGTCGAGGTCCTCGAGTTGCACCGGCGGAAGAAGTCCTGTTGCGGCCGGTGTGCGCACAGCTCACCCTGTACCCCATGGTCGTGTCCCCAGCTCTTCCTCCTCCAATTGCAATTCAGACGCGGCGATAGAGAGGGAGGCTACGGTGAAAGCTTCTCCCTCATCAGCGAACTATCATTCAAGATGTGAAATCGTGAATAAGGAGATTGGGTGCGGTTTCATGGAGAATAGCTTTGAGGAAGATGAAGATGATTTGAGATTGGTGGTGAAACGTGGCTTCATCTTGCTTGGGTCGCACATGATGGGTGAAAAGACCCTGCCGCATAACAACTTTTCCCAAAATCACAAGCGTGCTTTTTTGGGTCGAGTCAGCAACAACCACAACGGCGACAGTCGGGGTGAGGGGCGAGCGGTGGGGCAATTCATGAAGTCCTTCACCCTAGAGCCGAGGGGGGAGACACATAGGGGTGTCAACCACACTAGATTTGAAATCTGTAGGCATTTTGACATGAAACAAGCATTAAGCATGTAGGCAATATCAATTGGTATACAGCTTGGGAAAAATCGTTTAACAAGCCGGTAAAACCATTCTAATTATTGCTCGATGTTGTTTCCGTCATGTAGTGACTTGATCAATATTTGATATGTGGATATTTGATCATGTGTGTGTGGTTGTGTTCAATATCTATCTTCTCGCAATACATGGAATGGTCAAAAATGGTTGTTTCAGATACACCCCTACTACCTCATATTAATCTCAGGTTTTCAGGCAAGGGGTCAGATAAAATGTAAGATGCTTATTCATGCCGAGATACATTTTTTCAAGTTAATTCTTATCACTATAGTAGCGTGTGTGTGTGTGTGTCACATGCACTTTTTATACTAATGATATTTTCTACGTTCGAAACAACATTCTAAAAATGGATACATCCACATCCATTTTAGTGACAAGATTCTACGAGGAAATAATTTGTCTTCCCTTTTGGTGCGTACATCAAGGTCTAATTAACAGCATCAGGCCAGGCAATGCATATGGAATATTCATGCATATGGGGTAGGCGTCGAGCTCGTGCCTAGATGAATGGTAATTCCCATTCCCGTTCCCATTTTCGGCTCAATACCTAACGCTTTTTCAAAGACTTGCTTATTTCCATGTTATGAGTGACCGGAATCGATTGTTTTTTGACTTCCAGTTATTGTTTTCTTTTTCGTCACCGTAGCTATTACTACGGTCAGTAGATATACATGACAATGACTCAGACTCAACTTCAAACTGATCAATGAATTGCATGGTGTACAAAGAACTCGTAATATGATTGCAAACTCTTTTTGTTTCATGTTTATGATTCAAATAGCCATATTTTAGTAGAAAACTTTGCTAGTGTACATTATATCACTGTTAGGGATTTTTACAACTTTGAGAACTTTTATGTGTCTCAAAATGGAATGAAAGCATGGGCTATTAAGAGAAGAAAACAGTCTTTGCTTGCGAGTGCTCGTTTTCTTTGTGACACGGATGCTAAGAAAAACAAAACGGAAATGGAAATTCGGCCGTTGGGGTTGGGCCACGGAGGCCACGGGACGGAACGAGAGGCCGTGGCGCGCCGCGGCCTTATCCGCGCCGCGCCACTCCTTGACGTCCCGCCACGCCGACCGCGCAATGGGCCACCAATGGCCACCACCGCCGCCGCCGCTCTCTCCTGCTCCTGCTCCCCGTCCCCGTCGCCTTCCTCCACGCTCCTCCTCCGGCGAACCGTCTCCGCGTTCCACCGCCGACCTGCCCATGCCGGCGTCCGCCGCCCCCGCCTCGCCCCCTTGCACGGTGAGACCGGCTGAGACCATTGCCCCGCCGTCATCTCTCTTCTTATGCTCGATCATACTGCACGTACGTATGCCCCTCTTCTCTTCTGACCACGTACGTGCTGGATAATAACCGGTGCAGTGGTGGACGACTCCAAGGAGGTGGAGGCGAGGTCGGAGACGGACAGGCTGGTGGACGGCCTCAACTTCGGGGAGCTGTGCAACGACTTCGAGTGCATAAGCAGCCCGTACGTGGAGTCCACGGCCAGGCAGATCGCCAGGGACATCCTCGAGATCCGCCAGGACAACCGCGCCCTCAGCTGCTACGCCGTCGCCGTCAAATACAAGGTGCGTCTGCCCTCTGCAGGCTGCAGCTCAGCTTGTATGTATGATGAGCATTTTTTCGCCAATAGAAGTTTTATCGATAGTTCATCTCTAGCTTCTGCATATTAAGATACACAGAACCAAAACAAGTGTGAAAGTTCTAAAAAAAAGGGAACGAAAAACAATGAAGTGCCTATCATTAGAGGGAGTCGGCATTGGTAAAAAGCTTACTGACTACTAGCTCTAGGCAAAGACATGCTGCCATGGCCATATCTTAATCCTCCATCTTGAGAAGCATAGACTTGTGTACATGAGTTCATAACCCACATGGGTGAAGAAATGCTCGTTTTGTTAAATAACACATCATTTCTAGGTAGCCACAATGCCAACAAAATACCGCCATGACAAACAGGAATAGGAGCACACTAGGGCCCAGGGGTAGGATTTCATAGCCGCTCATCTTCATCTGAGAGGTGAACATTTTCAAGCCCGTTAAGTAGCCCATGCAACCTACCAACTTTGGTCCAATTAGGTTGCTCCTGAGCAAGATATTAGGAGGAGAGGTGCTAAGGACCTCGCAATGGTGTTAACGGAACGAGGCCATTTGTCCTCCCAAAACGCACTTCGGATCCATCTAGTGGTGGCGCCAGGATTGGGCCAGGCCCCGGGCCGCCTTCGAGCACTGTCTCCGCTCCAGGCCGCAGCCCGGGCTGCCTGGGGCCTGTCTTCGCTGTTTGATTCATCCTTGTTTTAAATAGTCATAGAGGTGAAGACGACTGGCCTTTGTCAAGCCAGCCCAAAAATGAGAGTCATGAGGTTTCCATTCAACTCGAGACATGGCTTTGGAGCCTAGGTGTTGTTTATGGACTACTTCCTACCAAATGTCATCCTTTGTTAAGAGCTTAAAAACCCCATTTAGTGTGTAAGACAATACTTTTGAAATTTGAATCATGGATTCCTAGCCCCCTTTGATATTTGGGGCAACAAAGAATACTTCATTTGGCCAGCCGATATTTATTTTTTTGGCTATCATTTTGCCAAAAGAATCTTGAGCAAACAGTCTATCCATTGTAAAATTCACAAGGAATCCCATATGCATGACCATACTACTCAACAGTCAAGACAAAATTAATAAGAACAAGACTCTTAACCACCAGTTAAGAGGATCTTACCCGTGAACTACCAAGGCTCTTCTGAAGCCTTTCTCCAAGCTCTTCCAGTCTGAATTCCAAAATCTCCGAAAATGAATATGAATACCGAGGTAACACGGATGGGGAGCTTTCACATGGTACACACGATCAACTCAGAATATTGCTGAGTGGCATCTACAACTTCCCCAAAGAAAAATAACACGCTCTTATGTAAATTAATCTCTTCAACCTAGAGGTTCCAAAAATTCACACAGCGGGAGCTTGAGGTTGCGAGCTTTCTCGAGGTCATGTTCCATAAAGAATTGTTACATCCACAAGGTTATGCACCATCCCATCAATCTGCCTGAAAACCTTGGCAGTTTCAAGTAGGATGACAAGCATGTAGGCAACTGTGTTAAAACTTAAAAAGAATCCGGGAGACTGGGCTCCTCTACCTCAAACCATTATTAGTTTGGTGAAGAATGTCAATCAACATCATGGTTGACCTCAATAGCCACACTCCCTCTAGATACAAAGTACTCAACCCAAGCACACCACCTTGGAGAGAAAATGACAATTTGACTTCATCATAAACTTTCTTGAAATAAATTGTAAAATTGACTCCACTCATCTTATTCCGCTGTTAGGTTATGCATACTCTCATGACATGAAAGCCCCTTTCGGATGTCCCTCCCTTGCATAAATGTCATTTGTGTACGCCAAACCACATGGTCCACCACACGATTAATCCGGTTATTAGTAACTTTAGTAAGAAAAAGATAAAGCTTACATTTAATAAGTAGATATGCTGATCTTGTGTGATGACCAGTAAACATATAAGTATACGAACCTATGAACAATGACCTTACATTTCTGTAAAATATTTCTATCTAGCTAGTGAATATGAATGTTAAGGTGTTGTTCAGAACGCTTGCTGTGGAGAAAGTTCGTGTTTGAATTCCCAACATGCCAAAGTATGTAAAACTGAGAAAACTGATGTGGTTTTAATTTCTATGCCTCAATAGATGCACTTCCAGTGCATGAATGGGATTCTTGAAGAGTTCAGGTTACACGCATACTATCATATCATTAGGGTGACATGCTGCTTTCTTCTTTCAGGATCCTCTCAGGTCATTTGCTGGGCGTGAGAAGTACAAGAGGCCATTGTGGATCACTGAGGCCCTGGAAAAACCTACAGTGGTAAGGATTGATCGAGCTTCATGCCATTACTTATTCCACTCATATATGTTCACCACAAACAACTCTCGGTTTAATTACGCATGTCGATGAACGCAAAATCAGTCTCTGGAATTGCATGGAATCACACACTCCATAAAACTTCCCGCACGGTACATCATTCATTGGTACCCGTTTCAAGCATGATGCCATCTAATCAACACTCTGGTTACTGCGTCAGACAGTCCAGGAAATGTCAATGCAATCCACAAGCACTCTGACCATAAAGTGGACACTGAGGGGGAAACCCAAGAACGCCTTCTTCGCGGCCGCGGGAGGGGAGCTGGTTGTCCGCATCGACTCGCAGTTCGTCCTGAACCAGATCAGCGGGCAGGTGCTGGAGCACTTCGAGTCGTGGGACCTCTCCACGTCGTCCCCTCTCGCCCAGGCCTACTTCTGGTTTTCCAGGAGGGTTTACTCCACCGTGGAGGCCGGCAAGGACACGATCGAGGCTGCCAAGGGCGTGGCGTCGCGGCTGAACAAAGACGATAATCTGGAGGTCTATCCTGACCCCCTGGGAGATCCCACGAAGGTACTACATGATTCTTTTATGATCTGCATGCTGATTTCAGGAGAAGTGAAGTTTGGTTATGCCGATTACTGACGGCTGTTATTTTCTGACGTTCATGATGCAGTTCTTTACGAGGCCGGATGATCTGAACCAAGACGTGGTTCAGATTGGGCTCTTCCTGGCCGTCCTCTACTTCATTGTACAGTTCCTGAAAACGACTCTGTGATGATGACTGTACTAGCTACGACTCGTGACTGAATTCTCCGGAACAAGGTTGTGTGTATATACATACCCGTGTATCGATGTCTAACATACTCATATAACAGGCATGCCCACGCAGGCATGAGTTTTTGAGACTAGTCACTTGATGTTCTGTATGTCTGGCACTGATCATTTGGTTTCCTCACCAGTCAGCCGTAGCATAGCGAGCAGCAGTTGATCCGGGTCCAAGGAGGTCTTGTGATTTCAGTGGCCAGGTTGGGCACAGCCCAGCAAACTCTTAGCACTTGATGGTGGCAACGAAGCAGCATCAGCCTCTGGCTCGCCCAAGCTCAGCAGCCACGCAGTTGCTGCCGCTGCCGGACCTATCAGTGAGGTAGCTGCTGCCAGCCGCTACCGTCCGCGATGGATACGGGTTTTCGACCTTGTGTCGCGATCGTAACTGCACGTTGCAGGATCTCTGGTGTCTCCCGGTAAAATATCTCCGGCCAGAACTTTCCATTGCTTCTGTGAAGAAGCTAGCGGAGCCACAGACATTGCCATCCAAGCTAGATTGTGTGCAAGCTGTAGAAGTTTGCTGGAGAGACAGGTAGAATTCGCACAACGTGGCGCACGCGCGCGGTACAATCGCGATCTATACTTCTGCTAGAGAGAGAAGCCAGTGGTTTCATCTCGGGTTATGCTGATTCGTTTGGAGATGCTGGTTACTTTGTCCACTGGAGAACGCAGAGCTGCCCTGGATTACGCTGCATCATGAAAGTACTTTTTTTTGGAGGAAGCATCATGAAAGTAATTGGAGCAGAACGTACTAGATGAAGACAAAGCAGGCGCAGTAACTTTACTCGTTTCATCAGAAATGGAAGGAGAAGCATCTAAGATGCTGATTCCATGTACTCCTAATATCCATCCTGATACCTCAAGAGTCATCAACTAGTCACGGTACACACATGTGGCGACGACCCGTGGCCGTGTGTGGGCTCATAAGGTCCGTAGCCCACAAGTCGCCGGTGCAAGTGCCATATACAGATGTCACACACGCTGTCCGTGGAACAGATGGAACAAGGGAACCGAGCAGGCCACCACACGATCAGATCTTCCGGTTACCCAAAACACCCTCGGTGCTCAGAAGTACAGAGCCAGCGTCACCAGAAAACCGCTGGAACTTCCGAGGGCAGCCACGTCCATACTCAGAAGAAACCATCTCTGCCCGATAGCCGATATATACCACCAAGCAACCGGGATTTCCCCTCAAGCTCACCCACTCATCTTCAGCAGGAAAACACCACTCTGTACACCACCAACTAACACCACCCGTTGGGGGCGTTACCTTCCAAAAATCCTGCATCCAATGGCGTTACGCCTCTCCGTCTCCTCGCCGCAGAGCACGGCCTCCTCGCCGGCCATCTCCTCATGCCGCCCCGCCGCCTGCGGCCGCTTCCTGGCCTGCGTGGCGGCTTCTCAGAAGAGGAGCCTGATGGTGGTGTCTGCCTCTGATGGGAGAGGAGTGGCTCCGGTGAAATCCGGCGGCTTGGAGACGGCCACGACGGGAGCCGGCGAGGTGGAAGCACCCACAGCGGCGGTGGCGGTGACCGGGCAGGTCACGGAGGTCTGCAAGGACACCTTCTGGCCAATTGTCAAGGCAGCAGGGGAGAAGCCCGTCGTCCTCGACATGTACACCCAATGGTACTGTGCAAGCCCCATACATTTCTCCGTTTCAGCTCTTCTTCACTGATGAACTACTGTCTCAATCTCACATATTCCTAGGCCAGATTATTTAGAGATGCATGGATATTGTTATAATCAAGACCAGATGTCATCCCACAGCAGAGTGATGAAACTTCCTTGTCTGCAGGTGCGGCCCTTGCAAAGTTATGGCACCGAAATTCCAGGAGATGTCTGAGAAGGACCACGACGTCGTATTCCTCAAGCTCGATTGCAATCAAGACAACAGGGTATGTTAGAAACTGGAACCATCTTGCTGCCTCATGTGTATCTTGTATTTTGTTTGAATATATCAGGTAAGCTTCTTGGTGCTTGTCAATTGTAGCCTCTTGCAAAGGAGCTTGGCATAAGGGTTGTACCAACATTCAAGATTTTCAAGGATGGGAAGGTTGCAAAGGAGGTCACTGGTGCGAAGATTGATGAATTAGCACGTGCGATTGAGGAAGTGAAGTCAAGCTGAGCAATTCCCTGGAAAGAAATGCAGCAATTAGCATGCTATCACTAGTGTACACTATGGGATGAAAACAGCCTTTGTGGAAGTGGATAATCACCGTGGAGAAAAACAGTTATTATAGTTCTTCTGCTTATGATGATTTACCAATCGTTCTGGACAATATACACCCATCCATGTGGAGTGTATGCTGTAAATAGTCATTTAAATCTTTCTGAAAAAACGGTTGCTTCCTGATCTCACTAATTTGCAGGCATACCAAGCATGTTTTGCAAAACATATTTAAAAAATCTTGTTCTTACAGATGTAGGCATCATGACACTGAGCTAAGATTGCTTTACTCAATTCATTCCTATTATACCATGTGAACCATAGCTTAAATATCTATAAAGTGTGTCAATAACTTCAAATATTAGCCATTGGATATGCTCTATCAAACGGTTCAGAGATGGCAATCCGAACATTATCATCTGTTGAATAAAGTTTTCAACTCATAAGATTTTGGACGTTGCCTTCTAACTGAACCCCAACTCTATCATCTGATGTGTTCTAGAAACATCTTTCCCCATGCTTATCTGATTCTCTAATAAAATAAGAGACTGAGAACAATCTGGATTCTAGAGGGGTAAGAACCAAGTTGGGGTAGAGTTGGATTTTGCCAATATGATTCCAGGAAAGGAAATAAATATCAGAGTGTATTTTTTCCATGCTGTTATATATCTAAATGGAGTGCAAAGCACGTACAATTTACTAGTTTCGTTAAAAATACTTATCTAAGATGCGGAGCTTAAACTGCAATAGCAGTTTGTGTGGAGATTACAAACTTATTATGGAAAAGTAACTCGGAATACCTACGCAAATCAATATAAATTAACCATGGTGAGTTCCAAGTATAAAATGAGCTGTGAAGAAATGAAGGTACCTTGCTAGCATCCCAACTTAGTTGCATTCTTGATAGTTCAATTAGCCATGTTTTCTGCCTCAGCCTGCACCGATTTAACATATAGCAAACAGAAATGTTTGTGGTGCTTTTCAGCTCCTCAAAAGACATCCTGCCTTGCTCCCTCTGCTGATCCTAAAACCAACTAGACCCTGGCTGTTTGAAAGGTAATTTTGTTTTCATCAGCGACCGAACTCTTTCTGCCTCCTCCCATTGTCCTCTCCCAGCATATATACTCGACAGCAGTATATAGTTCCCAGTATTTCGAGGTTCCAACTCAAAAAGCTTATTTGCAACAACTTCAGCAATCTCAGCATTGTCGTGCGTCTTGCACGCACTAAGCAGGGCACCAAGAGCACCTGGATGGGGCCCCATCGGCATTGTTTGGACCATCTCAAAAGCCTCCTCAAGCCTCCCTGCACGACCAAGCATGTCGACAACACAGGCATAGTGATCTGCCCGACGGTTCATCCCATAATCATGCACCATTGCTTCCCAATAGTCCAACCCTCTATCAACAAGCCCTGCATGGCTGCATGCAGTAAGCACACCGACGAAAGTGATCGGATCAGGTTTAACTGCCTGAGCTTGCATCCGTTCAAACACTTGAAGTGCCAGCTTTGCGTGCCCATGAGTCGCCAGCCCACTAATAAGTGCAGTGTAAGGGTATGCATCTGGCTGTTCAATCTCCCTAAAAGCATTGAGAGCCTGCTCGACATTCCCACACTTGGCATGCATATCTACCAGTGCTGTAAGCACCTTCTCATTCCTTTCAATCCTCTTCCTGTCAACATAGGTTCCAACCCACCCAGCTAACGCTGTGCTGCCTATCTGGGAAGCAGAGGAGATAACTCCGACCATGGTGGCTGCATCTGGCTCAATCCCAGCAGCCTCTAGTCCCCTAAACAACGCAAGTGACTCCTTAGGCTGCCCACATTGAGCATACCCATTTATCATGGCTGTCCATGTCACAAGATTCTTCCCTGGCATTTTATCGAACAGCTTCCGGGCGCTCTGCATCGACCCGCTTTTGCAGTATCCAATAATCAACACCGACCAGGAGGCGGAATCCCTGGTAGGCATTTCATCAAACACCCGGTGAGCAGAGGCAAAGTCACCGGCATTGACGTAGACGACCACCATGGCGTTCCAGGAGACCTGGGTTCTGGAGGGCATGGAGGTGAAGAGTGACTCGGCGGCGGGCACAGAGGCGAGGCGGGCGTGTGTGCAGAGGAGAGAGTTGAACGAGACGGCGTCAGGCACCGGGATGTCGGCGAGCGCGGCGTGCGCGGCGGGGAGGTCGTCGCACTTGGCGTAGAGGGCGACGAGGGCGTTGGCGACGGGGAGGCAGGTGGGGGCGAGCGCGAGGCGGAGCGCGACGGAGTGCAGGGACGCGCCGAGCCGGAGGAGGCCGAGGGACGCTGCGGCGTTGAGCGCGAAGGGGACGGTGAAGTGGTCGGGGGAGACGGGCAGGCGCGGCATGAGGAGGAGCAGGCGCAGCGCGGCGTGAGGGCGCGGCTTGCACAGGCGGCGGATGGCACGGTTGAGGAGCGAGCGGATGACGGGTGGAGGGGTGTCGCCGTGCGCGCGGATGAGGTGCGCGTGGACGGCGGCCGCCGGCGGGGGCGGGTGGTCGGAGGCGAGGACGCGGGAGAGGAGGTCGAGGCGAGGATTGCGGTTTGGTTGGGCCGCCATAGTCAGCTAAGGAACTGTTCGGGCTTGGGGGCATGTCATGCACTTTTGTGTGGCCTTCAACTTGCAGATTAAGCTTTGTTAGTACTCCTGGGCTGAGTATCACGGTCCAGTAAGTCGGACAGTTCGTCCGAGCAAAATTATATTATTATTTTTGCGGGTGTGAGCACGCCTTAGAGCAACTCTAGCTGACCCGCATAACACCGACCAGCAAACCGCGTTTGCAGTTCGCGGAAAAACGGCTTTGAGGCCCGGCGCGGACGGGCGCAGAGGTAGATCCCACAAAACGGACCCGTATAAAAGGATATTCGCGAAATATACTCTTTTACGGGTCAGCTTTGCGGGGTCTTTTCTTGCGCCGCTGCCGCGGGTCCGTAAATATCAATACCACACACAAAAATACAACAATCATCCATACTACAAATTAAATATTCAAAAAAAAAATATCAATACCAACACAATACAACAATCATCCACATTACAAATAAGGACTGTGATATTTGTCAACTGTGTGGCAGATTGCAAAATTACCACACCGCCCCTCCTCTCGAACGAATCGCTCCCTTCGATCGTACCTCCTCTCGCGGGCTCCTCCCGATTCTGGGCTGCCAGCCTTCGATCCCACCTCCCCTCGAACAAACCAACTCTAAGGTTGCAGGGTCCATTCGATTTTCTGGGCAGTCAGCTGTTTAAAAATAGGCACACAAAAATGGAACAGATGGGGGATAGAATCAACACTGTCACATACTGAATGTAATGATATCCAGCTGTGCTAGCCACCTTTATTGATTAAATTCAATCTACATGGTAGATGTATCTACTTGAGACGAGATTAAACAAAAAAAAAAACAACCAACAGTAACTGAAAATCCAAAACACCAACCTCATTTGTTTGGGTTTTAGGACTATGCATTCTAGTTTCATCTTTTTTCTGCATGTTTCATATCGGTTCACATGGTTCACAGACCCGGAAGTCCCCTTCCCTCCTTTTCAGATGCAAATTACCACGGTGTTTGCACTTAAGAATCAGAAATGAGGGTCGTATATTACCAAACTATTTACATAGAAATTACAGGGGTATGTTCGTAAACAACGTTTTCCCTTTGTCAAATGTTACCGTGGTGATTGTACTTAAGTTATTGTGTGAGCTTCGTATAGAAGTTATCCGAGGATATTTTTCAATACACCCCCTCCCCCCTCTTAGTAAAAATGTTACCATGGTGTTTGTACTTACGTTATGAGGTATGAAGTTTGTATATTATCATACTATTTACATAGAAGTTATCGGGGGCTATCTCTTCAATAACTTTTCCCCCTGGTTGAGTTTACAGCGGTGTTTGTACTAAATTATCAGATATGTGGTTCGTATATTACCGTGCTATTTTCACATAAATTATCGGGGTATGGTTTTCAATAACTTTTTCCCCTTTGGACAAAGTTACCGCGATGTTTGTACATATATCCACTATGCGGTTCTTATATTACCTGTCATTTGCGCATAAGTACTGGGGTATGGGTTTTCAACAACTTTTTCCCTTTGGTCATAGTTACTGCAGTGTTTTTACGTATATTATCGGGTTCGTATATTGCCGTGCCATTTTCACATAAGTATCGGGGTATGATTTTTCAACAACTTTTTCCCTTTGGTCGCCATAATTTTTTCCCCACGCCCGCGTCGCTCCTGGCGGCGGCTGGGGCGGAACCCTAGCCGCAGCCGCCGCCGCCCCCTCCCCTGCTTCCTCCTCCCTCGTCGTCGCCGGAGGACGCCGGCGGGCTAAGCCCGGCCGACCGACGGCGACGGCGGGGTGCTTCCTCACCCTGCGGTGTGCTCTCGCGGTAGGGGAGGCTTGGTCCTTCCACGGCCTCTGCACGGCGTGGCGTTGCCGGCGCCGGCGAGTCTTCTTCGCGTCGTGTGGTGGCTCTCCACCGGCAGGTCTTGGCGGGGTGGCGGCCCCCTTTTCCTTCGTCAGATGTGGCGACTCGCCGGATCTGGCCCGGCTTCGGCCGGTTCAGGCCCCGTCGGGAGGCAGCCCTGGCTGGGGGCCCTGGTCTTCAGCTTGGATGCGGTGCGGGGCGGTGTTTTGCACGGATTCGGCCCGGTTCTGGAGGGTTGGAGATGTAGTGCAAGTGCTCCGGCTCGGCTCTTGGTGTTGTGCATCAGTCGCGCGGTGGAGGTCTGCGGTTGCCGGCGCGGTGCCCCCGGATTGGTGGTGGCGGCTTTGACCAGGGGACAGTGAGTGTCTGGACGTGGCGGATTGAGGGATCCCGTGGCCAGATCGGAGTCGGACGGCAGGCGGACCCAGGTTCCGGCAGCGCTGCGGCTGCTGGCCTGGTGGTCATGCAGGACGACCTCAGCAGGGGCGGGCACTGGAGGGGGGTTCTCTAGGAGGTTTGGTGGGCAGCGGTTCGTGGCCGGCCGGTTCGGGCAGTTGGTGGTCGAGCTTCACTAGGAGAAATCCTATCTCCGGCTTTGCTGGATACGGCGACGGCGACGCCCGCGAGCGTCGTGCTCTTTCTTGAAAGCGTCGCTGATGTGTGCTCCTCCTCCCCTCCTCCCCGTGGCTATTGCTCCGGAGGGAAACCTTAGATCTGCAAGATTGGGCGATGAAGGCGTCTTCACGTCTTCTACCTCCTTGGGGGCATCGCCTTGGAGCCGGCTACAACTGGAGACCAGTGGATGGCGGCATCTTCGCCGCGGTGGATGCGAGATCTTCATCGCGTGGTTTGCTGAGGCGGCCGTTTCGGGGGCGCTGACTTCTGTTTGGTAACGACAATGGCGCCGAGAGGAGCATGGGTCGCGGCTCGGGCTTCGGTAGTCGGATCTTCCCGGCGTGTCCGAGGTGCTCTTCCGTGGGTTGCTTGGTTGCTTTGAAGTCGGAGCTGCGGTGGAGCGAGTCCAGGCGGCAACGATGATAGGCGCTCGGTGGTCGTTTGCGGCGGGCACGGTCGGCGCAAGTCCTGCATATTTCCCAGGTGATGCTCGTCGTCAAAGTCGGAGTTGTCAGTTGTTTGTGCGTGTGGTCATCTGTTGGCATGTGCCGTCGTGTCTTGTTGCATGTCGGTGGCCAGGTTGGTCGATGGTGCCCATGTGGTTGTGGGTTGGATGTATCGGTTTTAGCCTGGTTTTCCATCAATTAACCGGGAAGTCCTCACTTCTTCTTAATCAATGAAAATGACAAGTCTTTTGCCTTGTTTCAAAAAAAGTTACTGCGGTGTTTCTACGTAAATAATCGGGTATGTATATTATTGTGCTATTTTCACATAAACTGTGGGAATATTTTTCAACAACTTTGTTTTCCTTTGGTCAAAGTTACCATGGTGTTTGTATGTAAGTCATCGGGAATGTGGTGCTATTTATCACATAAGTTACTGGGGGTGTATATTTTTCAACAACATTTTTCCCTTTAATCAAAATTATTGCGGTGTTTGTACGTAGTTATCGGGTATGCAGATAATATGTTACCGTGCTATTTTCACATAACTTACCGGGGTATATTTTTAACAACTTTTTTCCCGTTTGGTCAAAGTTACCGTGTTATTTGTGTCTAAATTATCACGTCTGCAGTTAGTATATTATCATGCTATTTGCACAAAAATTTATCAGGGGAGGGTATGCTTTTTCAACATTTTTTACCCGAGTCAAAAGTTACCGTGTTATTTGTACATGAGTTATCAGCTTTATTGCGTGTATATTACCATGTTATTTTAGACATGAGTTATTGGGGTATATTTTTCAACAGAAATTTTCTTGGGTCAAATTACTGTGGTGCTTGTATGTAATTTATCAGGTTATGGTGTGTATATTATTATGCTATTTGCAAAGAAGTTACAGAGGCATGTTTTCAATAAATAATTTCCCCCGGTTCAAAAGTTACCGCATTGTTTGATCATGAGTGATGTACACAAAAATTACCACACTAATTTGGCTAAAAAGACCTTCTACTCTATTCTGCTCCCTCCCGATTAATTTTCATGAATACAAGTTCCCTGTTGCCCTTGATCAGATCTTTCGCTTCAAATGGGTAAATGTTTTGTAATAGTTCTAAATAAATGTATTTTAGAAGAAGCTTAATCAGCATGAACATTAATTAGTGTTGCAGGACACACTCTCTATTGGAGAACTTACTCTTCCATATGAACTAAGCAAAATATACTGCTCACAGATGAGATGTAAAGGTCAACAAAAGAGGTGCCTCATAATTCATACTTGAAAATAGTCTCTGAAAATAAGCCCCAAAAATACGTCCAAGTAAATTCCAAATGCTAATCACTGACACAAAAATGTGAGAATCCTCGAAACCCAGTGACCAACTCATGCGCCCAAAGATTATAGATCATGGTAATACCTGATCCTGACCCCAACAAAAGGGGGAAAAGGAAGCCAAAAATCTGCCTTGATCAGTTTCTTTTGGTTATTGCTCATCCACCTCTCTGAGTATAAGTTCTTGCTCGTCAGCATACTGAACCACCTGCTTCTTCTATCCTAGGTGATGTTTACAATTAAACTGAAGCAAGGCATGAGGAATTTGTTAAAAAACATGCAAATATTTTTGCTCAGTTGTATTTTAGTTCTAGTTACATCCTTTTTTATCCATTTTGAAGACAAGTATTTCCGAACGAAGGTAGTAGTAAGTACTACTTGTATACTAATCATGTCTTCTTCTCAATGAACCGGCTTGCGAAAAATAGAATTGTTCATTGAATCATCATCACCACCTTGAGGGATTCATCACGAGTGGTTAGTAGGCGCTGCTGGAACCAGCCACTGAACTACTCCCTCCGTTCGGAATTACTTGCCACAAAAATGGATATATCTACAACTAAAATACATCTAGATACATTCATTTCTTGGACGAGTAATTCCGAACTGAGGGAGTAGTTCAGTAAGGTAAACTGAACCAAGGCGAACACATCAGATTCACAGACGAATTCAGTAGCAACAGCGGAGTGACGACGTTGTGTGCAGGACCTGTTTGCTCGGGGCGTGAGTCCGTGGAGGCCGTGGAGGCTCTCGTCGGCGGAGGTCTGTGGCTGCTTCGGGTATAGGAGCGACATGCCGCTGCCAATGTCGATGGCCAATGAGTAGGGCTGCTCCTGCGGCTCCAGAGGCGCCTGGGGCCAACGCCCATCCGCCGCTAAAGCGCTCCTATTTCAGAATTGGATCAGCACGCGCGTCTGCCGCAGAAGCGCTCCTGTTCGTGGTCCCCAACGCCAAGGAGGTCCAGCCATGGCCGCCACACTTCCAACCTATGCCTATCGGCACCCATGTTGGGAGCTCGTGGCGCGCGCTCGGTCGCCGCCCCGGACGACCATGAACCCTATCGTTTCTCGTCGTCCTTGGGAACAGCCTCCTCTGCCACCCTTGGACCGCACCTCGCTGTCACAGCTCATCTCTGTTGGCGGCGCCGTTCCCGCGGCTCCCTCTCCTTATCGACGTCTCCCCCGGACAACGGCACCACGATGATGTGGGGATGGTCAGCAGCATAACATGGATCGGAGCTTCATCGATGTAGCCGTGTGAGAAACAGGGAGGTGGCAGTGGGAAGAAGGGGATACATGGTGGAGCACTCGCCGTGATTATTTATCGAACGGAGCGGACGTGTTTTGAGGGAGATCGGGATCTGACGGTGTTGGATGGGTGTGATCGTTTTTGCAATCTGCCACACGGTTGCCATATACATATTTCATACAAACAATTATTCAAATCATCGAAGCAAACTAAATAATGGAATATAAAACTTGTCCCGAATACAAATAACACATGAATTAAATAAAAATTAATAGAAAAATGAGTTTGTTACTGTCCAACTCTTTGCCAATGGTACTCAATGAGATCCTCCTGAAGTTGAAATTGGGTGTTTGCATTTTCAATCTCCTTGTATGTCTGAAGAAAAGCTCTAATGCGGTTAGGGTCTCTAGCTGGTTTGACACGGCTACCCACATTGTCATAGAATAACTCCAAGTTCATGCCTCTCTCATCTTCGAGAATCACATTGTGAAGGATAACCCATCATGTCATGATGTTTTTCAAGGTCCGCTTGTCCCCAAAACAAGCAGGACCACGAACAATGGCAAACCAAGATTTCAAAACCCCAAATGCTCTTTCAATGTCTTTTCGGGCTGCCTCTTGCATCCTTGCGAATTCACACTGTTTTCTAATTTTGGGTTCTTTGATTCTCTTGACAAATGTGCACCAACGAGGGTATATACCATCTGCAAGATAGTACCCTTTTGTGTATTCATGCCCATTGCACTAAAAAAAAGACACATCCGTGACATTTTGGGCCGAACGAAAAAAAATTCTGTCATACATATGACACTTCTATGATGATAATTGTGACAAAACCCGGTATCATCATAGATGTGGTGGACTCCTACTTCTATGACAAAAAATCATGACAGAAAATGGGCTTTTCGTCCTGGGCGGGCGGAGACGCAGCTGCATGACATTCTTTGGGCCGTCCATGGCGGAAAAAACCGTGGTAGAAGCGAGGGGAGGAAAATTTGGAGAGTTGCCGTTCTGATGGGAGGTCGGGGCGAGCGATGCGCGTTCTCTCGTGACGACGCTGTGGCGTGTGTGCGGCGTTTACTCTAAGCGAACCCGGCGAGGATTTGGGCTCTAATCGAACCCGGCGATTGCTGCTGCGAGCTACGTGTTATCGAACCCGAGCGATCGATCGATGGCTATTAACTCGAACCGGATGGAGCGATTCGCCGCTGCTGCTGCTAATAAAGCCGATCGATTGGATGAGCGATGGCGTTGCGGGGGTTTGGATGAGCGAGTGGCGGTGGCGTTGCCTCTGGATGAACAGGACCCGTGGTGTGGAGGGCTGGATGAGCATGAGCGGTGGAGGGTTGGCCGTGGAGGGTGGTTGAACAGGACCCGTGGTGTGGAGGGCTGGATGAGCGGTGAGAGCGGTGGAGGGGTGCCCGTGGAGGGTGGTTGAGCGGTAGCGATGGAGTAGCGCGGTGGAGGCTGGATGAACAGGAGCCCGTGGAGGCTGGAGGAGGTCGATGGTAGCCCATGGAGGCTGGAGCAGGTCGACGGTGGAGATGAACAGTATCCCGTGGAGTCCCGTTTTGCGGTATGCCACACCCCTCGCGATGAACATGACCCCCGTTTCGACCATAGCGCTTCAACACAGGTCCGTTTCGTCCGTTTTGCGGTATGCCACACCCCTCCCGATCAACAGGACCCCCGTTTCAACCGTAGGAGGTCCGTTTTCTCCGTTTTGCGGTACGCCACACCCCTCGCGATCAACAGGACCCCCGTTTCGACCGTAGGAGGTCCGTTTCCTCCATTTTGTGGTACGCCAGACCCCTCCTGATGAACAGGATCTCGTTTCGAATGTGGCCGGTCGAACACAAGGCCGTTTCCTCCGTTGTGCGGTACGCCAGGCCTCATTTCCATCGCCTGTTCCGTCCAAGCCCTCACGATGAACACGACCACGCATTCCGTTCCGACCCAGCCGGTTGGCTCCCACACGTTCCGTTGCCTCCCGATGAACACGACGCATTCCGTTGCCTCCCCATGAACACGACGCATTCTGTTGCCTCCCCATGAACACGACGACGACGCTGTTTCTCCGTTCCGACCCAGCCATGTACGTATGCGCGAGTAGGCGTTCAAGACCCTGCCCGTATGTACGTACATGGTCGTATTTTCTTTCTTGCACCCTCGCCGATGTACGTACGTGTACATGCTACGTGCGCGCCTCTACTATGACACATGCGCGCCTCTACATCCACCAGTATATATATACGTACACGTTCGCGACCAGAATGACAACGCTACGTACGCTTCGACCAGGAGGGTCCCGACTGTCAGGCACTTTCTTGCCTGCGAAGATGTAGCTGGTGGGTCCCAGCAGTCAGGGGGGCGAATCGTTTTTTTTTGCCTTGACGCACTTCCTTGCGTGCGAAGATGTAGCTGGTGGGTCCCAGCAGTCAGGGGGCGAATCTTTTTGTTTTTTTGCCTGGACGCACTTCCTTGCGTGCGAAGGTGTAGCTGGTGGGTCCTAGCAGTCAGGGGGAAACGTTTTTTTCGCGAAATATGGTGGCCCGTCCGGTGGGTCCCCACTGTCAGGTGGAGGAATAATTATTTTGCGCGTAATAAGGAGGCACTTCCTTGCTGCGGCCGTGGACCCGGTATCGGCCTCTCCACGTCTGATCCATGTCCGATGGAAGCTGTTCCTTGACCATATTGACCACACCGCGCCAAGAGCACCGTGGCGGTGGACGGCAGCGAGGCCTAGGAAGGGGCGACGCGGACCGGGAAGACGCGGCGATGGATGCCCACGCATAGAGGAGTACGAGGTTCACTGGTTTGCTGCGGTGTGAGGCCGTCGTCGCTGAGAATAACGGCGGTGTGGGTGAGTAGAGGATGGCACGGCCAGCGATGGGAGTAGTAGGGCGGTGAGGCCTCCGCCGCATCGCAGCCGCCACGGAGGCAGGAGCACGAGGCACGACCGGCGCTGCTTTGGGCGGCCGGAGCAAGAAGACCAGAGGTTGAAGAAGCACTACGGCCGTTGGATGGACATCAGACGGTCATTGGAGCTACAATCGTGCATATTGACTAAGTTGACAAAGCCCTCCGTCCCGTCAACTTAGTAGGCCCACAAGTCAGCCTGCCACTATCTTTGGGTCCCAGCTAACGGGGAGTATTCATTTTTTGTGCGTAATAAGAAGGCACTTCCTTGCGCGAAGATATAGTTGATGGGTCCGAGCTGTCGGTAGCGGTAGCGTTTTTCATGAAATCAGAGGCCCTTTTGGTGGGTCCCGATGTCATTGGAGGAATCATTATTTTGCGCGTAATAAGGAGGCATTTCCTTGCGTGCGGCCGTGGACCCAGCTATCGGCCTCTCCATGTACGATCCACTTCAGATGCATGTCGGTCGTTGACCATGTTGACCAGGCAGCGCCGAGAGCACCAGGCGGTGGACGACGGCGAGGCCTAGGAAGGAATGACACGGAGGCGGGAAGACTCGGCAGTTGTTTCCCACGCGGGGGAATCTGTTGTCTGAGTGTTTCTTGGTTAAATCTACCGTCGCGGAGAATAACAACAGGTGTGAGTGAGTAGAGGGATGGCTAGGCTAGCGATGTGAATACGGTGGGCGGTGAGGCTGCGTGGCAGCACAGCCGGCCATGGGAGGAGGGAGCAGGTAGTCCCCTTGGCGCTTGTTTGAGCGGTTGGAGCAGGAATAGCGAGATTGAAGAAACACGACGGCCGTTGGATGGACATCCAACGATCCTTGCTTGTCGTCAACCTTTTTTAGGAAAGCCTCAAATCTGTGGAAAACAACATACAACTCATCTGCCATTATTTCTAATAATTTACAGCCCATTTGCTAATTCTTAAGGTTTTTGGAGCCCATATTCTTTTTGTTAGCATTACAGCCCATCTGTGGCCACGGTTAAAAATTATCTGAAATTTTGCATATTTCGTGTGGTCCGAACTGTTTTTAATCCCGAAATTTTGACTCACATTCAAACTGATTTTAAAAATAAATGTATATCAATATAAAATCCAACAAATTCTCCATGCATAAAAATATGTAATTTAAAATGTCGAAATAAAAAAAAAGATATTTGAAACTAATTGCCGGTTTGATGTGTTTTAAAAGTGTACAACCCATTTCTCATTACCGATGGGCCATTTTTTTGGCCAACTGAATGAAATCTCTCCTCGTGTTGAAAGATTTGCAGCCCAACAGGCCTGACAAAGTGAGTTACTTGGGAAATCACAAAAAAACTGGGTTGTGGCCATGGACCCAGCTGTCAGCCTCTCCACGTACAGTACTCTTCCGATGGAATGTCGTTGACCACATTGACCACGCCGCACCGAGAGAACCAAGGCGGTGGACGACAGGAGGCCTATGAAGGGGACGACATGGAGCCGGGGAAGACGCGGCAGTGGATGCCCACACGTAGAGGAGTACGAGGGTTCACTAGTTCGGTTGCGGTGTGAGGCTGCCGTCGCCGTAGGGCCTGGCTAGCGGTGGGAGTAGTAGGGGGCGATGAGGCCTCAACGGCAGCATAGCCGACCACTGGAGGAAGGAGCAGGCGGTCTCCCCGGCGCTGGTTTGGGCGGCTGGTGCAAGAAGAGCAGCGATTGAAGAAGCAGCAGGACCGTTCGATTCAAATCCAACGGTTCTCGCTGCTAGAATCATTTGTTGACTAAGTTGACAAGCCTGCGTGCGCGTCAACGTAGTAGGCCCACGGGTCAGCCTCCCAACCGGTGCGCCCCAGATGTCAGTGGGAGGAATCATTTTTTTCGCGTAATAAGGAGGCAGTTGATTGCGTGCGGCCAGGCCAGCGGAGGGAGTAGGGTGGGCGGGAAGCTGCTGCAGTATCACAGCGGGCCACAAGAGGAGGGGGAGCAGCAGTCCTTGGCGCTAGTTTAGGCGGTTGGAGCAGGAAGATCAGAGATTGAAGAAGCACGTCGGCCATTGGATGGACATCCAACAGTCACTGCTGCTAGAATCGTGTGTTCAGTGACAAAGCCTTGCGTAAACAAGTCAGTCTCAAAATCTGTGGCGTGTACAGCCCATTTGCTATTATTTTTTATAATTTTTACTCATTTTCTAATTCATATGGAATTTATTGCAGCCTGTTTTCCATTTTTAGAATTGCCGGTCATTTTCTGGTGAGTACCAGGGTAAAAAAATTAACTAAACATGTGGTAAATTTTGAAAATTCGCAAGTTTTTGCTGGGGAACGAAACATTCTTAATCCAAAAATTAATAGCCATACTAAAAGAAATTATAAATAAATTAGTACTATGTCATGTTAAATCCAATGAAATACGTATAAGATATCAGTGAAGAACAAAATTCAAAAAAACTAATATCCCATTTGCTATAATTTTTTGGAATTTTCAACCCTTTGATATTACTTTTAACAGACATTGACCATACTCTTTGGCCAGACGGAATGCATCCTCCTCGTCTTGAAAGATTTGCAGCCCAGGTCGGAGAAAACAAATAGGCCTAGCTTGGGTATTCTTCAAAAGAAATCTGGGCTACCTATTTTCCCAAAGAACTGGTGCATGAGCATTTAGCTTTATTTATTTATTTACTTATTTATGTCTAGGGGACCATGAGCATGTACCTGGGTCGGATTCATGTGACAGCCTCCCTTCCAGTTAATTATGGGCTTCTCTATTGGGCCTTCATCAGTGGGCTGCATGTTATCAACAAGTGGAAAATGTGTTCCGTACGAAAAATAGTATGAGCTACGTACGGTACGGGGCACTTGACTTCCAAAACAACACATTTATTCAACCAACAGACGAAATATACTACTGATTGTACATTGAAAACAGCAGCAGCAGTAACCAGGGCTAGGGGTGCAACAGAAGTAGTAAGAAGGCCAGAAGAGTGAGGACGCAGCTCTCTCTTCCAAACCAAACATCAGCCATCATTACAAAAGGGCTACCAAAAAGAGCAAGTGTATGCATCAAACTAAATAAAGATCCTAATACACCAAGTGTACGCATCTAACTAACTGGCTCAGTTAGACGTTAGTATTTATTAAGCTATGGAGATTGGCTGACGGCTTGAACCAGATGGGTGCCTACGGGGGAAACTCCAGCCAGCAGGTCAAAGTCTGATACTTGCGACCAGAATGACAACGCTACGTACGCTTCGACCAGGTGGGTCCCGACTGTCAAGCACTTTCTTGCCTGCGAAGATGTAGCTGGTGGGTCCCAGCAGTCAGGGGGGCGAATCGTTTTGTTTTTTTGCTCGGGCACTTCCTTGCGTGCGAAGATGTAGTGGTGGGTCCCAGCGATCGGGGCGAATCGTTTTGTTTTTTTTGCCCGGACGCACTTCCTTGCATGCGAAGGTGTAGCTGGTGGGTCCCAACAGTCAGGGGGGAAACTTTTTTTCGTGAAATATGGTGGCCCGTCCGGTGGGTCCCCATTGTTAGGTGGAGGAATAATTATTTTGCGCGTAATAAGAAGGCACTTCCTTGCTACAGCCGTGAACCCATCTGTCAGCCTCTCCACATACAGTCCATGTCCGATGGAAGCCGTTCCTTGACCACGTTGACCACACCGCGCTGAGAGCACCAGGGCGGTGGACGACAGCGAGGCCTAGGAAGGGGACGACGCGGACCCGGGGAAGATGCGGCAGTGGATGCCCACGCGTAGAGGAGTATGAGGGTTCACTGGTTCGCTGCGGTGTGAGGCTGTCGTCGCCGCAGAATAACAGGGAGTGTGGGTGAGTAGAGGGATGGCCTGGCCAGCGGTGGGAGTAGTAGAGGCGGTGAGGCCTCCGCCGCATCGCAGCCGGCCACGGGAGGCAGGAGCACGAGGCACGACCAGCGCTGGTTTGGGCGGCTGGAGCAAGAAAACCAGAGGTTGAAGAAGCACTACGGCCGTTGGATGGACATCGTACAGTCATTGGAGCTACAATCGTGCATATTGACTAAGTTGACAAAGCCCTCCGTCCCCGTCAACTTAGTAGGCCCACAAGTCAGCCTGCCACTATACTGGGTCCCAGCTAACAGGGGGAGTATTCATTTTTTTGTGCGTAATAAGAAGTCACTTCCTTGCGTGCGAACATATAGCTGATGGGTCCGAGCTGTCAGCGGCGGTAACGTTTTTTTCGCGAAATATAGAGGCCCCTTCGATGGGTCCCTGATGTTAGCTGGAGGAATCATTATTTTGCGCGTAATAAGGAGGCATTTCCTTGTGTGCGGCCGTGGACCCAGCTGTCGGCCTCTCCATGTACAGTACACTTCAGATGCATGTCGGTCGTTGACCATGTTGATCAGGCCGCGCCGAGAGCACCAGGGCGGTGGACGACGGCCAAGCCTAGGAAGGGAACGACACGGAGGCAGGGAAGACTCGGCAGTTGTTTCCCACGCGGAGGGGAGTACGACTATACGAGTGTTCTTGGTTAAATGCCGCCGCCGGAGAATAACATCGTGTGAGTGAGTAGAGGGATGGCTAGGCCAGCGATGTGAGTCTGGTGGGGCGGTGAGGCTCTGTGCAGCACAACCGACCTTGTGAGGAGGAGGAGCAGAGTAGTCCCTTGGCGCTTGTTTGAGCGGCTGGAGCAGGAAGAGCAGAGATTGAAGAAAGACGACGGCCGTTGGATGGGCATCCAATAGTCACTGCTTGTGCGTCAACCTTTTTTTTAGGAAAGCCTCAAATCTGCGGAAAACAACATACAACCCATCTGCCATTATTTCTAATAATTTACAGCCCATTTACTAATTTTTAAGGTTTTCTTTGGAACCCATATTCTTTTTGTTAGAATTACAGCCCATACTGTGGCCACGGTTAAAAAATTATACGAAATTTTGCATATTTCGGTGCGGTCCGAACTGTTTTTAATCCCAAAATTTTGACTCACATTTAAACTAATTTTAAAAATAAATGTATATCAATATAAAATCCAACAAATTCTCCACGCATAAAAATATGTAATTTAAAATCTTGAAATGAAAAAATAGATATTTGAAACTAATTGCCGGTTTGATGTGTTTTAAAAATGTACAGCCCATTTCTCATTACTGATGGGCCATTTTCTCGGCCAACTGAATGAAATCTCTCCTTGTCTTGAAAGATTTGCAGCTCAACAGGCCTGACAAAGCGACTTACTTGGCAAATCACAGAAAAACTGGGCTGTGGCCGTGGACCCGGTATCGACCTCTCCACGTCTGATACTCTTCCGATGGAATGTCGTTGACCACATTGACCACGCCGCGCCGAGAGAACCAAGGCGGTGGACGACAACGAGACCTAGGAAGGGGACGACGCGGAACCGGGGAAGACGCGGCAGTGGATGCACACGCGTAGAGGAGTACGAGGGTTCACTAGTTCGGCTGCGGACTGAGGCTGCCGTCGCCGCAGGCTGGCTAGCGGTGGGAGTAGTAGGGGTGATGAGGCCTCAACGGCAGCACAGCCGCCACCTTTGGAGGCGAGGAGCAGCGGTCTCCTGGCGCTGGTTTGGGCGGTGGTGAAAGAAGAGCAGCGATTGAAGAAGCAGCAGGACCGTTCGATTCAAATCCAACGATTCTTGCTGCTAGAATCGTTTGTTGACTAAGTTGACAAGCCCTCGCGACGCTGCGTCAACGTAGTAGGCCCCTGGTCAGCCTCCCAACCGTCCGCCCGGATGTCGATGGGAGGAATCATTTTTCGCGTAATAAGGAGGCAGTTGATTGCGTGCGGCCAGGCCAGCGGAGGAGTAGGGTTGGCGGGAAGCATGCGTGATATCTGGCGGGCCACAAGAAGAGGGAGCAGGCAGTCCCGCCGACGCTAGTTTAGGCGGCTGGAGCAGGAAGATCAGAGATTGAAGAAGCACGTCGGCCGTTGGATGGACATCCAACAGTCACTGCTGCTAGAATCGTGTGTTCAGTGACAAAGCCTTGCGTAAACAAGTCAGCCTCAAAATATGTGGCGTGTGCAGCCCATTTGCTATTATTTTTATAATTTTTACTCATTTTCTAATTCATATGGAATTTATTGCAGCCTGTTTTCCATTTTTAGAATTGCCGGTCATTTTCTGGTGAGTACCAGGGTCAAAAAATTAACTAAATATGTGGTAAATTTTGAAAATTCGCAAATTTTTGCTAGGGAACGAAACATTCTTAATCCAAAAATTAATAGCCATACTAAAAGAAATTTAAAAATAAATTAGTACTATGTCATGTTAAATCCAATGAAATACGTATAAGATATCAGTGAAGAACAAAATTCAAAAAAACTAATATCCCATTTGCTATAATTTTTTTGGAATTTTCAACCCCTTTTGATATTACTTTTAACAGACATTGACCATACTCTTTGGCCAGGACGGAATGCATCCCTCCTCGTCTTGAAAGATTTGCAGCCCAGTAATTTGGAGAAAACAAATAGATCTAGCTTGGGTATTCTTCAAAAAGAAATACTGGGCTACCTATTTTCCCAAAGAACTGGCGCATGAGCATTTAGCTTTATTTATTTATTTACTTATTTATGTTTAGGGGACCATGATTATGTACCTGGGTCGGATTCATGTGAGAGCCTCCCTTCCAGTTAATTATGGGCTTCTCTATTGGGCCTTCATCAGTGGGCTGCATGTTATCAACAAGTGGAAAAATGTGTTGCGTACGAAAAATAGTATGAGCTACGTATGGTACGGGGCACTCGACTTCCAAAACAATACATTTATTCAACCAACAGACGAAATATACTACTGATTGTACATTGAAAATGAAGGAAATATGCCCTAGAGGCAATAATAAAGTTATTATTTATTTCCTTATATCATGATAAATGTTTATTATTCATGCTAGAATTGTATTAACCCGAAACATAATACATGTGTGAATACATAGACAAACATATAGTCACTAGTATGCCTCTACTAGACTAGCTCATTAATCAAAGATGGTTATGTTTCCTAACCATAGACATGTGTTGTCATTTGATTAATGGGATCACGTCATTAGGAGAATGATGTGATTGACATGACCCATTCCGTTAGCTTAGCACTTGATCGTTTAGTATATTGCTATTGCTTTCTTCATGACCTATACATGTTCCTGTAACTATGAGATTATGCAACTCCGTTTACGGAGGAACACTTTGGTACTACCAAAGCGTCTGGCGAATCGGGTTATTATAAAGGAGTACTACAGGTGTCTCCAAAGGTACATGTTGGGTTGGCGTATTTGAGATTAGGTTTTGTCACTCCGATTGTCGGAGAGGTATCTCTAGGCCTTCTTGGTAATACACATCACATAAGCCTTGCAAGCATTGCAACTAATAAGTTAGTTGTGAGATGATGTATTACGGAACGAGTAAAGAGACTTGCGTAACGAGATTGAACTAGGTATTGGATACCGACGATCGAATCTCGGGTAAGTAACATACCGATGACAAAGGGAACAACGTATGTCGTTATGCGGTTTGACCGATAAAGATCTTCGAAGAATATGTAGGAACCAATATGGGCATCCAGGTTCCGCTATTGGTTATTGACCGAGAATAGTTCTAGGTCATGTCTACATAGTTCTCGAACCCGTAGGGTCCGCACGCTTAACGTTTCGATGACAGTTTATTTTGAGTTTATAAGTTTTGATGTACTGAAGTTTGTTCGGAGTCCCGGATGTGATCACGGACATGACGAGGAGTCTCGAAATGGTCGAGACATAAAGATTGATATATTGGAAGCCTATGTTTGGACTTCGGAATGGTTCGGGTGAAATCGGGATTTTCTGGGAAAACCGGGGTTACGGACCCCTCAGGGGATGTTGGGCCTTAATGGGCCATAAGGGAGAAGAGGAGGGCGGCCGCAGGGCAGGCGCGCCCCTCCCCTAGTCCGAATAGGACAAGGAGAGGGGCGCCTTCCTCTCTCCCTCCCCCAAGTCCTAATCCAACTAGGAGGGGGAGTCCTACTCCGGTGGGAGTAGGACTCCTCGGCGCGCCTCCTCCTAGGGCTGGCCGCCCCCCCTTGCTCCTTTATATCTGGGGCGGGGGCACCCCATGACACACAAGTTGATCTACGGATCGTTCCTTAGCCGTGTCGGTGCCCCCTCCACCATATTCCACTTGGTCATATCGTCATGAGCTTAGGCGAAGCCTGCGCCGATAGAGTCATATTGTCGCGAGCTTAGGCGAAGCTCTGCGCCGGTGGAGCATCATCATCGTCCACCACGCCGTCGTCTTGTGGAACTCATCCCCGACGCTTTCTTTGGACCGGAGCCCGGGATCGTCATCGAGCTGAGCGTGTCTGAACTCGGAGGTGCCGTGCGTTTGGTACTTGGATCGGTCGGATCGTGAAGGCGTCGACTACATCAACAGCGTTGTTATAGCGCTTCGCTTACGGTCTCACGAGGGTGCGTGGACATACACTCTCCCTCTAGTTGCTATGCCATAACCATGATCTTGCGTGTGCGTAGGAATTTTTTGAAATTACTCGTTCCCCAATGATGGTATCGAGCCTGGTTTTATGTGTTGATGTCATATGCACGAGTAGAACACAAGTGAGTTGTGGGCGATATAAGTCATCTGCTTACCCAGCATGTCATACTTTGGTTCGCGGTATTGTGAGATGAAGCGGCCGGACCGACATTACGCGACGCTTACGCGAGACTGGTTTCACCGCTTCAGCACTCGTTGCTTAAAGGTGGCGGCGGGTGTCTTTCTCTCACTTTAGTTGAACCGAGTGTGGCTCGCCCGGTCCTTGCGAAGGTTAAAACAGCACCAACTTGACAAACTATCGTTGTGGTTTTAATGCGAGGTAAGAACGGTTCTTGCTCACCCGTAGCAGCCACGTAAAATTTGCAACAACAAAGTAGAGGACGTCTAACTTGTTTTTGCAGGGCATGTTGTGATGTGATATGGTCAAGGCGTGATGCTATATTTTATTGTATGAGATGATCATGTTTTGTAACGAGTTATCGGCAATGGCAGGAGCCATATGGTTGTCGCTTTATTGTATGAAATGCAAACGCCATGTAATTGCTTTACTTTATCACTAAGCAGTAGCGATAGTCGTAGAAGCAATAGTTGGCAAGACGACAACGATGCTACGTTGGAGATCAAGGTGTCGCGCCGGTGACGATGGTGATCATGACGGTGCTTCGGAGATGGAGATCACAAGCACAAGATGATGATGGCCATATCATATCACTTATATTGATTGCATGTGATGTTTATCCTTTATGCATATTATCTTGCTTTGATTGACGGTAGCATTATAAGATGATCTCTTACTAATATTATCAAGAAGTGTTCTCCCTGAGTATGCACCGTTGCGAAAGTTCTTCGTGCTGAGACACCACGTGATGATCGGGTGTGATAGGCTCTACGTTCAAATACAACGGGTGCAAAACAGTTGCGCACGCGAATACTCGAGTTAAACTTGACGAGCCTAGCATATAACAGATTTTGCCTCGAACACGGAGACCGAAAGGTCGAGCGTGAATCATATAGTAGATATGATCAACATAGTGATGTTCACCATTGAAACTACTCCATCTCACGTGATGATCGGACATGGTTTAGTTGATTTGGATCACGTAATCACTTAGATAACTGAGAGATGTCTATCTAAGTGGGAGTTCTTTAGTAATATGATTAATTGAACTTAAATTTATCATGAACTTAGTACCGATAGTATTTTGCTTGTCTATGTTTCTGTAGATAGATGGCTCGTCTTTGTTGTTCCGTTGAATTTTAATGCGTTCCTTGAGAAAGCAAAGTTGAAAGATGATGGTAGCAATTACGGACTGGGTCCGTAATTTGAGGATTATCCTCATTGCTGCACTGAAGAATTATGTCCTGGAAGCACCGCTGGGTGCCGTGCCTGCTACAGAGCAACGCCGAAGTTGTGAACGTCTGGCGAGCAAAGCTGATGACTACTCTATAGTTCAGTGTGCCATGCTTTACGGCTTAGAACCGGGTCTTCAACGACGTTTTGAGCGTCATGGAGCATATGAGATGTTCCAGGAGTTGAAGTTAATATTTCAAGCAAATGCCCGGATTGAGAGATATGAAGTCTCCAATAAGTTCTATAGCTGCAAGATGGAGGAGAATAGTTACATCGGTGAACATATACTCAAAATGTCCAGGTATAATAATCACTTGATTCAACTGGGAGTTAATCTTCCGGATGATAGTGTCATTGACAAATTCTCCAATCACTACCACCAAGCTACAAGAGCTTCGTGATGAACTATAATATGCAAGGGATGACCAAAACAATTCCGAGCTCTTCGCAATGCTAAAAGCTGCGGAGGTAGAAATCAAGAAAGAGCATCAAGTGTTGATGGTCAACAAGACCACTAGTTTCAAGAAAAGGGCAAAGGAAAGAAGAAGGAACTTCAAAAGAACAGCAAGAAAGTTGCTGCTCAAGAGAAGAAACCCAAGTCTGGACCTAAGCCTGAAACTGAGTGCTTCTCCGCAAGCGGACCGACCTCGAAGCGGAACTGCCCCAAGTATTTGGCGGATAAGAAGGATGGCAAGGTGAACAAAGGTATATGTGATATACATGTTATTGATGTGTACCTTACTAATACTCGCATAGTACAGGTATTTGATCTGGTTCATTGCTAATATTTGCAACTCAAAGCAGGAACTACGGATTGCGAAGATTGGCTAAGGGCGAGGTGACGATCGCGCGTGGGAAATGGTTCCAAAGTCGATGTGATCGCGGTCAGCACGCTACCTCTACATCTACCATCGGGATTAGTTTTAGACCTAAATAATTGTTATTTGGTGCGGCGTTAAGCATGAACATTATATCTGGATCTTGTTTGATGCGAGACGGTTATTCATTTAAGACAGAGAATAATGGTTGTTCTATTTATATGAATAATATCTTTTATGGTCATGCACCCTTGAAGAGTGGTCTATTTTATTGAATCTCGATAGTAGTAATACACATATTCATAGTGTTGAAACCAAAAGATCAGAGTTGATAATGATAATGCAACTTATTTGTGGTAATTGCCGTTTGAGTCATATCGTGTAAAAGCATGAAGAAACTCCATCTTGATGGACTTTTGGAATCACTTGATTATGAATCACTTGGTACTTGCGAACCGTGCCTCATGGGCAAGATGACTAAAACGCCGTTCTCCGGAACTATGGAGCGAGCAACGATTTGTTGGAAATCATACATCCGATGTTTGTGGTCCAATGAATGTTGAGGCCTTGGCGGTATCGTTATTTTCTCACCTTCACAGATGATTTGAGCAGATATGGGTATATCTACTTAATGAAACACAAATCTGAAACATTTGAAAAGTTCAAAGAATTTCATAGTGAAGTGGAAAATCATCGTAACAAGAAAATAAAATTTCTACGATCTGATCGTGGAGGAGAATATTTGAGTTACGATTTTGGTTTACATTTGAAACAATGCGGAATAGTTTCGCAACTCACGCCACCCGGAACACCACAACGAAATGGTGTGTCCGAACGTCATAATCGTACTTTACTTGATATGGTGCGATCTATGATGTCTCTTACTGATTTACCGCTATCGTTTTGGGGATATGCTTTAGAGACGGCCGCATTCACGTTAAATAGGGCACCATCAAAATCCGTTGAGACGACACCTTATGAACTGTGGTTTGGCAAGAAACCAAAGTTGTCGTTTCTTAAAGTTTGTGGCTGTGATGCTTATGTGAAGAAACTTCAACCAGATAAGCTCGAACCCAAATTGGAGAAATGTGTCTTCATAGGATACCCAAAGGAGACTGTTGGGTACACCTTCTATCACAGATCTGAAGGCAAGATTTTCGTTGCTAAATTCGGATCCTTTCTAGAAAAGGAGTTTCTCTCGAAAGAAGTGAGTGGGAGGAAAGTAGAACTTGATGAGATAATTGTATCTGCTCCCTTATTGGAAAGTAGTTCATCACAAGAAACGGTTCCTGTGACAACTACATCAATTAGTGAGGAAACTAATGATATTGATCATGAAACTTCAGATCAAGTTTCTCTTGAACTCAGAGGTCAACCAGAGTAAGATCCGCACTGAGTGGTACGGTAATCCTATTCGGAAGTCATGTTACTTGACCATGGCGAACCTACAAACTATGAAGAAGCGATGGTGAGCCCAGATTCGCAAAATGGCTGGAAGCCATGAAATCTGAGATGGGATCCATGTATGAGAACAAAGTATGGACTTTGGTTGACTTGCCGATGATCGGCAAGCTATTGAGAATAAATGGATCTTTAAGAAGAAGACCGACGCTGATGGTAATGTAATCGTCTATAAAGCTCGACTTGTTGCGAAAGGTTTTCGACAAGTTCAAGGGGTTGACTACGATGAGACTTTCTCACCCGTAGCGATGCTTAAGTCTGTCCGAATCATGTTAGCAATTGCTGCATTTTATGATTATGCAATTTGGCAAATGGATGTAAAACTGCATTCTTGAATGGATTTCTAGAAGAAGAGTTGTATATGATGCAACCAGAAGGTTTTGTTGATCCAAAGGGTGCTAACAAAGTGTGCAAGCTCCAGCGATCAATTTATGGTGCAGTGCAAGCCTCTCGGAGTTGGAATAAACGCTTTGATAGTGTGATCAAAGCATATGGTTTTATCTGAGACTTTTGGAGAAGCCTGTATTTACAAGAAAGTGAGTGGGAGCTCAGAGCATTTCGATATTATATGTGGACGACATATTATTGATTGGAAATGATATAGAATTTTGGATTGCATAAAAGGATACTTGAATAAAAGTTTTCAATGAAAGACCTCGGTGAAGCTGCTTACATATTGGGCATCAAGATCTATAGAGATAGATCAAGACGCTTAATTGGACTTTCACAAAGCACATACCTTGATAAAGTTTTGAAAAAGTTCAAAATGGATCAGCAAAGAAAGGTTTTTACTGTATTACAAGGTGTGAAATTGAGTCGGACTCAATGCCCGACCACAGCAGAAGATAGAGAGAAAATGAAAGATGTTCCCTATGCTTCAGCCATAGGATCTATCATGTATGCAATGCTGTGTACCAGACCTGACGTATGCTTAGCAATAAGCTTGGCAGGAAGGTACCAAAGTAATCCAGAGTGGATCATCGACAATGTCAAGAACATCCTGAAATACCGAAAAGGACTAAGGATATGTTTCTCGATATGGAGGTGACAAAGAGCTAGTCGTAAATGGTTTACGTCGATGCAAGCTTTGACCTCGATCCGACGATTCTAAATCGCAAACCGGATCGTGTTTTTATTAAGCGGTGGAGCTGTCGGTTGGTGCAATTCTAAACAAAGCGCCGTGGCGGGATCTACATGTGAAGCGGAGTACATAGCTGCTTGGAAGCAGCAAATGAAGGAGTCTGGATGAAAGAGTTCATTTCCGATCTAGGTGTCATACCTAGTGCATCGGGACCAATGAAGATCTTCTATGACAATATGGTGCAATTGCCTTGGCAAAGGAATCCAGATTTCACAAGAGGACCAAGCATATCAAGAGACGCTTCAATTCCATTCGGGACCAAGTCCAGTGGGAGACATAGAGATTTGCAAGATACATACGGATCTGAATGTTGCAGACCGTTGACTAAGCCTCTTCCACGAGCAAAACATGATCAACACCAAGACTCCATGGGTGTTAGAATCATTCTTGTGTAATCTAGATTATTGACTCTAGTGCAAGTGGGAGATCAAGGAAATATGCCCTAGAGGCAATAATAAAGTTATTATTTATTTCCTTATATCATGATAAATGTTTATTATTCATGCTAGAATTGTATTAACCGGAAACATAATACATGTGTGAATACATAGACAAACATATGGTCACTAGTATGCCTCTACTAGACTAGCTCATTAATCAAAGATGGTTATGTTTCCTAACCATAGACATGTGTTGTCATTTGATTAATGGGATCACGTCATTAGGAGAATGATGTGATTGACATGACCCATTTCGTTAGCTTAGCACTTGATCGTTTAGTATATTGCTATTGCTTTCTTCATGACCTATACATGTTCCTGTAACTATGAGATTATGCAACTCCCGTTTACCGGAGGAACACTTTGGTACTACCAAACGTCACAACGAATCGGGTGATTATAAAAGAGTACTACATGTGTCTCCAAAGGTACATGTTGGGTTGGCGTATTTCGAGATTAGGTTTTGTCACTCCGATTGTCGGAGAGGTATCTCTAGGCCTTCTCGGTAATACACATCACATAAGCCTTGCAAGCATTGCAACTAATAAGTTAGTTGTGAGATGATGTATTACGGAACGAGTAAAGAGACTTGCGGTAACGAGATTGAACTAGGTATTGGATACCGACGATCGAATCTCGGGTAAGTAACATACCGATGACAAAGGAACAACGATGTCGTTATGCGGTTTGACCGATAAAGATCTTGAAGAATATGTAGGAACCAATATGGGCATCCAGGTTCCGCTATTGGTTATTGACCGAGAATAGTTCTAGGTCATGTCTACATAGTTCTCGAACCCGTAGGGTCCGCACGCTTAACGCTTCGATGACAGTTTATTATGAGTTTATAAGTTTTGATGTACGAAGTTTGTTCGAGTCGGATGTGATCACGGACATGACGAGGAGTCTCGAAATGGTCGAGACATAAAGATTGATATATTGGAAGCCTATGTTTGGACTTCGGAATGGTTCCGGGTGAAATCAGGATTTTTCCGGAAAACCGGGGGGTTACCGGAACCCTCCCGGGGGATGTTGGGCCTTAATGGGCCATAAGGGAGAAGAGGAGGGCCGGCCAGGGCAGGGCGCCGCCTCCCCTAGTCCAAATAGGACAAGGAGAGGCGGCGCCCCTCTCTCTCCCTCCCCCAAGTCCTAATCCAACTAGGAAGGGGGGAGTCCTACTCCCGGTGGGAGTAGGACTCCTCCGGCGCGCCTCCTCCTAGGGCTGGCCGCACCCCCTTGCTCCTTTATATACGGGGCAGGGGGGCACCCCATGACACACAAGTTGATCTACGGATCGTTCCTTAGCCGTGTGCGGTGCCCCCTCCACCATATTCCACTTTGGTCATATCGTCATGAGCTTAGGCGAAGCCCTCGCCGATAGAGTCATATCGTCGCGAGCTTAGCGAAGCTCTGCGCCGGTGGAGCATCATCATCGCCACCACGCCGTCGTCGTCTTGTGGAACTCATCCCCGACGCTTTCTTTGGATCGAAGCCGGGGATCGTCATCGAGCTGAGCGTGTCTGAACTCGGAGGTGCCGTGCGTTCGGTACTTGGATCGGTCGGATCGTGAAGACGCACGACTACATCAACAGCGTTGTTATAACGCTTCGCCACGGTCTCACGAGGGTACGTGGACATACACTCTCCCTCTCGTTGCTATGCCATCACCATGATCTTGCGTGTGCGTAGGGAATTTTTTGAAATTACTCGTTCCCCAACAAAAACAGCAGCAGCAGCAACCAGGGCTGGGGGTGCAAGCGAAGCGATAAGAAGGCCGGAAAGAGTGAAGACGCAGCTCTCTCTTCCAAACCAAACATCAGCCATCATTACAAAAGGGCTACCAAAAAAGAACAAGTGTATGCATCAAACTGAATAAAGATCCTACTACACCAAGTGTACGCATCTAACTAACTGGCTCAGTTAGACGTTACTATTTATTAAGCTGTGGAGATTGGCTGACGGCTTGAACCAGATGGGTGCCTGACGGGGGAAACTCTAGCCAGCAGGTCAAAGTCTGATACTTGCGACCAGAATGACAACGCTACGTACGCTTCGACCAGGTGGGTCCCGATTGTCAGGCACTTTCTTGCCTGTGAAGATGTAGCTGGTGGGTCCCAGCAGTCAAGGGGGCGAATCATTTTGTTTTTTTTCCCGGACGCACTTCCTTGCGTGCGAAGATGTAGCTGGAGGGTCCCAACAGTCAGGGGGGCGAATCATTTTGTTTTTTTTTTGCCCGGACGCACTTCCTTGCGTGCGAAGGTGTAGCTGGTGGGTCCCAGCAGTCAGGGGGGAAACGTTTTTTTCGTGAAATATGGTGGCCCGTCCGGTGGGACCCCTTGTCGGTGGAGGAATAATTATTTTATGGCGTAATAAGGAGGCACTTCCTTCTCTGCGGCCGTGGACCCAGTATCGGCCTCTCCACGTCTGATCCATGTTTGATGGAAGCCGTTCCTTGACCATGTTGACCACACCGCGCCGAGAGCACCAGGCGGTGGACTACAACGAGGCCTAGGAAGGGACGACGCGAGCCGGGAAACGCGACGATGGATGCCCAGCGAGAGGAGTACGAGGGTTCACTGGTTCGCTGCGGTGTGAGGCTACCGTCGCCGCAGAATAACAGGGGGTGTGGGTGAGTAGAGGGATGGCCTGGCCAGCGGTGGGAGTAGTAGGGGGCGGTGAGGCCTCCGCCGCATCACAGCCAGCCACGGGAGGCAAGAGCACGAGGCACGACCGGCACTGGTTTGGGCGGCTGGAGCAAGAAGACCAGAGGTTGAAGAAGCACTACTGCCGTTGGATGGACATCGTACGGTCGTTGGAGCTACAATCGTGCATATTGACTAAGTTGACAAAGCCCTCCATCCCCGTCAACTTAGTAGGCCCACAAGTCAGCCTGCCACTATACTGGGTCCCAGCTAACAGGGGGAGTATTCATATTTTTGTGCGTAATAAGAAGGCACTTCCTTGCGTGCGAATATAGCTGATGGGTCCGAGCTGTCAGCGGCGGTAACGTTTTTTTCGCGAAATACAGAGGCCCTTTAGGTGGGTCCCTGATGTCAGCTGGAGGAATCATTATTTTGCGCGTAATAAGGAGGCATTTCCATGCGTGCGGCCGTGGACCCAGCTGTCGGTCTCTCCATGTACAGTCCACTTCAGATGCATGTCGGTCGTTGACCATGTTGACCAGGCCGCGCCGAGAGCACCAGGGCGGTGGACGACGGCGAGGCCTAGGAAGGGAACGACACGGAGGCAGCGAAGACTCGACAGTTGTTTCCCACGCGGAGGGGAGTACGAATGTACGAGTGTTTACTGGTTCGTCTGCCATCGCTGGAGAATAACAGCATGTGTGAGTGAGTAGAGGGATGGCTAGGCCAACGATGTGAGTAGAGTGGGGCGGTGAGGCCTGCGCGGCAGCACAGCCGGCCGCGGGGAGGAGGGAGCAGGTAGTCCCGCCGGCGCTTTTTTGAGCGGCTGGAGCAGGAAGAGCAGAGATTGAAGAATCATGACGGCCGTTGGATGGGCATCCAACAGTCAGTGCTTGTGCGTCAACCTTTTTTTTAAGAAAGCCTCAAATCTCTGGAAAACAGCATACAGCCCATCTGCCATTATTTCTAATAATTTACAGCCCATTTGCTAATTCTTAAGGTTTTTTTTGGAGCCCATATTCTTTTTGTTAACATTACAGCCCATATTGTGGCCACGGTTAAAAATTATACGAAATTTTGCATATTTGGTGCGGTCGAACTATTTTAATCCCGAAATTTTGACTCACATTCAAATTGATTTTAAAAATAAATGTATATCAATATAAAATCCAACAAATTCTCCACGCATAAAAATATGTAATTTAAAATCTCGAAATGAAAAAAAAGATATTTGAAACTAATTGCCGGTTTGATTTGTTTTAAAAATGTACAGCCCATTTCTCATTACTGATGGGCCTATTTCTCGGCCAACTGAATGAAATCTCTCCTCGTCTTGAAAGATTTGCAGCCCAACAGGCCTGACAAAGCGACTTACTTGGCAAATCACAGAAAAACTGGGTTGTGGCCGTGGACCCAGCTATCAGCCTCTCCACGTACAGTACTCTTCCGATGGAATCTCGTTCACCACATTGACCACGCCGCACCGAGAGAACCAAGGCGGTGGACGACAGCGAGGCCTAGGAAGGGGACGACGCGGAGCCGGGGAAGACGCGGCAGTGGATGCCCACGGGTAGAGGAATACGAGGGTTCACTAGTTCGGCTGCGGTGTGAGGCTGCTGCCGCCGCTTGATGCACAGCTAGCGGTGGGAGTAGTAAGGCGATGAGGCCTCAACGGCAGCACAGCCGTCACCGGAGGCAGGAGCAAGCGGTCTCTCCGGTGCTGGTTTGGGCGGTTGGTGCAAGAAGAGCAGCGATTGAAGAAGCAGCAGGACCGCTCGATTCAAATCCAGATTCTCGCTGCTAGAATCGCTTGTTGACTAAGTTGACAAGCCTGCGTGCACGCGTCAACGTAGTAGGCCCACGTGTCAGCCTCCCAACGGTGCGCCCGGATGTCGATGGGAGGAATCATTTTTTCCGTAATAAGGAGGCAGTTGATTGCGTGCGGCCAGGCCAGCGGAGGGAGTAGGGTGGGCGGCGAAGCTCTGCGGTATATCAGGGGCCACAAGAGGAGGAGCAGCAGTCCCCTTGGCGCTAGTTTAGGCGGCTGGAGTAGGAAGATCAGAGATTGAAGAAGCACGTCGGCCGTTGGATGGAAATCCAACAGTCACTACTGCTAGAATCGTGTGTTCAGTGACAAAGCCTTGCGTAAACAAGTCAGCCTCAAAATCTGTGGCGTGTACAACCCATTTGCTATTATTTTTATAATTTTTACTCATTTTCTGATTCATATGGAATTTATTGCAGCATGTTTTCCATTTTTAGAATTGTCGGTCATTTTCTGGTGAGTACGAGGGTCAAAAAATTAACTAAATATGTGGTAAATTTTGAAAATTCGCAAATTTTTGCTGGGGAACGAAACATTCTTAATCCAAAAATTAATAGCCATACTAAAACAAATTTAAAAATAAATTAGTACTATGTCGTGTTAAATCCAATGAAATACGTATAAGATATCAGTGAAGAACAAAATTCAAAAAAACTAATATCCCATTTGCTATAATTTTTTTGGAATTTTCAACCCCTTTTGATATTACTTTTAACAATAATTGACCATACTCTTTGGCCAGGACGGAATGCATCCCTCCTCATCTTGAAAGATTTGCAGCCCAGTAATTCGGAGAAAACAAATAGGCCTAGCTTGGGTATTCTTCAAAAAGAAATACTGGGCTACCTATTTTCCCAAAGAACTGGTGCATGAGCATTTAGCTTTATTTATTTATTTACTTATTTATGTTTAGGGACCATGAGCATGTACAGGTCGGATTCATGTGAGAGCCTCCCTTCCAGTTAATTATGGGCTTCTCTATTGGGCCTTCATCAGTGGGCTGCATGTTATCAACAAGTGGAAAATGTGTTCCATACGAAAAATATTATGAGCTACGTACGGTACGGGGCACTCGACTTCCAAAACAACACATTTATTCAACCAAAAGACGAAATATACTACTGATTGTACATTGAAAACAGCAGCAGCAGCAACCAGGGCTGGGGTGCAAAAGAAGCAGTAAGAAGGCCAGAAGAGTGAAGACGCAGCTCTCTCTTCCAAACCAAACATCAGCCATCATTACAAAAGGGCTACCAAAAAAGAACAAGTGTATGCATCAAACTAAATAAAGATCCTACTACACCAAGTGTACTCATCTAATTTATTTGACTTTATTTTAAAAATTGAATTTGAATTGGTTTTGAATCAAAGTGAGATTAGCAACAGTAAAAGTGATGACTGGGCATCATTACTAGGGGATTACTGTAGCTTGATTAACCAGGCGTTACAAATCTCCTCCACTACAAGAAATCTCGTCCCGAGATTTAAGAGCTGGAGTAAGGGGAAAGCTATAAGGACAACTATCTGAAAGGATCAGCATCCGGTAGTTATCTCAAGGAAGGAGATTTTAGAAGCACCAGGATGTATTGAGAGTGCTATACAGAGATTTCACAAGTTTTAACCAGGTAGGCATCCAGCTAATGCCTAAAATAGGCGATGAAGGGGTTTAGAGCAAAGAAGAATAGTGTTGCCTCTAATACCGAAATGAAACATGGTGAGGAAGTTAGCTCGTGTATTACATATGAAGCCGAGTGCAAAGAATATTTCGGAATCAAGGTTGTATAGGAGAGTCAGGTTCCGATCCTGTGGAACTGTGGGTTATGAGCCCACCATGTGGGTTAAAAGTAGAAAGGGGGCCAATAGCAAGGCATGTGAGATGATAGACTATCAATTATGTTGCCAACAACGTTGGTACCAAGGGTGAGGAATGGAGAGAACTATTTTCCTGCTCGTTGAACGAGGCGGACCAATAGGCAAAGTTCTCATCCATCGGTGGTTACCGGAGTGTTAACAGCAATAATAACAAGGTCTTACTGACAAATTGTACACCGAGGTGTTTTCATAAGCGGGGAACTGTTACTGCTTAGATCTCAGAAACCACAAGAAAGGTTAAAGAAAACAATGGAAAAGAAAAGGTGATCATTAGATTAATCAGAACATTGGAAAGAAAAATGTGTTTACACACAAGAATTGGGAGTATATCCTTCCCAAGGGGAAGCGGAGCAGGATATACAAGATATGACAACAAGTTCAAAAGCATTTAGATAAAGGGGACGAGGGAAGAATCATGATATTACCCATACAATGGTGTTTGGATAATAGATCAAGAAACAATCGACAATGTGCTTCCAATGTTCTTGTTGATATTCGGAATACCTCAGTCATGCTTCGAGGTAGCATTAACATGGTGTTTGAAGTAGGGGTTGGAGTTGAAGATCACAAGAAATACTCAAGGAACAAGTGCAGGAATAGCAAGGATTCCAAGGTATAACCAAGACATGATCAAACATGTGTTGGAAAGAAGACAAGGGGGTTGTCAATGATAACTCAAATCATCGAAGGTCAAGGATGGTTTTCTCACCATGAATTCAATTGTCATCTCAACAGAAGTCAAAATGTTGATGTTGATCACGACGCATTCGTCGAGAGGCTCTATGAAGATGCCATCGAGAAGCGATGTCATCAAGCAACAAGAGGATGAAGTGAAAGGCTATTGGAACCACGGGTACGACACAAGCTCGAAATCAAGCTTGTTGTTCGAGGTGAAATGATAAGATGAAGAAGATCAACGTAAGCTTAGCTCGTCATAGAAAGTTGCTCCGGGCATAAGGACCAGGTAGCACAGTTAAAATTAGCATGATAATGATATATCCGATCAGGCTAGGAATGATGTGACGGAGTATCACTCCAATTAAGAATTTACAAGAGGTAGATCAAATTGGAGGTGGACAGGTGAAATGACTTGCAGGAGACAAGTATTTGAAGTTGTCCGGGAAATGGAATTAAGGAGAAACTATGGTCGGAACCATGATTATGAATGATCAAACCATCGACACAAGATGAACTTATAACAAGGGGTAAATATTTTTACGAGCAGCTTCCATGATAAGTTCTACATCGGGTCCATGGGCATGAACACAAAGGTTCAAGGTCGACTCCCACTTCTTCAATGCATAAACTTTCATTCACTCCTCGCTTTTTGAAGAATTTGTAGTCGAAGATTTACCCGGTGAAGCACCGTAAGAGTATGACTCACATCTCTTTCGAGTTCACACGAATTTAGGAAAGGCATAGGTTCAACCCATCGACATTTTTACGGCTATACAACACAATAACAGGAGTGACGAGTACACGCCGAAAGCAAAGGGTTGGCGATAGATAGTAGATGATACAATTCGCAGAGGCATTTTGTATCGAGGAAAGTCGCCAATGATTTAAAATATGAAGGAGCTGCCGGATAGCCATCCACCAAAAGATCGTGGTCCGCAAAGGATCTCGATGTGAGTATCGGTACTCAACCGTAAGAAGGGATGCAAAGGATCGGTTTATGGAAACACCTGAATAAGCCAAGCTTGATCTGAAGGGTTTACGTTCCCAAAATCGGGGGATCAGAGGCAGAGGCTCTGATAAAAAGATGAGTATATTGATTAGAATTAGATGGCCAATCACTCAAGGATTGATTTACTGAGAACCAACTCATATCCAGAATGATGTCTGAGCCGGAAAGATGAATTCTAGGAATCAACAGAAGATCGGGATTATTCTTATTCATATTGAATCAATAGACTCGGAAAGACAGTGACAAGGAATGCAATGAATATTGCGATACATATGGATGTATCCATAAAGCAGGCTGACAAGACTTTCGGGAGCAATAGGCTGCAGAGGATCTTCCGGAGATCACATAGTATTTCGAAGAATTTTGTGAATCACACGAACAACTGAGGATGAATGGATCCTCGGTGAGTGCGAGGAATTATTCGAAGGGGGGGTGTATTCATGGGGCAAAGAACTGCAAGGCAGTAATCTCAAAGGATTCTTGAAACAATAGAGAATTTCGGGGCATCTTGTAATAACAAGAGCATCGAGGAATGATTGTATGGACGGCAAATGTATGTAGCTATCCATGGGGATTTATCGGTGGTAGGGAAATGCAATGGCGAAGGGCACAAGGGTCTCGGGAAAACATCGAGGAGTATCTGCAGAATCTTCTGGCGAAGCAAGCGATCATCTGCAGTGAAGGGGCTCTCCGGGAGGAAGTGGTTACGAGATCCTAGAGTCAGAGTTAGTAAAATCTTTAACCCGAATAGAAGAGACATCAGTATCCCAGAGCATAGACGAGGAGTAAAAGATCCTAATACCACCCGATGGCGACGTGGGCCCGAAAGCCACACAGCCATGTTAGTAAAAGTTTTTCGGTAACTAGACTCAACTTCGGCGAAGGAGTTGGAAAGGGGGCTACCTACAGCAAATGGGCTCGATACCAACATGGACGCCTCGATTTAATCGTACACTAATCATGCACGCAAATGTGTACGATCAAGATCGTGGACTCACGGAAGATATCACAACACAACTCTACAAATAAAATAAGTCATACAAGCATCATAATACAAGCCAGGGGCCTCGAGGGCTCGAATACAAGTGCTCGATCATAGACGAGTCAGCGGAAGCAACAATATCTGAGTACAGACATAAGTTAAACAAGTTTTCCTTAAGAAGGCTAGCACAAACCGGGTACAGATCGAAGAGGAGCAGCCTCCCGCCAGGATCCTCCTAGCTACTCCCCGGTCGCGTCGCCGGCTGCACGTAGTAGTAGGCGCCTCGCAGTAGTAGTCGCCATCGACGGTGGCGTCGCTCCGGCTCCATCGCCTGTTGCAGCAATCGAGTAGAGGTAGGGGAAAAGGGGGAACAAGGCAACCGTGAGTACTCATCCAAAGTACTGCAAGCAAGGAGCTACACTACATATGCATGGATATATGTGTAAAGGGCCATATCGGTGGACCGAATGCAGAATGCGAGAATAAGAGGGGGATAGCTAGTCTTAACGAAGACTACGCTCGGTCACTGTCTTGCAACATGTAGAGGAGGGCAAACCAAGTCCTCCAAGTAACATCACATAGCAATAATCCTACCCGCGATCCCTCCTCATATCCCTAAGAGAGAGCGACCACCGTTGTATCCGCACTTGGAAGGGTGTGTTTTATCAAGTATCCGGTTCTAGTTGTCATAAGCTCAAGGTACAACTCCAAGTCGCCCCTGTTATCAAGATCACGGCTATTCAATAGATTAACTTCACTGCAGGGTGCACCATCTTACCCAAAGACGCTTGATCCCATTTGGCCGGACACACTTTCTGGGTCATGCCCGCCGCGGAAGATCAACACGCCACAGCCCCACCTAGGCACAACAGAGAGGCCAAGACGCCGGTCTAAACCTAAGCGCAGGGTGCGGGCCCATCGCCTCGAGCACACACTGACGTTCGAGGGCGGCCGAAGCACCTAGCCTAGCAGCGTTCCAGTCCAATCCGGCGCGCCGCTCGTCCGCCGACGTCTCAAGTGCTTGGCCGATACCACGACGCGGGATACCCATAACTACTCCCGTAGATGGTTAGTGCGTATAAGCTCAGAGCCAACTCAGATCAAATACCAAGACCTCGTTAAGCGTGTTAAGTATCCGCGAACGCCCGAACAGGCCAGCCCACCTCTCTCCTAGGCGGTCTCAACCTGCCCTGCCGCTCCGCCACAAGATCCACTCATGGGTGCTCCATCGGCCGACCCGACTTTAGTCTCCACATGTATCATGTATAAGTATATAGTATATACCCGTGATCACCTCCCGAGTGATCACGGCCCGATAGTATAGCACGGCAGCATGACAAGAATGTAGGGCCACAGATGAAAGTACTAGCATCCTATACTAAGCATTTAGGATTGCGGTAAAGGTAACAACAAAGAGTAACAAGGACAAAGCTATGCAGCAAGATAGGAGTATCTGAAAGCAAGAATATGCTACACTACTCTAATGCAAGCAAGATAGAGAAGAGTAGGCGATATCTGGTGATCAAGGGGGGGGCTTGCCTGGTTGCTCGCAAGAGAGAGGGTCACAACACCGTAGTCGAACGGCTGCCAGCAGCGGCGCCGGTCTCGTAGTCTACCGGAGAGAAGAGGGGAAGAAACAATGAATACCAAGTAAACAGATGCATATCGATGCATGACATGTCAAGTAGCGATGCTAGGCGTGCCCTAACGTGGTATGAGGTGGTACTGGTTAAGGGGGGAAACATCCGGGAAGGTATTCCCGGTGTTTCGTGTTTTCGGGCAAAGGAGCCGGAGGGGGAAAGTTGTAGGTTCGATAGGTTAGGGGGGTGTGGCGGACGAATGGACTGCGTATCCGGATTCGACTCGTTGTTCTGAGCAACTTTCATGTATAAAGTTTTTCGATCCGAGCTACGGTTTATTTAATATGATTTTTCAAAGTTTTAAAACAATTTTGGAATTAACAGGATTAATTTAATTCGAAAATAAACTGCTAGGTGTACACAGAAAAGTGTACACATAAGAGGGCTGTGAGGCTGCTGTGGGGCCAGGTCAATTGTTGACTCAACAGTCAGCAATTGACCGGTCAAACGTGAATAGTGTTGTGGGGCCCATGTGTCATTGTCTTAGGTAGTTTGATTTAATTTAGCATTTTAAATTATTAGCAGGGCCCGCATGTTAGTGCTTAAGTTTTAACAACTAGCTATTTAGAGAGGGGGGGTCCGGTTAGTGAGGGTTAGGGGGAATTAATCACTAAAGGGGGATTAGCCCCCCCCCTAATTAAGCATGCCGGCCCCACGGTTGGGCTGCACTTGTGACGCTGCTACCGCAGGGAGCGCCGCGTCAGCCGCATCGCTACCGGGAGGAAAACAGGCACGGCCCCAGCAGAGAGGCCCTGGCGGGCTCGCGATCGGGTGGCGAGGCAGTGCCGGGGTATGCCGGGGCTGGTGGCGGGACGTGGCGTCTTGGGCTGCCGGGCAGTAGCAAGCGCTGTGGGCGTGGTAGGGTCGCCAACAAGGCAAGAGCTGTGAGGCAAATCAGGCAAAGTAGCGATGGCGCCAAAGGCAAGGAGCATCGGTTTAGCGGCGATTGCCGTGAGCGAAGAGCAGCGGCACAGCTAGCAGCCGCAGCTCTAAACAGAAGAACGCGACAACAACGTAATCAGAGCAGCACGGCACGCACGTGACGCGACACGCTGCACATGGGAGCTCGGGTGTGCTCGGGGACGGCAGCTATGGCAACAAATCAAGGGGGCAAGGAGGGGGATGAACGCGGCTCACTGCGAGGGATGTCGTGGACGTGCTCGGAACCGCGGGGAGGCACCGGTGGTGGAGATCGATGGCGATGGCGCCATGGCCGTGGCGGGGAAGACGACCAGATGGCGAGGTTGTGGAAGGCTTCAGCTCGAACCGGTGGTCGTAGGCGATGAAGACGAGGCTGACGAAGCTCTACAGCATATCCTCGCAGGTCGGGGATGGCTCCGGCCATGGGAACGGCGGTGGCGCGGCCATGGACGCGCTCGGGCCAGGGGAGATCTGTGGGGAGGGAGAGAGGGAAGGAGTGGGGGAGCCAGTGGGGTGGATGGGATCGAGGGGTCGCGGCGTCGGCGCCCTTATCCCCTAGCGACGTCGGCACCGGTGAGAGGGTCCGAGGCGACCTGCCCTTGTAGCGACTCGGTCGCACGAACAGGAGAGATGGGAGGAACCGGGGATGGTGGGCTGGCCTTGCGATCCAACTGGGCCGAGACCCAGTTGGGAAAGGGGGGTTCTTTTTCTCTATTTTAATCTCTTTTATTTTACATTAAAAGGATAGCTTACTGTTTTGGATGGAATCACTGCATCAAATGATTTTTATTGAATGTGAAACTTAGCAATAATTCAGGCACAACCTTGTGGTGTTGCCTAAAAAGTTTCAGGGTCAATGGAATTGTTCAAGCATTTTTAGAAATTGAAAAGGTCATTTAATATGATGTTGGACCACTTTATATTTTCCTAGGGATTAAATGGTTAGTCAAATGAAGTTGGTTTCATCAAGAAGATGATCAGGGGAATTTATAGATTTACTTGAACATTTTAGTTTTACTGCATGAAGAAATAATTTATTTGACTTTATTTTAAAAATTGAATTTGAATTGGTTTTGAATCAAAGTGAGATTAGCAACAGTAAAAGTGATGACTGGGCATCATTACTAGGGGATTACTGTAGCTTGATTAACCAAGCGTTACACGGCTTGAACCAGATGGGCGCCTGACGGGGGAAACTCCAGCCAGCAGGTCAAAGTCTGATACTTGCGACCAGAATGACAACGCTACATACGCTTCGACCAGGTGGGTCCCGACTGTCAGGCACTTTCTTGCCTGCGAAGATGTAGCTGGTGGGTCCCAGCAGTCAGGGGGCCAATCGTTTTGGTTTTTTTGCCCGGACGCACTTCTTTGCGTGCGAAGATGTAGCTTGTGGGTCCCAGCAGTTAGGGGGGCGAATCGTTTTGTTTTTTTGCCCGGACGCACTTCCTTGCGTGCGAAGGTGTAGCTGGTGGGTCCCAGCGATGGGGAAATGTTTTTTCGTGAAATATGGTGGCCCGTCGGTGGGTCCCCACCGTTAGGTGGAGGAATAATTATTTTATGATAATAAGGAGGCACTTCCTTGCTGCGGCCGTGGACCCAAATTGTCGGCCTCTCCACGCATGATCCATGTCCGATGGAAGCCGCCTTGACCACGTTGACCACACCGCGCCGAGAGCACCAGGCGGTGGACGACAGCCGAGGCCTAGGAAGGGGACGACACGGAGCCGGGAAGACGCGGCGGTGGATGCCCACGCCAGAGGAGTACGAGGTTCACCGTTCGCTGCGGTGTGAGGCTGCCGTCGCCGCAGAATAACAGGGGGTGTGGGTGAGTAGAGGGATTGCCTGGCCAGCGGTGGGATTAGTAGGGGGCGGTGAGGCCTCCGCCGCATCGCAGCCTTCCACGGGAGGCAGGAGCACGAGGCACGACCGGCGCTGGTTTGGGCGGCTGGAGCAAGAAGACCAGAGGTTGAAGAAGCACGACGGCCGTTGGATGGACATCGTACGGTCATTGGAGCTACAATCGTGCATATTGACTAAGTTGAAAAAGCCCTCCGTCCCCGTCAACTTAGTAGGCCCACAAGTCAGCCTGCCACTATACTGGGTCCCAGCTAACAGAGGGAGTATTCTTTTTTTGTGCGTAATAAGAATGCACTTCCTTGCGTGCGAAGATATAGCTGATGGGTCCGAGCTGTCAGCGGCGGTAACGCTTTTTTTTTGCAAAATACAGAGGCCCTTTCGGTGGGTCCCTGATGTCAGCTGGAGGAATCATTATTTTGCGCGTAATAAGGAGGCATTTCCTTGCGTGCGGCCGTGGACCCAGCTGTCGGCCTCTCCACATCTGATCCACTTCAGATGCATGTCGGTCATTGACCATGTTGACCAGGCGCGCCGAGAGCACCAGGCGGTGGGCGATGGCGAGGCCTAGGAAGGAACGCACAGAGGCAGGGAAGACTCGGCAGTTGTTTCCCACGCGGAGGGGAGTACGATTGTACGAGTGTTTACTGGTTCGTCTGCCGTCACCAGAGAATAACAGCAGGTGTGAGTGAGTAGAGGGATGGCTAGGCCAGCAATGTGAGTACGGTGGGCGGTGAGGCTCACAAGGCAAGACAACCGGCATGGGAGGAGGGAGCAAGTAGTCCCTTGGCGCTTGTTTGAGCGGCTAGAGCAGGAAGAGCAGAGATTGAAGAAGACGACGGCCGTTGGATGGACATCCAACGATCCTTTGCCAGGCCAACATTTTTTAGGAAAGCCTCAAATCTGTGGAAAACAGCATACAGCCCATCTGCCATTATTTCTAATAATTTACAACCCATTTGCTAATTCTTAAGGTTTTTTGGAGTCCATTTTCTTTTTGTTAGCATTACAGCCCATACTGTGTGTACGGTTAAAAATTATCTGAAATTTTGCATATTTCGGTGCGGTCCGAACTGTTTTTAATCCCGAAATTTCGACTCACATTCAAACTGATTTTAAAAATAAATGTATATCAATATAAAATCCAACAAATTCTCTACACATAAAAATATGTAATTTAAAATCTCGAAATGAAAAAAATACATTTGAAACTAATTGCCGGTTTGATGTGTTTTAAAAATGTACAGCCCATTTCTCATTACTGATGGGCCATTTTCTCGGCCAACTGAATGAAATCTCTCCTCGTCTTGAAAGATTTGCAGCCCAACAGGCCTGACAAAGCGACTTACTTGGCAAATCACAGAAAAACTGGGCTATGGCCGTGGACCCAGCTGTCAGCCTCTCAACGTACAATACTCTTCCGATGGAATGTCGTTGACCATATTGACCATGCCGCGCCGAGAGAACCAAGGCGGTGGACGACAGCGAGGCCTAGGAAGGGGACGGCACGGATCCGGGGAAGACGCGGCAGTGGATGCCCACGCATAGAGGAGTACGAGGGTTCACTAGTTCGGTTGCGGTGTGAGGCTACCGTCGCCGCAGGGCCTGGCTAGCACTGGGAGTAGTAGGGGGCGATAAGGCCTCAATGGCAGCACAGCCGGCCACCGGAGGCAGGAGCAGGCGGTCTCCCGGTGCTGGTTTGGTAATTTGGTGCAAGAAGAGCAGCGATTGAAGAAGCAGCAGGACCGCTCGATTCAAATCCAACGGTTATCGCTGCTAGAATCGCTTGTTGACTAAGTTGACAAGCCTGCGTGACGCGCCAATGTAGTAGGTCCACAGGTCAGCCTCCCAACCGATGCGCCCCAGATGTCAGTGGGAGGAATCATTTTTTTCGTGTAATAAGGAGGCAGTTGATTGCGTGCGGCCAGGCCAGCGGAGGGAGTAGGGTGGGCCGGGGAAGCCTGCGTGGTATCACAGTGTGCCACAAGAGGAGGGAGCAGGCAGTCCCGCCGGCGCTAGTTTAGGCAGCTGGAGCAGGAAGATCAGAGATTGAAGAAGCACGTCGGCCGTTGGATGGACATCCAACAGTCACTGCTGCTAGAATCGTGTGTTTAGTGACAAAGCCTTGCGTAAACAAGTCAGCCTCAAAATCTATGGCGTGTACAACCCATTTGCTATTATTTTTATAATTTTTACTCATTTTCTAATTCATATGGAATTTATTGCAGCCTGTTTTCCATTTTTAGAATTGCCGGTCATTTTCTGGTGAGTACAAGGGTCAAAAAATTAACTAAATATGTGGTAAATTTTGAAAATTCGCAAATTTTTGCTGGGGAACGAAACATTCTTAATCCAAAAATTAATAGCCATACTAAAACAAATTTAAACATAAATTAGTAATATAAATTCAAAAAAACTAATATCCCATTTGCTATAATTTTTTTGGAATTTTCAACCCCTTTGATATTACTTTTAATGACATTGACCATACTCTTAGGCCAGACGGAATGCATCCCTCCCGCCTTGAAAGATTTGCAGCCCAAGATTGGAGAAAACAAATAGGCCTAGCTTGGGTATTCTTCAAAAAGAAATACTGCGCTACCTATTTTCCCAAAGAACTGGTGCATGAGCATTTAGCTTTATTTATTTATTTACTTATTTATGTTTAGGGGACCATGAGCATGTACCTGGGTCGGATTCATGTGAGAGCCTCCCTTCCAGTTAATTATGGGCTTCTCTATTGGGCCTTCATCAGTGGGCTGCATGTTATCAACAAGTGGAAAATGTGTTCCGTACGAAAAATAGTATGAGCTACGTACGGTATGGGGCACTCGACTTCCAAAACAACACAGTTATTCAACCAACAGACGGAATATAGTACTGATTGTACATCGAAAACAACAGCAGCAGCAACCAGGGCTGGGGGTGCAACAGAAGCAGTAAGAAGGCCAGAAGAGTGAAGACGCAGCTCTCTCTTCCAAACCAAACATCAGCCATCATTACAAAAGGGCTACCAAAAAAGAACAAGTGTATGCATCAAACTAAATAAAGATCCTACTACACCAAGTATACGCATCTAACTAACTGGCTTAGTTAGACGTTACTATTTATTAAGCTGTGGAGATTGGCTGACGGCTTGAACCAGATGGGTGCCTGACGGGGAAAACTCCAGCCAGCAGGTCAAAGTCTGATACTTGCGACCCTCTCTCCTACTTTGGGCTTCAGAGCGTGGTGGCACATATCAGGGTACGGTGCATGCAGAGACGCATGGTATGCTGTGTACACACAGTTTTGCCTGATGAACGAAACCGCGCTGCCATCATGATCCTTGCCGTCGGTTATCTCCTGGTTAATCGGATAATTCAGTCTTTCGCCGTCGTCTGATCGAGCCAGGAACCACCTGCAACTGCCATGCCGCTTTTCTTTGAAAGGTTCTGGGATTAGGAAGGGTAGGGACACCAAAGTGCCTACAACATCATATCAAGTTGAGTCAAATAAAAAGGGCTCTTGATTTAGTCAATCTTGAGAACAACATGTTATGAGCATGAATATTTTTTCATAAATGTTGACGATAATATAAGCAAGCCATCATGATATCATAGGAAAGTAACATCTTCTTTGTAACAGCCGCTTGTAGCAATGATCGAGTAGGCCAGCAATACGTCCAACCATAGAAGGAGTCGACAGCGTAAATGAAGCCCTTGTGTTCAATGGCATTAGAGAACCATGGAGGATGTATGATCCTGCGATGGACGTGCAGATTTATCCACTTACCGCAGTGACCTGTCAGATAGGCGAGACCGCGGTTGAAGAACGCAATTAGCCTAAAATCTCTATAATTCGCAGATCTTGTGGGCACTTGGCAGATTACAACCTTGAGCAGATCAAACTTGGTATCATGTTGGCTCTTGTAAGATTCCGAGTATTCGGGCGCGGTGCCAAAGCAAAGGCAAAGTGTTAATCGAAGGAAGGGGATCAATCGCCGGGTGTAGACCTCCACGAGCATCCAGCTGCCACGACCGTCGACGAGCACCATCCAAGACGTGTTCATGCCGACCCAGTACATACCATTAATGTAGCTGAGGCTGACGGGGATCAGATCAAAGTGAAGGGGGTTGATGCTCGCCACCCTACAATCGTTATGCTATGTGACACGTCGTTTCTGAAGATCAAGCGGCATCAGCAAGCAAGGAGCTGGCTTAAAAAGCTCCGGCCTGAGGGCTTTGAGTAAACGGTACAGCCCCGACGAGCACGCAGCGAGCGGCATGGTACTGAGTTTGTCCACACGCGAGACAATGAGCTTGATTAGCTTTGTGGGGAGCGAATTCCAGCCACTCTTTCGGCGGACGCTGCTCGGTTCTGCCATTGTTAGTGCTTGGGTTTCGGACGAGGGGGGAGGCGCCTTAGCTGGGATGGAAGCTTGGACGAGATTATGTGCGGACAAAGATGGAGAAGCGAATATGTGCTGCGGGAAGTGGACAGTGATGATGACTACAACACGCCGCTTGACTTACGAGACACATACCAGCAGCGAGGATCATATCGATGCGGATAACTTGCTTGAGTGATCACAAGATTAGTACTCCCTACGGTACCTACTACAAGATTATGCCCTAGCTTGCTAGAGTAGAGTAGTAGAGTAGGACTCTGCTCTACTACTAGCACCGGAGGAGTAGTATATTCTAATCTAAAATAGTTACAAACTTCAATGCCCGGCGTGGAACGACTACGAACCGTGCTCAAAGACCGTGTCTCACGTGGTGTTTGGACTTATATGCAAAAAATAGGAAGATGCCCGTGCATTGCATGGCACACCATCATCACCAACTCGGTTTTTCTCTACTCCTACTCCTATAAAAGACTCGGTTGGTGATGATGGAGGCGATGAGGCGTGTTCAGCCAAGGCAGCAGCAATGGACGGCGCAGCACTATTCGATTTGTTATAAAAAAGTAGTAGAGATAGAGACATAGGGAGGAGCACGAGGTTGTGGGAGATAAGGATGAACGAGGCAAGGCCTTATCTATAAATGTGGAGAGAGGTGCGGGTATCTTTTGTAAAATCTTCCCTCCTTCTTGGTCACCATGCACAACTGGTCGATGCCTCCAAGGAGCCCTTCGTCCACTGCTATGAGTGCCCGATGCCGTTTTGTGGCTCGCCGGCGGACATGGTGCATCACCTCACGGATGAGTGCAGGGGTCACTGCTGGCCCTTGGCGGCGAACATCAAGTACGACACGTGCTACTGGTTCACCATGCCGGAGTCGCTGGAGGATCGCTGCCGCCTGCTAGTCTCGGAGGAGGACGGCATCGTCTTCCTCTTGATCATGGGCACCGGCGAGGCCCGCGCAGGCCGCTGCCCCGTCTTTGTAGCGTCGTCGGTCAGCGCGCCACACGACGCCGACATCGACACGAGGCAGATGTACGGTGTGTGGTCAATGTTACTACCCCTCCGGATCGCGTGGGCGGCGAAACCGGTTTCATCGGACAGACTTGGACTCTGAGGAGCTGGGACTATCCCGCCAATGTGGACTTGGAAAACCCATGGCATCCGTTCTATCCTTTACCCGCCGACTCGGTGCACGGGACTCAAGGAGGTTCACCGGACATACGCATTATCAAGTGCACTTAGAAAACATGTAGTGTGTGTGTGGGCGCTTATGGCCCGTGTCTTTGCCGCTTTTGATTCTGTAAGCTTGTCGTTAAACTTGAGTGGCTTTCGCCGCAGTCCTTCCTTTGAACTGCTCCTCTCAGTGAGCTGATGTAAGACACTTTGGGTTTCATTTGATAATGGAACCGGGGAGGAGCCTCCCTGTTCTTCTAAAAAAATACGCATTATCAAGTTAAATGTTGATCATTAGTCTTCGCTCAATGTAATCCGTTGTCTAAGCATGTGGAGACTTCAATGCAGGATCTTGCTCTATTGGAGTATCGTGCATGAATAAAAGTGTATCCGTTTATGGTTTAGTCTAGAATCTTCCACGTATGAATTTTTACTACAGTACTGGTGAAAGACTTACGATAAACCATTTCTTACATCTCCTCTGCCCCCTTGCAAGTCATCCTGATTTAATCCCTCCGTCTAGGTGTATAAGGGCATGGTTAATATTACTTAATAGTATAGCCAACTGTTGGCTATAAGAAAGTGCCATGTCATCTGTAGCCAACATGTATAACAATCGATACTCAAAAACTAATTCTTAAAGATCATTTCTTCCAAAGCACAATAAGTGTTATTTCTTCACAAGTTTTGGATGCAGGTTGAACAATTGAACACTTTTGTTTGCAAAAGATAGCTTTTTATCTATTTCACCCGGATGTTTCTGAGCTCTAGAGATGAGATAATATCCGAAGAAACCTATCGATACCCGTTACACATGAGATGACCCCAACATCCTTTGTCAAAATAAACAACTCCCGATCAATGCATTTCACTCTTGATTGCAACGACGGCACCTTACTACTATAGATTAGTACGACCAAAAATTGAACTAGCATTATATATAGTATGATAAATACTGATGCATGTCACCTAAAATTATATCATTCAAAACTAGGTTCAAATACGAATCCAACGATATAGTTTTTGTTGACATGCACTAACATTTTGTCAGTTAAATCTTCAGTCAAATTCAATGGGGGACTAATAAACCACGACCGATGTAGTACAAGTGTAGAGGGCAGCGCTGCACGGGAGTCTCACCTCTCACTCGTGGCGTGGCAGTAAAGCCGTCATATCACAAAACCCAACCACTCCCAGTAATAAGTGGCCTGGTAAAATAAATGGACAAAGCAACCATCACATCCCTCCGTCTTTTTTGCATTTCATCTCTCTGCATTTACTTTCTCCGGTTCATCTCCCACACTCGATCCCTAGCTACTACTCCTAGGGCCAGTTCTTTTGACGGCTTCCCCAGCTTTTCCCACAAGACTAGTCACAGTGGAGAGTAACAATAAGGCGCCTCACTCATTTATTTGGGCTTCTAAACTACTACTCCGTCCTGGTTTATTCCTCACCATTATAATTTGTACTAAATTTTGACCAAAGATATAACTGATAAAATGTTACTCAAAACACTTAGGCGCGGTGCATCTAGGTGTGTAAGTCATCTTACGAAAACCAAATAATCCCAAAACACTTAGGCGCGGTGCATTAACTTCTACCTCGTTTCTTGTTTCTTGACATATCAACCAATAAGAGATAAAGAGTGTGCATGCTTTTAATGACTTGAGATATCAAACACGACATGCAGTGGTTAGTTCATTGCATGCAATACTATTAATTAGAAAATAAACATTAACGTTTCTCGTTTTCTCCTCCTCCTTGGTCACGGTGCACAGCCTAAGATAACTTACTCACCTAGACGGATGGAGTAGTGCATGTGACATGCGCTAACATTTCATTAGTTAAATTTATGATCAAAATTTGACACAGATTACAATGGGGACCAATAAACCAGGACGGAGGTAGTAGTTATGGGATTAGTAATCTAGAAGCCTAAAAGAACTGGCCCCTGGTACTCCTACTAGTAGTAGTACTCACGTTGGAATCGTTTCACAAGCTTGACTACAGCTGTTTTTCTACTTTTACAAAAACCGCATCGTAATGTTAAAACGTGCATTTGCACGTACATAAGTAATAGTAGTACTTGTTGGGGAACGTTGCAGAAAACAAAAATTTTCCTACGGTTTCACCAAGATCCATCTATGAGTTCATCTAGCAACGAGTGATCGGAGTGCATCTACATACCTTTGTAGATCGCGAGCGGAAGCGTTCAAGAGAACGGGGTTGAGGGAGTCGTTCTCGTCGTGATCCAAATCACCGGAGATCCTAGCGCCGAACGGACGGCACCTCCGCGTTCAACACACGTACGGTCAGCGTGACGTCTCCTCCGTCTTGATCCAGCAAGGGGGAAGGAGAGGTTGATGAAGATCCAAAGAAGACGACGGCGTGGTGGTGGATCGGCGATCACACTGCAGCAGGCTTCACTGAGCTCATGCGAGAGGAGAGGTGTAGCAGGGGAGAGGAGGCGCCAAGATGCAAGGGTGCGGCTGTCCTCCTCCCCTTTATATAGGCCCCCGGGGCGCTGCCCTCTAGGACCCATCTAGATGGGGGGCGGCGGCCAAGGGGAGGCTTGCACCCAAGGCAAGTGGGCGCTTCACCCTAGGGTTTCCAACCCTAGGCGCAGGGAGGCCAAGTGGGGCGCACCAGCCCACCAGGCTGGTTCCTCCCACTTCAGCCCACGGGCCCTCCGGGATAGGTGGCCCCACTGGTGGACCCGGGACCCTTCCGGTGGTCCCAGACAATACCGTAACCCCAAATTCTCCCGATGGCGAAATAGCACTTCCTATATATAATTCTTTACCTCTGGACCATTCCGAACTCCTCGTGACGTCCGGGATCTCATCCGGACTCGAACAACATTCGGTTTGCTGCATACTCATATTCATACAACCCTAAGCGTCACCGAACCTTAAGTGTGTAGACCCTACGGGTTCGGGAGACACGTAGACATGACCGAGACGGCTCTCCGATCAATAACCAACAGCGGGATATGGATACCCATGTTGGCTCCCACATGCTCCTTAATGATCTCATCGGATGAACCACGATGTCGAGGATTCAAGCAACCACGTATACGATTCCCTTTGTCAATCGGTATGTTACTTGCCCGAGATTCGATTGTCGGTATCCCAATACCTCGTTCAATCTCGTTACCGGCAAGTCACTTTACTCGTACCGTAATGCATGATCCCGTGACCAGACACTTGGTCACTTTGAGCTCATTATGATGATGCACTACCGAGTGGGCCCAGTGATACCTCTCCGTAATACGGAGTGACAAATCCCAGTCTCGATCCGTGTCAACCCAACAGACACTTTCGGAGATACCTGTAGTGCACCTTTATAGTCACCCAGTTACGTTGTGACGTTTGGTACACCCAAAGCACTCCTCCGGTATCCGGGAGTTACACGATCTCATGGTCTAAGGAAGAGATACTTGACATTGGAAAAGCTCTAGCAAAACGAACTACACGATCTTGTGCTATGCTTAGGATTGGGTCTTGTCCATCACATCATTCTCCTAATGATGTGATCCCGTTATCAACGACATCCAATGTCCATAGTCAGGAAACCATGACTATCTATTGATCAACGAGCTAGTCAACTAGAGGCTCACTAGGGACATGTTGTGGTCTAAGTATTCACACGTGTATTACGATTTCCGGATAATACAATTATAGCATGAATAAAAAGACAATTATCACGAACAAGGAAATATAATAATAATCCTTTTATTAATTCCTCTAGGGCATATTTCCAACAGTCTCCCACTTGCATTAGAGTCAATAATCTAGTTACATTGTGATGAATCGAACACCCATAGAGTTCTGGTGTTGATCATGTTTTGCTCGCGGAAGAGGTTTAGTCAACGGGTCTGCGACATTCAGATCCGTATGCAAATTTCTATGTCTCCATCTTGAACATTTTCACGAATGGAGTTGAAGCGACGCTTGATGTGCCTGGTCTTTTTGTGAAACCTGGGCTCCTTGGCAAGTGCAATAGCTCTAGTGTTGTCACAGAAGAGTTTGGTCGGCCCCGACGCATTGGGTATGACTCCTAGGTCGGTGATGAACTCCCTCATCCAAATTGCTTCATGCGCTGCCTCCGAGGCTGCCATGTACTCCGCTTCACACGTAGATCCCGCCACGACGCTCGCTTGCAGCTGCACCAGCCATTGCTCCACCATTCAACATATACGTATCCGGTTTGTGACTTAGAGTCATCAGATCGTGTCGAAGCTAAGCGCCGACGTAACCCTTACTGACGAGCTCTTCGTCACCTCCATAAATGAGAAACATGTCCTTAGTCCTTTTCGGTACTTTAGGATATTCTTGACCGCTGTCCGGTGTTCCTTGCGGGATTACTTTGGTACCTTCCTACCAAACTTACGGCAAGGTTTACATCAGGTCCGGCACACAGCATGGCATACATAATAGAACCTATGGCTGATGCATAGGGATGACACTCATCTCTTCTATATCTTCTGTCGTGGTGGGACATTGAGCCGAGCTCAATTTCACACCTTGTAATACATGCAAGAACCCTTTCTTGGACTGATCCATTTTGAACTTCTTCAATATCTTTTCAAGGTATGTGCTTTGTGAAAGACCTATGAGGCGTCTCGATCTATCTCTATAGATCTTGATGCCTAATATATAAGCAGCTTCTCCAAGGTCCTTCATTGAAAAACTTTTATTCAAGTAGGCCTTAATGTTGTCCAAGAGTTCTATATCATTTCCCATCAAAAGTATGTCATCTACATATAATATGAGAAATGCTACAGAGCTCCCACTCACTTTCTTGTAAACGCAGGCTTCTCCATAAGTCTGCATAAACCCAAACGCTTTGATCATCTCATCAAAGCGAATGTTCCAACTCCGAGATGCTTGCACCGGCCCATAAATGGATCGCTAGAGCTTGCATACCTTGTTAGCATTCTTAGGGTCGACAAAACCTTCCGGCTGCATCATATACAGTTCTTCCTTAAGGTAGCCATTAAGGAATGCCGTTTTGACGTCCATTTGCCATATCTCATAATCATAGTATGCGGCAATTGCTAACATGATTCAGACGGACTTTAGCTTCGCTACGGGAGAGAAAGTCCCATCATAGTCAACCCCTTGAACTTGCCGATAACCTTTAGCGACAAGTCGAGCTTTATAGATGGTAACATTACCATCCGCGTCCGTCTTCTTCTTAAAGATCCATTTGTTTTCTATCGCTCGCCGATCATCGGGCAAGTCTGTCAAAGTCCATACTTTGTTTTCATACATGGATCCTATCTCAGATTGCATGGCTTCAAGCCATTTGTTGGAATCTGGGCCCGCCATCGCTTCTTCATAGTTCAAGGTTCACCGTTGTCTAACAACATGATTTCCGTGACAGGGTTGCCATACCACTGGTGTGGAACGTGTCCTTGTGGACCCACGATGTTCAAGAGTAACTTGATCCTAAGTACCTTGATCATCATCATTAATTTCCTCTTCGATCGGTGTAGGCACCACAGAACATTTTCTGAGCTGCACTACTTTCCGGTTCAAGAGGTAGTACTTCATCGAGTTCTACTTTCCTCCCACTTACTCCTTTCGAGAGAAACTCCTTTTCAAGAAAGGATCCGTTCTTGGCAACAAAGATCTTGCCTTCGGATCTAAGGTAGAATGTATACCCAATGGTTTCCTTAGGGTATCCTATGAAGACGCATTTTTCCGACTTGGGTTCGAGCTTTTCAGGTTGAAGTTTCTTGACATAAGCATCACATCCCCAAACTTTTAGAAACGATAGCTTAGGTTTCTTCCCAAACCATAATTCAGATGGTGTCGTCTCAACGGATTTAGACGGTGCCCTATTTAAAGTGAATGTAGCTGTCTCTAGAGCGTATCCCCAAAATGATAGCGGTAAATCGGTAAGAGACATCATAGATCGCACCATATCCAATAGAGTGCGATTACGACGTTCGGACACACCGTTACGCTGAGGTGTTCCAAGCGGTATGAGTTGTGAAACGATTCCACATTTCCTTAAGTGTGTACCAAATTCGTGACTCAAATATTCTCCTCCACGATCTGATCGTAAGAACTTTATTTTTCGGTCACGTTGATTCTCTACCTCATTCTGAAATTCCTTGAACTTTTCAAAGGTCTCAGACTTGTGTTTCATTAAGTAGACATACCCATATCTACTCAAGTCATCAGTGAGAGTGAGAACATAACGATATCCTCCGCGAGCCTCAACGCTCATTGGACCGCACACATCGGTATGTATGATTTCCAATAAGTTGGTTGCTCGCTCCATTGTTCCGGAGAACGGAGTCTTGGTCATTTTGCCCATGAGGCATGGTTCGCATGTGTCAAATGATTCATAATCGAGAGATTCTAAAAGTCCATCAGAATGGAGCTTCTTCATGCGCTTGACACCAATGTGACCAAGGCGGCAGTGCCACAAGTATGTGGGACTATCGTTATCAACTTTACATCTTTTGGTATTCACACTATGAATATGTGTAATATTATGTTCGAGATTCATTAAGAATAAACCATTGACCATCGGACATGACCATAAAACATATCTCTCATATAAATAGAACAACCATTATTCTCGGATTTAAATGAGTAGCCATCTTGCATTAAACGAGATCCCGATACAATGTTCATGCTCAAACTTGGCACTAAATAACAATTATTGAGGTTTAAAACTAATCCGTAGGTAAATGTAGAGGTAGCGTGCCGACGGCGATCACATCGACCTTGGAACCATTCCCGACTCGCCGTCACCTCGCCCTTCGCCAGTCTCCGTTTATGCCGCAGCTCTGCTGTGAGTTACAAATATGAGCAACGGCACCGTATCAAATACCCGGGAGTTACTACGAGTAATCGGTAAGGTACACATCAATTACATGTATATCAAATATACCTTTAGTGTTGCCGCCTTCTTGTCCGCTAAGTATTTGGGGCAGTTCCGCTTCAAAGGACTCTTCCTTTGCAATAAAAGCACTCTGTCTCGGGCTTGGGTCCATTCTTTGACTTCTTCCCGGCAATCGGCTTACGGGCGCCGCAACATCTTTGCCGTCCTTCTTGAATTTCTTCTTACCCTTGCCCTTCTTGAACTTAGTGGTTTTATTTACCATCAACACTTGATGTTCTTTCTTGATTTCAACCTCTGCTGACTTCACATTGAGAATACTTCAGAATGGTCTTCACCATCCCCTGCATATTGTAGTTCATCACAAAGCTCTTGTAGCTTGGTGGGAGCGATCAAGGATTCTGTCAATGACCGCCTCGTCCGAGAGGTTAATGTCCACTGGGACAGGCGGTTGTGCAACCTAGACATTTTGAGTATGTGCTCACCGATGTAACTGTTTTCCTCCATCTTACAACTATAGAACTTGTCGGAGACTTCATATCTCTCGACCCGGGCATGAGCTTGGAAAACCATTTTCAGCTCCTCGAACATCTCATATGCTCCGTGTTGCTCAAAACGCTTTTGGAGCCCCGGTTCTAAGCTGTAAAGCATGCCGCACTGAACGAGGGAGTAATCATCAGCACGAGACTGCCAAGCATTCATAATGTCTTGGTTCTCTAGGATGGGTGCTTCACCTAGCGGTGCTTCTAGGACATATTGTTTCTTGGCTGCTATGAGGATGATCCTCAGGTTCCGGACCCATTCCGAATAGTTGCTGCCATCATCTTCAGCTTGGTTTTCTCTAGGAACGCGTTGAAGTTCATGGTGACATGAGCGTTGGCCATTTGATCTACAAGACATTTTGCAAAGATTTTAGACTAATGTTCATGATAATTAAGTTCATCTAATCAAATTATTTAATGAACTCCCACTCAGATTTGACATCCCTCTAGTCATCTAAGTGTTACATGATCCGAGTCGACTAGGCCGTGTCTGATCATCACGTGAGACGGACTAGTCATCGTCGGTGAACATCTCCATGTTGATAGTATCTTCCATACGACTCATGTTCGACCTTTCGGTCTCTTGTGTTCCGAGGCCATGTCCGTACATGCTAGGCTCGTCAAGTTGACCCTAAATGTTTTGCATGTGTAAAACTGTCTTACACCCGTTGTATGTGAACGTAAGGATCTATCACACCCGATCATCACGTGGTGCTTCGAAACGACGAACTTTAGCAACGGTGCACAGTTAGGGGGAACACTTTCTTGAAATTATTATAAGGGATCATCTTATTTACTACCGTCGTTCTAAGTAAACAAGATGCATAAAACATAATAAACATCACATGCAATTATATAAAGTAGTGATATGATATGGCCAATATCATATAGCTCCTTTGATCTTCATCTTCGGGGCTCCATGATCATCTTGTCACCGCATGACACCATGATTTCCATCATCATGATCTCCATCATCGTGTCTCCATGAAGTTGCTCGCCAACTATTACTTCTACTACTATGGCTAACACGTTTAGCAATAAAGTAAAGTAATTTACATGGCGTTGAATCAATGACACGCAGGTCATACAATAATTAAGACAACTCCTATGGCTCCTGCCGTTGTCATACTCATCGACATGCAAGTCGTGATTCCTATTACAAGAACATGATCTCATACATCACAATATATCATTCATCATTCATCACAACTTCTGGCCATATCACATCACATGACAATTGCTGCAAAAACAAGTTAGACGTCCTCTAAGTGTTGTTGCATCTTTACGTGGCTGCAATTGGGTTCTAGCAAGAACGTTTTCTTACCTACGAATAACCACAACGTGATTTGTCAACTTCTATTTACCCTTCATAAGGACCCTTTTCATCGAATCCGCTCCAACTAAAGTGGAGAGGCAGACACCCGCTAGCCACCTTATGCAACTAGTGCATGTCATCGGTGGAACCTGTCTCACGAAGCGCGCGTGTAAGGTCGGTCCGGCCTCTTCATCCCACAATACCGCTGAAGCAAAATAAGACTAGTAGCGGCAAGAAAGTTGACAACATCTACCCCCACAAAAAATTGTGTTCTACTCGTGCAAAAGAGAACTACGCATAGACCTAGCTCATGATGCCACTGTTGGGGAACGTTGCAGAAAACAAAAATTTTCCTACGGTTCACCAAGATCCATCTATGAGTTCATCTAGCAACGAGTGATTGGAGTGCATCTACATACCTTTGTAGATCGCGAGCGGAAGCGTTCAAGAGAACGGGGTTGAGGGAGTCGTTCTCGTCGTGATCCAAATCACCGGAGATCCTAGCGCCGAACGGACGGCACCTCCGCGTTCAACACACGTACGGTCAGCGTGACGTCTCCTCCGTCTTGATCCAACAAGGGGGAAGGAGAGGTTGATGAAGATCCAGCAGCACGACGGCGTGGTGGTGGGTGCAGCCATCACAGAAGGCTTCATGGAGCTTCTGCGAGAGGAGAGTGTAGCAGGGAGAGGGAGGCGCCAAGATGCAAGGTGCGGCTGCCCTCCTCCCCCTTTATATAGGCCCCTAGGGGGTGGGTGCCCCTCTAGAACCCATCTAGATGGGGGCGGCCAAGGGGAGGCTTGCCCCAAGGCAAGTGGGCGCCCCACCCTAGGGTTTCCAACCCGAGGCGCAGGGGGCCCAAGTGGGCGCACCAGCCCACCAGGCTGGTTCCTCCCACTTCAGCCCACGGGCCCTCCGGATAGGTGGCCCCACCGGTGGACCCGGGACCCTACGGTGGTCCGGTACAATACCGTAACCCGAAATTCTCCCGATGGCGAAATAGCACTTCCTATATATAATTCTTTACCTCCGGACCATTCCGGAACTCCTCGTGACGTCCAGGATCTCATCTGGGACTCCGAACAACATTCGGTTTGCTGCATACTCATATTCATACAACCCTAGCGTCACCGAACCTTAAGTGTGTAGACCCAATGGGTTCGGGAGACACGTAGACATGACCGAGACGGCTCTCCGGTCAATAACCAGCAGCGGGATCTGGATACCCATGTTGGCTCCCACATGCTCCTCGATGATCTCATCGGATGAACCACGATATCGAGGATTCAAGCAACCCCGTATACAATTCCGTTTGTCAATCGGTATGTTACTTGCCCGAGATTCGATCGTAGGTATCCCAATACCTCGTTCAATCTCGTTACCGGCAAGTCACTTTACTCGTACCGTAATGCATGATCCCGTGACCAGACACTTGGTCACTTTGAGCTCATTATGATGATGCACTACCGAGTGGGCCCAGTGATACCTCTCCGTAATACGGAGTGACAAATCGATCTCGATCCGTGTCAACCCAATGACACTTTCGGAGATACCTGTAGTGCACCTTTATAGTCACCCGATTCACGTTGTGACGTTTGGTACACCCAAAGCACTCCTCCGGTATCCGGGAGTTACACGATCTCATGGTCTAAGGAAGAGATGCTTGACATTGGAAAAGCTCTAGCAAAACGAACTACACGATCTTGTGCTATGCTTAGGATTGGGTCTTGTCCATCACATCATTCTCCTAATGATGTGATCCCGTTTATCAACGACATCCAATGTCCATAGTCAGGAAACCATGACTATCTATTGATCAACGAGCTAGTCAACTAGAGGCTCACTAGGGACATGTTGTGGTCTAAGTATTCACACGTGTATTACGATTTCCGGACAATTATAGCATGAATAAAAAGACAATTATCACGAACAAGGAAATATAATAATAATCCCTTTATTATTGCCTCTAGGGCATATTTCCAACAGTACTCCCTCCGTCTAGGTGTACAAATATTCCCTCCTTCTTGGTCACCGTGCACAACCAAAGACGACTTATTGACCTGGACGGAGGGAGTAGAAAAGTCTGCAAGCATATATCGAGAGAGACGTGTAGTCCGATAGTGTATAGTAAAGTTTGTGCTATATGCACGTACTTGCAAAATGCGTAATAATATACAACATTTCCAAACTTTCCCTTTTACATACTTAATTAAGGACGCTAAATATTCCTGAACGTTCGGGATTTATCATTTGTGTCCCAAAACTAATGAGATCGCCACGAGTGCCCTGGTGTGCGGCTGTTTCCCAGCGCACCGGCACAACGCCTCTTCCTCAGCCTCGCAACTCTCAAGGTGCTGATTGGCGGCTTGCCGGCGGGCGAGCGCGATCTCACCGGTGTGGTGATCCGGCGCCAACAGGTACTCCTCCTGGCTGGAAGCGTGCACACGGTCCACGTACCGCCAAGCGTAGATGAGGCACTTGGGACCGACTGCACTCAGGGCATCGGCACGGGCGTCCTCCGCCACCCTCACGGCCCTCGCACGAGCCTTCTGCCAAAGAACCAATTGCTTGACTCTCTCGGACGAGATATAGATCTCCCAGAAAGCTTGTTGCGCGGTGCGCTTCTCTTCCTTGGCCTTCTTCTCCGCCTCTATTTTGGCGCGCTCTGCTGGAGGCAAAGCCTCCCACAAGGCGACATCCATTTCTTGCCAAAGCTCCTCAAGGCTGGGGGCTCGGCGGCCGGCGCGGCGTTCTCCTCATAGCGGGGAGCCGACGCGTCCTCCGACGCGCGTGCTGGGGAGATTGGGTACGCCGACGCGTCCACCTCGACATGTGGCGGTGAGGAGCGGAACACCGACGCGTCCTCCTCGACTAGTGGCGGCGAGGAACAGAACGGCGACGCGCCGCGTCGCGGCGAGGAGCGGAACACCGACGCGTCCTCCTCGACTAGTGGCGGCGAGGAACGGAACGGCGACGCGTCGCGTAGCGGCGAGGAGCGGAACGCCGACGCGTCCTCCTCGACTAGTGGCGGCGAGGAACGGAACGGCGATGCGTGACCGTCCGCGCGGTGCAGCAAGGGGCTCCTAGGGCTTGGGAGGGGCGATGCCATGGTGGTCGACATGAGAGGGAGGGGGAGGAGATAGCGATTTCGTGGGAGGCGCAGTATTTATAGCGAGCAATGGCACACCTACGTAAGATATGGACTGAGCTGCACCGATTTTATCGCAGGTCAGTTGCGTCAGCGACATGTGGGCCAAGACACTCTTTGGGCCCGTATGTCAGTGACCCAATGCACCTGAAGTTAAGTAAAAGCTACGTGGGCATATTTGTTGGAGTAAATTACGGGGGAGCGAAGGGGTGGAAATATTGCTAGTCACAACGGATTGGACGAGCATGGGGGGAGGAGGGTCATGCATGCAGATTTTTTCACACGAGGTGGAGTGGTGGGACCGCCGGAAGGAGAAGGAGAGTTTGGCAGGCATATTGTTTCCACACATGGAGATGAAAAGATTTGGAGACGAACGGGCTTCCTGCAGGTATGGGGAACGGTGCATAATAAGTCATCTTGCATGCCGGGCTAGGTATAGTCTCAAGTCATTAAAAACATACACGCCCCACACATGTTCATATTTCAAGGTGCACTAAATTATTGCATGCGATGATTAAGGCTGGCCATAATGGTGGTATCTTAGCTGGTATCATGCACACGGGAATAGCAAACATGCTGATGTGGCAAAGAATTAAAGAAGAGGGGGGTTAGAGTAACTAGTGTTCATGCATGCATTGGTAAACACATTTTTTGTGAAGAACGACAGCATTAGTTGAGTACTTTTGCAGACTTCAAAAACTATTCCACCGCCTCTACTATCTTGCTAAGAGTAGGTGAAAATTTTGAATCGAGCCCTTTAAACTAGAAGGGAGGTAGTGGTACTCTAATAGGTGTGTAAGTCATCTTACGAAAACCAAATAATCCCAAAACACGTAGGCGCGGTGCATTAACTTCTACCTCGTTTCTTGTTTCTTGACATATCAACCAATAAGAGATGAGGGTGTGCATGTTTTTAATGACCTGAGACTATCAAACATGACATGCAGTGGTTAGTTCATTGCATGCAATATTATTTAATTAGCAAATAAACATTAATGTCTCTCATTTTCCCCTCCTCCTTGATCACTGTGCACAACCTAAGATGACTTACTCACCTAGACGAAGGGAGTATCAACATTCACAATGTCAAATCAATATTTTTACACTCATTATAAAACGTAGTTCTTATACTCATTATAATCAGTATTGTAGATATTGATATTTTTAGTATAAATTTGGTCATGGGATTTCATTGATGCCTGTCAAAGTGTGGAGGAACCGGAGCTTAGGGCTTGCATTGCCGGTCTCTACATAGGTATTTCTCTTCATAATCCTGTAATTTTAGGGACTGATTGCGCTTTTGTGGTAGCGTCTCTTGCATCGGGGGACTATGAAAGGTCTTCTATGCGCGTGTAACGCCCCGGATTCGATGCGCCAGGTGTCATTCAGTTTTTCGCTGTCTTTGCCATGTCATGTGCTTGCGTGTTGCTCATTGCCATGTCATCATCGGCATTTTTATCGTGTCATCATGTGCATTTCATTTTGCATACGTGTTCGTCTCATGCATCCGATCATTTTCCCCGTTGTCCGTTTTGCAATCCGGCACTCCTATGTCTCCCGGCGCCCCCTTTTACCTCTTTTCGTGTGCGGGTGTTAAACGGTCTCGGAATGGACCGAGGTTTGTCAAGCGGCCTTGGTATAGCACCGGTAGACCGCCTGTCAAGTTTCGTGCCATTTGGAGGTCGTTTGATACTCCAACGGTTAACCGGGTAACCGCAAAGCCTCTTTTGTTTGCAGCCCAACACCCCTTCCAAAGTGGCCCAAAACCCACCAAACTCCCCTCCATGCTCTCGGTCGTTCGATCACGATCGCGTGGCCAAAAACCGCACCTCATTTGGACTCTCCTAGCTCCCTCTACCTATAAATATGTGTGCACCCCCGGATTTTTTGCGCAGTCCAAACCCTAGCTTCTTCCCCTGCGCCACGGACGATCTCCCGGCTGCCGGACATGTCCGCCGCTCCCTCCACGTCATCCGCCAATGGCAGGCCGCCACCTCAGCATCGCCCCCTCCTCCAATCCCACGCCACGTGGGCTCCGCCGCCGCCCGCTTCGGCCGGCCCGGACGCCGCCCGCGTCCGGCCGCCCGACCCTCGCCGCCTTCCTCCGCCTGGTCGCCTCCCCTACGGCGGCCACTTGGTTCGGTTGCCGCCGCCCTTGTGAAGGAAATATGCCCTAGAGGCAATAATAAAGTTATTATTTATTTCCTTATATCATGATAAATGTTTATTATTCATGCTAGAATTGTATTAACGGAAACATAATACATGTGTGAATACATAGACAAACAGAGTGTCACTAGTATGCCTCTACTTGACTAGCTTGTTAATCAAAGATGGTTATGTTTCCTAACCATGAACAAGGAGTTGTTATTTGATTAACAAGGTCACATCATTAGTTGAATGATCTGATTGACATGACCCATTCCGTTAGCTTAACACTTGATCGCTTAGTATGTTAATGCTTTCTTCATGACCCATACATGTTCCTATAACTATGAGATTATGCAACTCCTGTTTACGGAGGAACACTTTGGTACTACCAAACGTCACAACGAATCGGGTGATTATAAAGGAGTACTACAGGTGTCTCCAAAGGTACTTGTTGGGTTGGCGATTTCGAGATTAGGTTTTGTCACTCCGATTGTCGGAGAGGTATCTCTAGGCCTTCTCGGTAATACACATCACTTAAGCCTTGCAAGCATTACAACTAATGAGTTAGTTGTGAGATGATGTATTACGGAACGAGTAAAGAGACTTACGATAGCGAGATTGAACTAGGTATTGGATACCGACGATCGAATCTCGGGTAAGTAACATACCGATGACAAAGGGAACAACGATGTCGTTATGCGGTTTGACCGTAAAGATCTTCGTAGAATATGTAGGAACCAATATGGGCATCCAGGTTCCGCTATTGGTTATTGACCGAGAATGGTTCTAGGTCATGTCTACATAGTTCTCGAACCCGTAGGGTCCGCACGCTTAACGTTTCTTTGACAGTTCATTATGAGTTTATAAGTATTGATGCACCGAAGGTTGTTCGGAGTCCCGGATGTGATCACGGACATGACGAGGAGTCTCGAAATGGTCGAGACATAAAGATTGATATATTGGAAGCCTACATTTGGACATCGGAAGTGTTCCGAGTGAAATCGAATTTCTCGAGTACCGGAGGTTACCGAACCCCGGGAAATACATGGGCCATAGTGGGCCTTGGAGGAAAGGAGAAAGGGCCAGCCCTAGGTGGCGCGCCCCCTTCCCCTAGTCCTATTAGGACTAGGAAAGGTGGGCCGGCCCCCCTCTCTCTCTTTCCCCTCCGGAGTCCTAATCCAACTAGGATTGGAGAGGGAATCCTACTCCCGGAGGGAGTAGGACTCCCTTGGTTCGCCTCCCCCTTGGGCCGGCCACCTCCCCCTTGGCTCCTTTATATACGGGGCAGGGGGCACCCCATGACACACAAGTTGATTCACGGATCTTTCCTTAGCCGTGCAGCGGTGCCCCTTCCACCATATTCCACTTCGGTCATATCGTCATGAGCTTAGGCGAAGCCCCGCGCGGAGAAGTCATATCGTCGCGGAGCTTAGGCGAAGCCCTGCGTCGGTGGAGCATCAACATCGTCTACCGGGCCGTCGTGACGGAACTCATCCCGACACTTTGCTGGATCGAGTCCGGGATCGCCATCGAGCTGAACGTGTGCAGAACTCGGAGGTGCCGTGACGTTCGGTACTTGGATCGGTCGGATCGTGAAGACGCACGACTACATCAACAGCGTTGTTATAACGCTTCGCTTTCGGTCTCACGAGGGTGCGTGGACGGACACTCTCCTCTCGTTGCTATGCCATCACCATGGTCTTGCGTGATCGTAGGAAATTTTTGAAATTACTACGTTACCCAACACGCTGGTCTCCTCGCGGAGCCCGAGCTCCTCCCGTGACCCTCCTTCGCCGCCCCGCCGGCGACCTCCACCCCGAGCCGGCCGGCCTCTTCCCGTCGCCCCGGCCCTCTCTGGCCACCGGCGCCGCGGATCCGGCGAGATCCGCCGCCGCCTCGGTCTCCATGCCATTCGGTTGACTTTCCCCCCTCCAATTTTCATCTAATTCCCGAAAACTATAGTTATTTTGTTGCATTTCCGTTGCATCATATCTCTGTCATCGTTGCTTCGTTTTGTGCGTGTAATATGTCAAAATGTTCGCCTCGATGAGTAGATTATTTCATCTCATTGCATCATTTTCATTTGAGCTCATATTGATGCCCTAAATGCTGTTAGAAGAGTGCTATGTGATGTTAGTTTCTGTTTCTTAACAGAACATGCACTTTTGTCGTTTTTGCCATGGTTGATGTGTGCATCCTATGGACTTGAGTCCTACATGAGTTTTGTTATATGCCATGTCTTCTTTACAGTGGTGCTTGCTATGTATTTTTGTGATCTATGTGGTGACTAGCACAAGCATGCAAACTAGGTGTCTTGTTGTTGCTGATTTCAGCCCTGTTTTGCTGATATTTTGATGCCATGTTAACTTGATGCTACAGAGAGATCCATGCATATTTTGAGATACTTCAGTAAGGATGTTTTGTTAAACATGTCTTGATCTATCCATCCATGCCCTTTTTTCAATTATGGAGTGCCATAGCTTGAGTCAATCGAGCTCTACTTTTGCTATAAAATGTTCCTGGCAGATTGTTTACATGTTATTCAATTTTGCCAAGGCTGTTGTGGTTGATCCTTGCATGCTATGTTGTTGTTCTTGCCATGTATAGCTTCTATGCCATGCCTTCTTACTGATGGTTGCCTTTCCATGCCATGTATTGCTCTGTGGTGAGTGGTTCAAGCTCACCAACATGCCTACTTATTGTTGTTCCTGCCATGTTCAAATCTGTAATATAACTTGCCATGTTTACATGGGTGCCATCATATCTTCTGATCCTTTTTGGCTTATGGTCACTAAGGGACTTTTGTTCTATGCTTTGAGTAGATTCATGCCGTGCCTTTGTTTGCCATTATAAGTTCCTGTAACATGTTGTTTCATAGCTCTAAACATTGCAACCTGATGTTATTTACGCCAATGCCAAACTGTTATTAGTTGCAATCTTGCCATGTCATTTTGAGCATGTTCTAGTTGTTTATGGAGATAGCTCAGTGTTCATGTTTTGTAATGCTTTACCTGTACATCATTCCCATGCCTCTTGTTTTTATTTTGAGGTCCTGTAGCATGTTGTTTTGATGCTTGCAATATGCCTAGTTGCTGTTTTGGACAGCTTATCCCTTAAACTTGTATAGAGTGTATGTGTTGAACCGTTGCTCCGTTTTGAGTGTGCTCTATATGAAACTTGCTTGATTTTGCATGTAGTTTCATATTATCATGTTGCATCCTTGTTTTGAGGTGTTTGTTTGATGTTTATATGCATTTTGCCTCAATGCCATGTTTATCTTGTTTTGCTCATATCTTCTAGGCCGTAGCTCCGAATCTAATGAACTTTATATGTAACTTGACTAGAATTTCGTGTAGATCATCGTGGTGCATCTTAATTTGCTGTTTAACAACTTGAACATAAAGTTATCCAGATCTGAACCAATTTCCAAATTTGCATATGAGGACTTACCGGAATTGTTATATGTTGTTCCCGGCCTCATTTAAACTTGCTTTGATGTGTTGCTCTTGTTTGCATCATCTCTTGCCATGAGTAGCTTCATGTAGCTTTGTCATGCATCATGCTTGTTTGTGCATCATGCCTTGTTCATGTGTGGTGTGTTTACTATGTTGTGTGCTTCTTCTTGTTAGTTCCGTTTCGTTGCGATCGTGAGGATTCCGTTCGTCTACGCTTGGTTCGGCTTCATCCGTTCATCTTCTTCATGGACTCGTTCTTCTTTCTTATGGATTTCAGGCAAGATGACCGCTACCCTGGATCTCACTACTATCATTGCTATGCTAGTTGCTTCGTTCTATCGCTATGCTGCGCTACCTATTACCTGCTTATCAAGCCATCCCAAATTGCCATATCAGCCTCTAACTTTTGTACCCTTCCTAGCAAACCATTGTTTGGCTATGTTACCGCTTTGCTCAGCCCTCTTATAGCGTTGTTAGTTGCAGGTGAAGATGAAGTTTGTTCCTTGTTGGAACATGGAGATGTTGTTCCTTGTTGGAACATGTTTACTGTTGGGATATCACAATATATCTTATTTAATTAATGCATCTATATACTTGGTAAAGGGTGGAAGGCTCGGCCTTATGCCTGGTGTTTTGTTCCACTCTTGCCGCCCTAGTTTTCGTCATATCGATATTATGTTCCCGGATTTTGCGTCCCTAACGCGGTCGGGTGATTTATGGGACCCCTTGACAGTTCGCTTTGAATAAGACTTTTCAAAGAAGGCCCAAAATTGGTTTTACCATTTGCCTCACCTATGCCCTTTTTCCCTTGGGTTTCGGAGCCCAAGGGTCATCTTTATTTTAGCCCCCGGGCCAGTTCTCCTTCGAGTGCTGGTCCAAACCGAAGCGATGTCCGCGCCCGTGGCAATCAGGGTTTATGCCAACCCGACGCCTTGCTCATCCGGTGTGCCCCGAGACCGAGATATGTGCAGCTCCTATCAGGATTTTTCGCACATCCGGGCGGCTTTGCTGGTCTTGTTTTATTCTCTGTCGAAATGTCTTGTAGCCGGATTCCGAGACTGATCGGGTCTTCCGGGAGAAGGAATATCCTTCGTTGATCGCGAGAGCTTATCATGGGCTAAGTTGGGACACCCCGGAGGGTTTGAACTTTCAAAGCCGTGCCGCGGTTATGTGGCAGATGGGATTTGTTAATACCCGGTTGTAGTAAACTTGAAGCAAACTCTTCTAAAATACACCAACCGTGTGTGTAACCGTGAGTGTCTCTTTTCGGGGTTGATCGAGAGGAGAACACGGTTTCTGGGTTATGTCTGACGTAAGTAGGAGTTCAGGATCACTTCTTGATCATTACTAGTTGACGACCGTTCCTTTGTTTCTCTTCTCGCTCTCATTTGCGTATGTTAGCCACCATATATGCTTAGCCGCTGCTGCAACCTCACCACTTTACCCCTTCCTTTCCTACTTAAGCTTTGCTAGTCTTGATACCCATGGTAATGGGATTGCTGAGTCCTCGTGGCTCACATATTACTACGCCACCAGTTGCAGGTATAGGTTTGCGATGATCATGACGCGAGAGCGATGTTTGCTTGTGTTGGAGTTCTTCTTACGCTTCTTCTTGATCGGGGATAGGTTCCGTGTCGGCAGCCTGGGCTAGCGAGGTGGATGTCGTTTGAGCTTGTTTATGTTTCATCCATAGTCGGATGTTGATCTTGTATATGATGTTGATGTATTCTTGTGGCACTTGTGCCTTATGTATGTATCCCCACTATTATGTAATGTTGATGTAATGATATCCACCTTGCAAAAGCGTCTCAATATGCGGGTCTATCCTTGGTGGGACCGTCGAGTTCCTTTTGGATAGGGTCGCATATTGGGCGTGACAAGTTGGTATCAGAGCCTCGACCGACCCTAGGAGCCCCCTTGATTGATCGTGTAGTATGGCCGATGTCGAGTCTAGAAGAAAACTATTTTCGGAGTCTAGTTATATCAGAGAGTAGGAATTCTTTTTACTCCTCTGCCCCTTCGTCGCTCTGGTGAGGAATCTTGATGTAGGTGTTTTGTATTACTCCTCTTCCCCTTCAAATTTTTCTTTAGGTTCACGCAGTTGGTTTTCCGATCGTTGGCTCTCAGCTCTTTTTATCCGGTGCATTTCTCGTCAAGTCGACTCGACCATCTTCATCTTTGAGATCAATCCTCAGTTCTTCCTCCGACGTCCTTGTTTTTCCTTTGTCCGAAGTTGTCCTTGTTTTTTTCCCACCCGGCCTCCCTTCTTCTTCTCGGAACCGGAGTCCGTAATCGAGTATCCATCCTACTCGTGCGAAGTTTTGCTCTCTCTCCTCAATGATTTCAACCGGTGTTTCCTCTTGAACTCATTCGTCGTTTCCCCTCCCGAGTTGCCTTTGTTTTTCCCGCCCTCCCACCCTATTATTCCCGGAGTCTGAGTCTCTTTCGACCATCAATTCCATTCGTGTGGAGTTTCTTCATTCTTCCCTCAATCATTTCAATCGGTGAATTCTCGTCTCGTTCGTCATTCTTCATCTCTTTCTTTTTCGGTGCACTCAATTCAAGTTTTTCGGGTTAATCATATTCTTGTCCTTCGAAGTGTTCTCTTTGCTCGTTCGTCTCTCGCCAGTTTATCATTCCGGAGTTCGGAAGACATATCAGGAGATTCGTCTGTGTGCCAACTAATTCGAGGTTGTCACCTCAGTCAAATATTTCAATTATTCCGGTGCATCATCTATCTGTTCAACAATCCTTTTCAACGGTGTTATCTCTTTAGTGGGCCCTAACCCACAGGTCTTTTCCCAGGATCTTACCTGACTCTTCTATTTCCCCGGAGATATTCTCAATTCTTTTCAAGTGTGACGTAAGAATGAATATCATCAGTCACTTGCCTTGTCCAAGATCGATTTCGAATCATTTCATTGTTGGTTCAACCTCTCTGTTTTTTCTCTTTCTTCCGGAGTATCTCATTAATTTTGGTGGTGTTTCTCCTCATCATTTGAAGACTGAAGTAGAGTTTCTCTTAAATCTTGTCCGTCCTCCCGGAAATTCTTGGTGCTAGATCGATGTTATTCTATCTAATTGTTTCCAGTTGTGCAATTCTTTTCATCCATCCGGAGTATTTCAGGAGTTGATTTCTATTTCTTTTCATCCGGAGGCCATCCTTTCGAAATATTGCTTCGTTCCAAGTTTTCATATTCGTTCTCCAATTATTCCATATTCGTGCCCCTTCGTTCATCTCAATATTCTTCCGGTGCTTCGTTCAAGTGTTCTTTAATCAGTTCATGATCTCTTCATTCTCTTGTATCTAAATTCCCTCAGGTATCTTTGTGCTTTTCTAATTTCCGGCGATTCATTCTCTTTCATCAGTCATTTCCGAATTCTTACGGTGTTCGTTCAAGATTCTTTTTTCCATCACTATCATATTAATCCATTCGTTCTTTCAATCCTACCGGTGGTTCATGAAGACTTTCTCAAGTTTTGTGCTATATTTCCCCTCAATCCTTTTTCAAGAAGAATAAGTAATATGCAAAAGTCCATTCGTGGTCATCAATTTAATTTGATGAAGGATAAGCATACAATAAATCTTATTCTTATTTCATCCAAGTGATTAATCTTTTTCTTCGGAGTTTGTTCTTGATGAATAAATTCTAGTTCCAAGTGTTTTCATCTTTTCTTTTCCGGAGTTCAAATTCCCTAGTCCATCTCGTCGGAACCTACATCTAAATCATCGCAAGGCTCATCTTATTCTTTCATCCTTCAATTTTATCTCGTCATTCTTTTGTTTACCGGAGTTCTTCATGGCGGTTCTTCATGATTTAATTCATTCTTCAAGAGTTCATCAAGATTCTTGTTCAAGGAGCTCAAGTATCTTCCTTCTTGCATCTCAAAGTGCAATTAATCCTCCATATCCTTTCAAAGTGGAGTTTTGCATTTCTTTGTTCTCCTCAGCTATTTAATCTTTTCCGTTGTGGTAGGTTATCACCTCATAATTTTGAGATGTTTTTCCATAAGTCCACATCAAGCTTATTCTTTCGTTGTTGATTTTCTCAACAACTCCATTCGACCTTTCCTTCTAAGTTCTTTTCATTTCATTCTTTCAATTCTTCAGGAGGCATTGTGTTCTTCCTCTCGTCAACTATCGTTCCATTTCGTCAAGCTCATGTTCTATTCTTTCCTTGTTCAACCGGTGTGCTGCCTAAATCCTTTCAGGCTTATTCGTTTCTTTTCTCATTCTAACCAATCCGGTTAGAACGAGTGGTTTCATAGTCTATCTGATTCCGTGATCTTTCAATTCTCGTCATTCTCGTCGTTTCTCTCTTCTTCTCGAGTGCTCTCGATTCTTTGCTTCTTCTCTTGAGTTCTTGTTTCACCTCATCCCTTTTCCCTTCTGTCTCGGTCCTAAGATCTCGGGACGAGATCTCTTGTTAGTGGAGGAGTGTTGTAACGCCCCGGATTCGATGCGCCAGGTGTCATTCAGTTTTTCGCTGTCTTTGCCATGTCATGTGCTTGCGTGTTGCTCTTTGCCATGTCATCATCGGCATTTTTATCGTGTCATCATGTGCATTTCATTTTGCATACGTGTTCGTCTCATGCATCCGAGCATTTTCCCCGTTGTCCGTTTTGCAATCCGCACTCCTATGTCTCCGGCGCCTTTTACCTCTTTTCATGTGCGGGTGTTAAACGGTCTCGGAATGGACCGAGGTTTGTCAAGCGGCCTTGGTATAGCACCGGTAGACCGCCTGTCAAGTTTCGTGCCATTTGGAGGTCGTTTGATACTCCAACGGTTAACCGGGTAACCGCAAAGCCTCTTTTGTTTGCAGCCCAACACCCCTTCCAAAGTGGCCCAAAACCCACCAAACTCCCCTCCATGCTCTCGATCGTTCGATCACGATTGCGTGGCCAAAAACCGCACCTCATTTGGACTCTCCTAGCTCCATCTACCTATAAATATGTGTGCACCCCCGGATTTTTCACGCAGTCCAAACCCTAGCTTCTTCCCCTGCGCGCCGCCGGACGCATCTCCCCGGCTGCCCGGACATGTCCGCCGCTCCCCTCCACGTCATCCGGCCAATGGCAGGCCGCCACCTCAGCATCGCCGCCCCCCTCCTCCAATCCCACGCCGCCACGTGGGCTCCGCCGCCGCCCTGCTTCGCGTCGGCCGCCGGACGACGCCGCGCCCGGCCGCCCCGCCTCGCCGCCTTCCTCCGCCCGGTCGCCTCCCTCGCTGGCGGCCACTTGCCCCGATCGCCGCCGCTGGTGGTCTCGCCGGAGCCGAGCAGAGCTCCGGCGGCCCTCCTCGCCGCCCGGCCGGCGACCTCCACCCGAGCCGACCGGCCTCTTCCCCGGTCGCCCCGGCCCTCTCCAGCCACCGGCGCCGCGGATCCGGCGAGATCCTCCGCCGCCTCGGTCTCCGTGCCATTCGGTTGACTTTCCCCCCTCCAATTTTCATCTAAGTCCCGAAAACTGTAGTTATTTTGTTGCATTTTCGTTGCTCATATCTCTGTCATCGTTGCTTCGTTTTGTGCGTGTAATATGTAAAAATGTTCGTTTCGATGAGTAGATCATTTCATCTCATTGCATCATTTTCATTTGAGCTCATATTGATGCCCTAAATGCTGTTAGAAGAGTGCTATGTGATGTTAGTTTCTGTTTCTTAACAGAACATGCACTTTTGTCATTTTTGCCATGATTGATGTGTGCATCCTATGGACTTGAGTCCTACATGAGTTTTGTTATATGCCATGTCTTCTTTACAGTGGTGATTGCTATGTATTTTTGTGATCTATGTGGTGACTAGCACAAGCATGCAAACTAGGTGTCTTGTTGTTGCTGATTTCAGCCCTGTTTTGTTGATATTTTGATGCCATGTTAACTTGATGCTACAGAGAGATCCATGCATATTTTGAGATACTTCAGTAAGGATGTTTTGTTAAACATGTCTTGCTCTATCCATCCATGCCCTTTTTTTCAATTATGGAGTGCCATAGCTTGAGTCAATCGAGCTCTACTTTTGCTATAAAATGTTCCTGGCAGATTGTTTACATGTTATTCAATTTTGCCAAGGTTGTTGTGGTTGATCCTTGCATGCTATGTTGTTGTTATTGCCATGTATAGCTTCTATGCCATGCCTTCTTACTGATGGTTGCCTTTTCATGCCATGTATTGCTCTGTGGTGAGTGGTTCAAGCTCACCAACATGCCTACTTATTGTTGTTCCTGCCATGTTCAAATCTGTAATATAACTTGCCATGTTTACATGGGTGCCATCATATCTTCTGATCCTTTTTGGCTTATGGTCACTAAGGGACTTTTGTTCTATGCTTTGAGTAGATTCATGCCATGCCTTTGTTTGCCATTATAAGTTCCTGTAACATGTTGTTTCATAGCTCTAAACATTGCAACCTGATGTTATTTCTGCCAATGCCTGAAACTGTTATTAGTTGCAATCTTGCCATGTCATTTTGAGCATGTTCTAGTTGTTTATGGAGATAGCTCAGTGTTCATGTTTTGTAATGCTTTACCTGTACATCATGCCCATGCCTTTTGTTTTTATTTTGAGGTCCTGTAGCATGTTGTTTTGATGCTTGCAATATGCCTAGTTGCTGTTTTGGACAGCTTATCCCTTAAACTTGTATAGAGTGTATGTGTTGAACCGTTGCTCCGTTTTGAGTGTGCTCTATATGAAACTTGCTTGATTTTGCATGTAGTTTCATATTATCATGTTGCATCCTTGTTTTGAGGTGTTTGTTTGATGTTTATATGCATTTTGCCTCAATGTCATGTTTATCTTGTTTTGCTCATATCTTCTAGGCCGTAGCTCCGAATCTAATGAACTTTATATGTAACTTGACTAGAATTTCGTGTAGATCATCGTGGTGCATCTTAAATTGCTGTTTAACAACTTGAACATAAAGTTATCCAGATCTGAACCAATTTCGAAATTTGCATATGAGGACTTACCGGAATTGTTATATGTTGTTCCCGACCTCATTTAAACTTGCTTTGATGTGTTGCTCTTGTTTGCATCATCTCTTGCCATGAGTAGCTTCATGTAGCTTTGTCATGCATCATGCTTGTTTGTGCATCATGCCTTGTTCATGTGTGGTGTGTTTACTATGTTGTGTGCTTCTTCTTGTTAGTTCCCGTTTCGTTGCGATCGTGAGGATTCGTTCGTCTACGCTTGGTTCGACTTCATCCGTTCATCTTCTTCATGGACTCGTTCTCCTTCCTTGCGGGATTTCAGGCAAGATGACCGCTACCCTGGATCTCACTACTATCATTGCTATGCTAGTTGCTTCGTTCTATCGCTATGCTGCGCTACCTATTACCTGTTTATCAAGCCATCCCAAATTGCCATATCAGCCTCTAACTTTTGTACCCTTCCTAGCAAACCATTGTTTGGCTATGTTACCGCTTTGCTCAGCCCCTCTTATAGCGTTGTTAGTTGCAGGTGAAGATGAAGTTTGTTCCTTGTTGGAACATGGAGATGTTGTTCCTTGTTGGAACATGTTTACCTGTTGGGATATCACAATATATCTTATTTAATTAATGCATCTATATACTTGGTAAAGGGTGGAAGGCTCGGCCTTATGCCTGGTGTTTTGTTCCACTCTTGCCGCCCTAGTTTTCGTCATATCGGTATTATGTTCCCGGATTTTTGCGTCCCTAACGCGGTCGGGTGATTTATGGGACCCCCTTGACAGTTCGCTTTGAATAAGACTTTTCCAGCAAGGCCCAACATTGGTTTTACCATTTGCCTCACCTATGCCCTTTTTCCCTTGATTTCGGAGCCCAAGGGTCATCTTTATTTTAGCCCCCGGCCAGTTCTCCTTCGAGTGCTGGTCCAAACCGAAGCGATGTCCGGCGCCCCAGGCAATCGAGTTTATGCCAACCCGACGTCTTGCTCATCCGGTGTGCCCCGAGATCGAGATATGTGCAGCTCCTATCAGGATTTGTCGGCACATCCGGCGGCTTTGCTGGTCTTGTTTTATTCTTTGTCGAAATGTCTTGTAGCCGGGATTCCGAGACTGATCGGGTCTTCCCGGGGAGAAGGAATATCCTTCGTTGATCGCGAGAGCTTATCATGGGCTAAGTTGGGACACCCCTGGAGGGTTTTGAACTTTCGAAAGCCGTGCCCGCGGTTATGTGGCAGATGGGATTTGTTAATACCCGGTTGTAGTAAACTTGAAGCAAACTCTTCTAAAATACACCAACCGTGTGTGTAACCGTGAGTGTCTCTTTTCGGGGTTGATCGAGAGGAGAACACGGTTTCTGGGTTATGTCTGACGTAAGTAGGAGTTCAGGATCACTTCTTGATCATTACTAGTTGACGATCGTTCCTTTGTTTCTCTTCTCGCTCTCATTTGCGTATGTTAGCCACCATATATGCTTAGCCGCTACTGCAACCTCACCACTTTACCCCTTCCTTTCCTACTTAAGCTTTGCTAGTCTTGATACCCATGGTAATGGGATTGCTGAGTCCTCGTGGCTCACAGATTACTACGCCACCAGTTGCAGGTACAGGTTTGCGATGATCATGACGCGAGAGCGATGTTTGCTTGTGTTGGAGTTCTTCTTCCGCTTCTTCTTCGATCGGGGATAGGTTCCGGTCGGCAGCCTGGGCTAGCGAGGTGGATGTCGTTTGAGCTTTGTTTATGTTTCATCCGTAGTCGGATGTTGATCTTGTATATGATGTTGATGTATTCTTGTGGCACTTGTGCCTTATGTATGTATCCCCACTATTATGTAATGTTGATGTAATGATATCCACCTTGCAAAAGCGTCTCAATATGCGGGTCTATCCTTGGTGGGACCGTCGAGTTCCTTTTGGATAGGGTCGCGTATTGGGCGTGACAGCGCGACCTGAAGATGAAAGCATTGAGCATCTCGAAGTTGATCAACAATCTTCAATTGTCAAAGATTAGCCGTTCGGCCAATAAGGTGGCACACTTAATCGCTAAGTATAGCTTTGACAATAGATTAGATGGTATTCTTGTAAATAACGCATCACCGTGTGGTGAATATTGTATCGAATGAGTGTACTGGTGTGGATGGTTAATTAATATAAGGTGGTGTTCAAAAAAAGTATATATTTGGTCAAACACTTTGCAAACGGTTGACGGGAGTAAAAAGGACCAGAGGGAGTATCATGCATGCGGAGTAGGCAAAAAAAATTGCTCATTTATAGCCGGTCGAAGTCTCAAAGGGTGCGACCGCGCGAGGGAGGCGAAGGTCGTGGGAGACGCGACGGTTGACGGAATTAAGTGAAGTTACATCCACGCGCCGGCATGGCGTGCGAACAGGCAGTAGTTATACCGTCAGGCTTACGATATCGGTCTAGTAGACATGACATCTAGTGGGTCCTGCATAGTTCTCGAGAACTCTTTGGGGGATTGCAGCCGTTTATCCACCGGGCAAGCCAGCAACCCCACGCCGTTCGCACGCCCTACTCGTCCCCGTATTCTACCTCACAACAGTTCGCTCCTAGTCGTCCCGTCCTTTCACATTAGTTCGCTCCCAGTTTTTGCGGGGTACAACAGTTCAACTTCTCCTAACCCTCCTCCAAAATCCATGGCCTCCCAAATCTCCATGTTCGCCGCTGAGTACCAGGTTAGAGCCATCATCGGCGATCAGTTCATCGTCATCTACACACGTGGATCCGCGACGGTGAAATCATGGCTTGCTCGCTTCCTACGCATGTCAACAGTTCAACGAATGAGTGGGTCGCTGGGCTTGATGTTGAGTACACCACAGTCCTGGGACGAGAGAAGGATCTAAAGGAAGAAGAGAGGAAGAAGCCCGCCATGATGCAGGTTTGCGTACATAACGTTTGCTTGGTCTACCACATATGCCATGCCGACGTTGAGTGCCAGGAATTTAAGAACTTCCTCAAGGACAAAAGAGTGAAATTCGTTACTGTAGGCTTTAAGAACGACAGAGATGTCCTGCGTCGGATAGGTCTCGTTGTAGGCCAGCCCTTCGATCTCCAGAAGGCAAGCCTGGTGTCCTCCTCTCAACCTTCGATGCTGACCCTGGCAGCAGCCATGATTGATCCTTCGTACGCTAAACTGAAGAAACCTCATCACGAGTTTCATCATGCATGGGAGTCGAAGACATTAGATGAAGATCACATCCTCAGCAATGGATGCCTACCTTTGTTTAAATATCTACATGGGTTGGATGAAGAAGCAGAGAGTGTCCGGTTCAAGCAATGAAGCGTCGGCGAAGAGGAAGAGGAAGAGGGACGAGGACGAAGTCGAGGACATGGACTCGGACTCCGAGTAGGTGGCAGTGCCATCGCTCATGCTGGTTCTACTGCAGTGTCGAGCGGACTAGTTGCTTAGTTTATTTTCAAGGGTGTGTTGTGCTGAGGCCCCAGCAGAACTATGTTTATGTTGTTTCTCGTTATTTGAACTCTTTAGTACGTAGAGTAGTACTAGTACTATGTCTTACTACAGTTATTCTTGCAGTTGGTACTACTGCTCGTATCTTCGTGTTCCTACTGTACTTAATACGTTCGTACTAGTAGTATAATTTGGGTCAGTCGATTTGTGAAAGAAGTTTGACGGAGCGAAGGAAGAAGACGGCAGAAGAGGTGGAAGAACCCTTCTAGCCATCCATGTTGCATCAAACGGCTCACATGAGTCGACTGACCCAAATTGCTCCTTCAGATTGCAGGATCCATGTGGCATTCAAGGTCTCGAAGGTAGATTCCGCGTCCGCACCCGGTTTGCGGGCTCGACGCGTGCGCGACCGGCTTCCGCCACGACAGCCACCATGCGCGCCTCCTCCGCGCGGGCGGAGATGACAATGGCACGCTAGTTCCTCCTCGCCCGGGTGCCGGAGCACGCGCTCGTCCTCCTCTTCGTACGCTGCGTGCATAGACCCGGCTCCACCAGCTACTCGCGTGCTTGGCAGCGCGGCGGCATGGCAAGGAGGGACTGCAGACGACGTGAGCGGGCGAGCCTTCGGCTTCATGGCACAGGGATGGCGGCGACACGGCGGTGATGGGCGAGAAATTGTTGGCCGGAGCAGGCGGGCGCCGGCATGCGCAATGGCGGCGGCGGCATATTGATGAGTGTGCGTATGGGAGCTTACTTTAGTTTTACTAGCAAAAAGGCCCGTGCGTTGCAACGGGAGAAAAACATCCTCCCATATCTTTAGATGGGTCAGTTGGACAAACTGTGTGTGGCTAGTTGGCGGGTTATGAGGTCGAACCCTGTCATCGGCTAATTTATTTTTTGCCAGTTCTCCGGATGTGAGCCATCGTGCGTTGTCAAATGGCTTCCTCCGTTGGGCCAAAACGGGTGGCAAGTAACAAAACCAAATAGCATACGTGAAATTAATTGAAGCGGGACCAAACAAAGTGGGACGAAACTAAGAATATCACCTTCCTTTAATAATAGGTATAGATATAAGGTTGGTCAAACTTAAAAGAAAGCCGTACTAGTACACGTAAACATCAGACTTAGGCAGCGCTTTATAATTTTTTTTAAGTTAGTACCACAGCCACGATATGGAATCCTATGCAAGCGCGTGAACCGCGGCCGCACGGTCGATCTAATGGTGCGTCACCGTGTCGCGCTCGAAGGACATCCACCAAACCTTTTTGTGTGTGTGAAAACAATCCTCGAATATTACTCAAGTTCTTTTCCTCGGAAAGTTCTTGACGCTGCAATATTTCCATATATTTGAATTTAGCTCCAGTATGTGTTTATTTGGATTTGGACGTTTTAGGTGCGCCCTAGTTTTTTTTAATACTTATTTTGTGTGTGTGACTGAGAGAGAACGTGTGTATGTGTCCATATGTGTGTTGTGGCGGAAGGGCAATGTGGAGACGGTGTGCGTGTGATACAGATATAGAGAGGTGTGAATGTGCAAATGATCATGCATGAGTGAGACATAGACAGATGCCGATACATTGTGTATACATGAGAGAACAGTCTTCTAGTTTACTTGTGTGTGTGTGTGTGTGTGTGTGTGAGAGAGAGAGAGAGAGGAGCACCCGTAACACAACAACCATCTCTCTTGATTAGTCCGTCCCTCGCACGATCGCATGCAACACATGCATCAACGCGCACATTTTGACACCCTCACTCGGCCCCTGCCCACCTCAAGGCCCGCACAATCTCTTCGTGAATACCCATTTCTCTCCTTAGGTTTGTTTTCGCTCAATATCTGACACACACACACGCGCGCACACACACACACACACACACACACACACAACACTACACACACGCACACTCCCCCGAGCACACAATTCATCCCCATCCAAGGTTATACGGCGACCACTCTCGCTTGTGCTTCTTTGCACCCCAACATGCACAACACCTCAATTTTCAAAGAGGGCATCGAGCAAATTCTAGACGACGACCAAACCGCGCTAGAGGACGCGGGGTCATTTGGAAGCAGGGTCATGTGACGACGGCTGACTAACTCCTCCCCCCACCCTCTCTCTCACTTGCACAAAATTACCAATCCCTCTCTCCCCTGCACAAAATTGTCAATCCCTCAACCCATGAGATCCTTCCCCTCTCGTCCATGTTTTTCCAGCTCTCTCATCAAACATGTTGTCTCTTCTACTTCCACGTATACAGAATCCGGATGCACACGCATCTCACGTATGTTACATGTCTCCAGCTTTCTCACAGACCTAACTTCTTCCTCTCTCTCTCTCTCTCTCTCTCTCTCTCTCTCTCTCTCTCTCTCTCTCTCTCTCTCTCTCTCTCTCTCTCTCGTTAGGTTTGTCTCCTACTCTCTCGTCCACATGCATACAATCTTTCCCGCCCTATCTGCTCCATCTTCAAAAGCTCTCTCTGCACGTTTCATTCACACAATGGGATATGTCAAAATGTTGCTTCTATAATGGCTAATGTAGAGTTTTGGTTGTTTTTGTTGCATCCTACAAAGTAATAACTATGAAATGCATTTAGATTCTCATTTGACTGGGATTATGTGAGTTTGAGCATGTTGTGAAGTACTATAGACCTTGTATACATCTTGGGATTCGACAATGATTGTAACTACTGAATTGTATAGACCATTACATTCGAAGTCAATAGCCTAATATATTTATTTCACAATTTCAACAAATGATTAGTTCACTACAAACTAAGAAAACAAATGTGTACTCCCTCCGTTTTTATTTAAGTCCGCGTAATAGCATTGGTCAAAGTCAAGTTTTGTAAACTCTCACAAAGCTTATAACAAAAAATATTAACATATACAATAAAAAATAAATACCATTAGATTCATTATTGAATGTACTTCCACATCATACATATTTGTTATGGTAAATGTTTATATTTTTATATAAACTTGGTCAAACTTTAGGAAGTTTGACTTCGGTCAAACCTAATATGCAGAGTTTACTACTACTACTCGCTAGTTGCTTAGCCGAATCACTCAACACGCCACATGGGGAGTCCAGTGTCACAAAATTTTGAGGTCGGCAGGAAAATCTCCCGCGACCCTGATTCGAGCAGTGGGAAGTTACCATCATAGCCTTCGGAACAGGCCTACGGACGACGCCTGGCAGGGGGTTGTTTCCGTAACTTCAGGTTCACCCTACCCAGCCAACCCCACCCCGGCACCCAGAGTAGTACACCTGAATACTCCCCATATTCTATCCCCACCGCAAAATAGACTTGTCCACGGCACCGCAGCCTTCATGCTCCTCCCCTTTACATCGGCGCACTTGTCCACCGCAGCACATCTGCTTCATCGACGACCTCGTACGCCGCACTGGAGCCGGTCCACCATCGTCGTCGTAGACGGAGCCTCTTCCCCGGCATCGTCTTCCACGGTCTCGGATCTGCTTCTCGGAAGCCGACGCCAAGCGCAGAAGTACCACCGTCTTGGACAATGAACTGACTCCCGTTGCCGACCATGACTCACAGAGGCCGCCGCAACCATCATTCTCCTCCTCGATTGGTAATGTGTGTATTGAATCACTTAGCAGTACATGTGCAGTTCCAATTTTGTTCATACCTACCCTTCAATTTTCCTGGGTGCTATTGTTCCCATAAAAGTAATTGGTTATAGCCTCCATTGTCCAACAGAATATCAGCTGGTAATTGTGCGTCGCTCCTGTATCGCGCTGTGCTTGGGTAGGTTTTTCATCTGCAACCTGTAGTGTGGCAAATGATGGAAAGGTTTTTAGAACTAGCAAGATGCCCATGCGTTGCACGCATCAAGATGCATTTGTATGAGTAGTTTATCTTGTGGGAGAAAAGGATGAATGAGGGAAGGCCTTATTTGCAAATCTGGAGAGGGGTATGTGTATCTTTCTGCAAAATTCCCATTTGCTTCCATCCTATCTGTCAAATATAAATCGGACGACCTATATTGCAAGAAAAAAAAGTATAGAGAAAAAAAGTAGAAAGTAAAGGAAGTAGAGACAAATATTAAATATAAAATAAATATAACCGTAGAGAAGTGAGTAGAGATAGCAGAGACATCGGGAAAGGATCGCGCGCGCGGGAAAAAGCGTCCAGGCGTGCGCTAGTTTTGGCGCGCGGCGTCCGACGCGCTTTATAAAATCCAACGCCGTCCCACCGCTCTGTGCCTTGCCACCGCTCTGTGCCTCGCCACCGCTCTCTCCCCGCTGTTTTTCGCCTCGCCGCCGCCGCCGCGTCGCCGGGAAACTTGGGGATACCGCGGCGTCCGCGCGCGCCCCTCCGGCGGCTTCTCCGCCGAGATCCGGTTCCGCGGGATGCGCCTCGGCCTCGGCAATTTCGACACCGCCAACGAGGCTGCCCGCGCGTACGACGCGGCGGCGTGGCACCTCCGGTGGCTTCATAGAACATTGGACTTCCCCAACGTGCCGACGCGGGAGCGGGCGCAGGAGCTCGCGCCTCTGCCGCGGCTTAGCACCGACGAGGATCGTCGCAACAACCGGAGGCGGGAGCACCGTCTCAGCATCGCTGAGATGGACGAGGAAGCCATGGCGTTGTGGCGCCAACACTTCCCGCGGGACATCGTCAACGAGCGTGAGTTATACGCGCAAAGGAGGGCGGAGAGGGATAAGAGGAGGGCAGAGCGAGCCGCCTATCACGAGTACAAGCGTAGGCGAAAAGCGGACGCTCAATTCAACATGAGGCTAGGAGCAGCGTCGCCCTGGGAATCCGACGACGATCGGTATCTTCATGCCTACAGTCAGACGTCGGAGGAGGACATCACCGAGGAGGAGTCGGACGACGAGGAGTAGTTGAATTATCTTTTTTTTATCTATCTATGCTGAGAACTATCCTCTACTCTCTAGTATGTACTTCTCGATCTCAGCACTGTAAACGCTTTTTAAAAGCGCCGCACGTTGCGATTCTATTGAAGATGCTCTAACATGGCAGACGAGTGCTTTAGTGTTGCCCACAAGATGCGCGAGTATTACTAGTAGTATTTTTCTTGCCATGTTGAGATTTTAAAACCACGAGTGTGAACATGCAGAGGAGCAATGAAGACCAAACATGGGATATTCGGGACATCTTCAAGGAGCGTGGCAAGTTAAAGAGGAGCTGCACCGAACCTGTAAAATGAGCTTTGGTAAGTAACACCCTTTCAATTACTTTCGTTTAGCCTCGTGTTCTTTGATGTGTATATGTTGTAGTTTCTGTTTCTCTTAAGCCAGGTGTTCTTCGATGTGTAATAAGAAGAGTCTTAATCGTCCTAATGCTTTCGTTTTTAACTTGATGTAGGAAGTGGGTGTTCTCACCTTGTAGTCTATTTTTATATTTCTTTTCCTTTTGAATTCACTTCTCCGAGTTCTGTTTATCTGGCTTCTACTAAATGGATCTAGGTATCTCTAAGTATTGATCTAAAAAATAAGTAACTTCATGTCAGTATGCAGTTCCTGCAAGGAGGGAAGTATGGTCAACCTCGAGATCATGTTTCCAAAATGAGGCTGGATTACACACAAGGTGCCAGTTCCCTGATGATGCTGGATTAGACACAAGGTGCAAATTCTCAGATGATGCTGGATTACACACAAGCCAGGGGGAGTCGTCAGCTGTTTGTCCTCGTGGCATTAGTAAAGGCTGAAAGAAAGCGTGTAGCATCCCTTGAGAATGTAGTTGAGTTCCTGAAGAAGCGAAAAGAGCAATCGGACGCTCTCTTCACCCAAGCCAAAGAAGAGATGGAAGAAGCCAGAAATAAGCTAGCAGAGGCAGAGCAGGCTAGGCGTCTCCTGCTATCTAAAACTGTTGTCAATACAAAATTTCCTTCATAATAGCTAGGTTCAAATGTTTATCCAGTCAGCATGACTGTTGTGATGTCTGTGCATCTACTGATGTGGCACAAAATGTTTTTTGGGTCATGTAATAACAGCAATTACTTTCCAAACAATAACAGACGAAGCATTGGACATGGTATAGTTCACGCGCAAGCCCGACATTCCAAGTTCAACTTCCACATCAAACTCATGTTCACAGATATCTGCACATTCATACATAATGTCCACAACCATGATTCACTTCAAAGCCAAAAAATGTGAGGAGAGTTATAAATAAAGAAAAACCTCTACTAGTTCCTGCTACCAGTGCGAGCACAACAAGTCAAGACCATGCGTAAATTAATTATATTTTAGTCATGTTTTCTGTTCTAAAATGCCTGCCGGCTCGCGGAAGGACGTGTTGCCGGCACACGCGCGGATTCAATGAAGGCAGGCGGGCAGTCTTAAGCTGGTTGCACGCGGCGAGGAGGCGTGCTCAGCCGGGCCTGCAGCGAGTGCGGCCCTCTTGGCCGGCGCGCCGGTTCAATGCCTGCGCTATGAGAGGTCGCGTCCGTGTCAGAGCAATCACTCCCTCCAGTCCTTTTTTGTTTGGGTATAACAAAATCTCGTTTTCCATTCACATTTTACAAGTAAAATTCATGGACAAACTTTGACCCAAAGTACGATGGGGACTAGTAAACCAGAATGGAGGTAGTATTTTTTTTAATCAAAGAAGGGTTTCCCCTTCCGACTACTGAAAACCAGCATCTAAATCTAAACCATAATATTTGCCCTAGAACTACCAGGTTCAACATCTCGCAACATAGACCCATACAACCATACGCCAAGGAGGTACGTAGTACTATGAATTCCATTTTCGCTCCATACAATCGTTCTAAAAACTACTTACTACTTATAACGTGCCATTGAAAATCGGAACTCTTAACCCCGCTAAAAAAATGATATTTTAAACGTGGCTACTCGATCTGTGGCAACTGGGGAGCCACCGCGCTCCAAGTCGTTCACCTGTGATCCCGACCATCAACTCCTACAAAGGTGCTCCACCACGCACGGTACCATGAATGCAACAATCGTGCGCCTAGGGTTTTAGGGTTTATTTGTTAACGTTGCCTTTACGTAACACTCATGTGTGCGAGACAGCGAGAGGCCGACTGCGTGCGTGCACCTCTTCTCTTCGTATATGTGCTCCACCGTTTGTCTGGTGTCCAAAAAATTATAATAACTACTAGCAATGTGCCAATGCGTTGCCACACGATCAAAGTAGATTAATACATATTCACCGATTTGATAGAAAAAAAGTCTAGTTTTGAAATACGTATATCACTAAAAATATGTTATGTTTCACTCAAAATATATTCCTTTCGCGGTTTTGATGAGATAAGGGAGGAATGTTGTTGGTTTCAAGATTCGAGAAGTGGTATATGTCTAATTTCTACTCTTACTAGCAAGATGCCCGTGCGTTGCACGGAACATCAAGATCTTGTGGGAGAAAAGGATGAACGAGGGAAGGCCTTATCTGCAAATATGGTGAAGAGTGCGGGTAAATTGCCATATTTTCCTTCCTATCCGTCAGATATAAATCGAACGACCTACATTGCAGGATGGCAGGCCCACCATCATCACCAACTCTATTTTTCATCCCTACTCTTATAAAAAGCATTGTCGGTGATTCGTGTGCCTGCCTTCCTGCAATATAGGCCATCCGATCTATATCTGACGGATAGGAAGGAAAGTATGGCAATTTTGCAAAAATATACCCACACCCCTCTCGACATTTGCAAATAAGGCCTTCCCTCGTTCATCCTTTTCCCCCACAAAATAAACTACTCATACAAATGCATCTTGATGTTCCGTGCAACGCATGGGCATCTTGCTAGTTGTTGCAAAAGGCCCATGTGTGTGTGAGAGAGAGGGAGAGTGGAGGAGGACGGAGTGCATGTGTGACAAAGACACAAGTAGTGTGTGTGCGATAGGTATCAGCTTAAAATGAGGCGATAGTGTGTGTGTGCACGATCGAGAGGGTGTGTCTCAAGAAGGGAAGAAAAAGCTACATAGATACAAGGAGCGGGAGAGAGACATGTATGCGATGGTGGAAGCACGAGTGTGTGGGTGTATAAACCTATCTAGAGGCTAGCCAGTTGATAAATGTTTGTGGGAGAAATACGAGTCGGGGTGCGAAAGCGAGAGTTTTGTGTGTGTGTGAGAGAGACGGTAGTCGGGAAGGGGAGTGGAAGCAGGAGTTGTGTGTGTGTGTGTCTGAGAGAGAGAGAGAGGAAGGTAGTCGGGGTTGTGATCGGTAAACAAATGAATAATGTCAGTCTGGGATGGAGACGAAAAGGAGACCGCAACAAATGTTGTGTCTACAGGAGAAAGAGAGAGAGAGAGAGAGAGAGAGTAATTTTAGTGGTATGAGTCATATGTAGAGACATATAGGGTGTGTGAGAGAATCCCATAGAGAGAAAGACAAAGTGAAAGACAAGTGGAGACTGTGTGTTTGGCGGTGAAAAAGAAAGCTTAGGTACCGAGTGATACCAGAGAACAGTAGAGATGTGAGAGATAATGAAAACCGTGTAATGTATAATGATAGGGAGAGTGTGACACTTCTCAAGGGAGACGTCGAGAGACCATGTTTGCGAGGATAGGAGGAACATGAAGTGAGCGTGCGGGTGAGCGGGAGACAAGAGAGTGATAGCTACCTGAAGGAGCATGCATGCGAGAGAGATGGGCGTGAAAGGAGTGAACAAAAAAGGGATTCAAATATTTGAATTCGAGATGATGATACATGTAATCCATACTCGAACCAAAATTGATCTATCAAACATGCATACTCATATGAATTCACGCACATCTATGTTATTTAATATGTAGATATTACTGATCCATACATTTTAGTAGAACATAATTTGGTTAAATTTTTTCGAATTCAACCTTAAGATTTCGTGATCGTTGTATTTGTAAATCATATTATACATATAAAGGAGCATAATTCTTTGTTGTGCTTTTGAAAGTATATATAAAAAAATTGATGTATATAGAATGTAATTCCAATTGAAAATGGATACCGCCCGAAAAAAATAGTAGAATACAAACGGAATTCGAATTGAGTTGGCACGGTAAACGTGCACTGTGCAAAATTTGAACAAAGCGGGGAAAGTCGCAGTAACCCCGCCCGAAACCAAAATCTGCGAGATGGAAATCACTACTGCCTATCCCTACCACGCAAAGTCTATCTGCTGGATTTCTATCGGTTTTGATAGGGGTAGGTTTGTAATTTCACCCAAACGTGACGTAACCGCCTCTCACCCGGATTCATACACAGTGTGCCCTCGGCCGAAATCGACTCCCTCCTAGATTCATATTCATATACGGTGGGCGCCAAAAACAAACTCTCGTCGGCAAATATTCGTTGGATGCGAGATTACCGTCCTATCCCCAATCGACTAATGTTGCTGTGATGTAGTAGAAATTTGAAACGGGGGCTAAGTTTGTAAATTTCCTCGCATTTGAGACAAGCGCGCCCTGAATACACGGTCCCCCCCTTCCTCTCTACCTCCCTTTTCCCCATTCGTACTCCGTGGGCGCCAAAACACCCTCTCCACCCCACCCTCCTCCGTCCGCCGCCGTCCGCCACCCCATCCATCGCCGTCCTCCTCCACCATGCCGGAGCTGATACCCCGACGCCGCCGTCCATTACAAGAGATCAACCTCTCTCATCCACGCCTTCGGACCGGGATCCTTGCATCCCGTCCTCTCGCTTCATCCCCGCCGTCGTCCACCTAGTCGGCGCCGCTCCAACGACCGTCTCGTCCACCGCGCCCCGCCGCCACCGTCTACCCTCCTAGATCTGCTTCCACGCCGCCGACAGCCATCGCTACCGCAACACCGTCAAATTCTCAGCAGATGCGTACACGGCGCCGCACCTGCAGAGTCGGTACTCCTTTCGTATCTGCTCAACTTATTTATCGCAGCAAGAAAATAGATCGCCACTGCTTTACTCTGATTTCTTGTCTTGGTTGCGAAGTTGCCTTTGTCCGGTTTGCACCTTCAGATCCACCATGGCACGCTCAACACTATACTCCCAATGCTTATGGTTTTCCCCTTTTATATTCCACACTAGTTAAATCACAGTAGACTAAATTTCAAAATTGGGTCAGTCAATTTTTCAGAGTTCGCCGGAGTTCGCCTGTGCGATCCAAGGGGCTCGGGTGGTTGTGGGGCCTCGCCGAACGAAGAAAACTCGACGGTGGGGGGTGGGGGTGGCGGAGGAACACCGGCGGTGGGGGCCGGTGGTCCGGCCCGGCATGTCTGTCTTGTGTTCTCAGTATGGGAAGAATTAATAGACGAGGAAGAAGAAGGGTTAGGAGACGAGGATCTTCATCCAACCTTTGAAATGGTCGAGAGATAGCTGGGAGTTGCATTCTTAATGCGCTCTAGTTCATCTTGTGTGGGCACTGCGCAACCAACATTTTATTATCCAAAATCTGCTTGCTCTGCTTTACCATGTTCCTCTTCCGTTCCTAAATACAAGTCTTTGTATAGATTCCACCATGGACTACATATGGAGCAAAATGAGTGAATCTACACTCTAAAATGTATCTGGATACATCTGTATGTGATCCATAGTGGAAATCTCTACCAAGACTTATATTTTGGAACGGAGGGAGTATGCTAGTAGTACAGTATGTTCCTTGTACTGAAGATGAGCAGGAACATTTTCAGTGTAGAGGTCTATACGGTCGGTTGTGATGGACACTTTGAGCCTCTTTGATTCAGAGGATCTTGTAAACATAGGAATAGGATTTGTAGTGGCCTGCCCACTTGAATCCTATAAGAATAGCAAGGAAATGTGCGGAGCTGTGTCGCCTTTGAGAGTTACATCGATATTAACAGCATCGCACCTTCACTTGAAGAGAGCTGGTATCCGAAGCCTTTCTAGCCGCATCGCAATACTAGCACATATATTCCAGCAAGTTCCACTTTGCTGATTTTACTCGATGCTTAAGGTTTTCCGTGATATCTACACTATGATCTGTGTAGCTGCTTTGTGTCGCACTAGCAGCTGTCCACTCTTGAAGCTAAACACTGCAATGACTTACAAAATTGGCACCAAGGCATCGAGTGCCATTCTGGATGCAATGAAACTCATACGCTCCCCACCTGTTGACTCTTGTTCAGAATATGATCCTAATGACTATTCTAACCTCAACGAGTCAAAGGCAGATGGCCTGTCCTGTTCACCCATCAAGGTGCCTGTTCTAATTTGGCAATGTTTTATTGATTGCGGGTATCTTGCATATGTTGTCTTGCATTTCTTCTACTTTGTTGCACCGCCATCTGCTTAGTTTACTCATCATATATGTCGAGATGCCATGCCCATCCATTATCAATACATATTCCATCTGTCATCATACCATGTTTTTTCCACTCAAATGTTGTTCGTGTGCATGAGACATCAAAAAGGAAGAGGGTGATTGCCAAACCTGAAGGAGCACCAGCAAAGTCCTTGAAAAACATGGTGGTGCCGGAGAAATCAGACAGCACCCCGCTTATATTGGTTGTACAACCAGTGACACAAAACATAGGACCGACTCCAGCAGACTGTACCCATACTTCACTGGCCACACCACTAGCCCCACCACACAAGACCTGCACTCCAGCAAAAGGTATACCGATTTCATTTGCCATAGCACCAGCTGTACCACAGAAAAATCCCACTCCAGCAAAAAATACAGCAAGTCCACCGGCCGAAGACCTATCCCAACTGCAGAGACGGCCAATTCCTGCAGATTGGAACCCCATTCCATTTATTCCCAGTTTAAAAGACAATGCTTTCAATGTTGTTAGGGACTATGTGCATATATTCCCATCATGGGAAGATTATTGTGAAGACAAACACCATTTTCACATCTTCCTGTCCAACTTACGTGTAAGTGCTATTATTCATGGTTATTATTTTCCTGTTTTCTGCTGATTGAACACATCAATGATTTACATTACATTGTTGTAACTAGGCGAGGGTCAATCTGGATAGTCATGACGAGCAAAGCTTTCTTGTGCTTTTCAAGGAAGCATTGCAGCAATATCGGTGTTACCTGAGGAAATCACACTTTGGTGGCAAGTCTACAAACGAATTTCCGGTGAAGTCTCATGTGCTAAATTTAGAAGACATTGAATGAAAAACCTTGTTATGCACTGGTCTCGTTCCCAGGATGAGGTACTTTCTATGAAATCACATGACAATTTGAACTTCTACTTTTCCGCATGTGCCTTACGGATCTTTTTGCGGAAATCTGCTCAAGAAGAATTCGGTTTGAAAAGAACGACAGGATATCGCAAATATGCTACCCACTGCTTTGCTCTTGTTAGTACCTGATGTCCTGTATCACTGTACTTGCATACATACCTGGTTCATTATGTGACAGCAGTATGCATGAGAGCTTGCTTATCAATTGTTCACTCCAAATTATCTGATCTGTATGAATGGTTACATTAGTGTAGAATATATCCAATGCCAATGTTTTTTTAGCTCTGCATTGTTCTTGTAAGTACATGTTGTCCTTTATCCGTGTACTTATAATGACAGGTAGTTGTTCATGTACCATCACTCTGCAACATATTTTCCTTTGCCCTCCATTTTCTACACATCAGATCTATATTTACTCTTACCATAAGGTTGGTACTGAAGAAGTTTAGCTGTGCATCGCTCTTGGCTGTACCTTTTGCCTGTATCGATGCACTTACATTTATAGCTACTTGGTTATGTAGCATCACTTTTCATCTTATCTTAAATATTCTCCATTTTTTCGTATATTATGACATCTATATTTACTCTTAACAAAATGTAGAATAAAGGCAATGCTTTTGAAGAAGATTCTGTGGTAAACTTCTTGAATTGCCTCCCCCCCCCCATCAGCATGGACAAGGCCTTTATAGAGCCTGTCATCACAAATAATGTAAGTTTGTCCATCTCAAGCCTTCAAACTTTGTTGTATATATTTGGTTAGGCATGACTGCAACAGCTGTTTATTTTTGGTGTTTGCATCAAATTGCTTATTTAAAGTTTATTATGTAGTTCATAAACAAAAGTTTGTCCTTCCTCAATTTAAGTTTTCAGTTGTACAAGCAAGTTCCTTCTTCATACCATGTAAATTAAACTATACAGAGCAAGTGATCTTCTTTTTCACTGCATGTATGCTTCTATTCTTCATCCGTAATCCAGTGGTGTGGTGAACCTACCCACTACAGCAAAATGTCATATTCTGCAATGTCTTAACTATGAACAATGTCATATCAATCTATTATTATTTAAACCGTCTCTTTATTTGCCAATTTGAAATGGCATAAATTGACAGCACACTAACCATTGATACTTATTTGTTCTTGATCTGTAATCTAGTGTTGTCGTGAAGCTGCCAACTCCTTCACAATGTCATTTCCTGCCATGTCTTGACCTAAACAATATCATATTGTGTTAATGCAATTTTAAACCGCGTCACTTTATTCGTCAGTAAGAAATGTGATGAATTGTCAGCACTGATACTTTTACGTACAAAACCTGTCATCTGTCTGCTTGTTTATCTTTCAGAGTGAGGAAGATATAAGTGTTGAACAAGCGCAGTCTCATCATCTTGCTCAGCTGCTTATGCTGCAGCTCCCAGAGGCTAACCTTTCTTGAACTCTATTGAAGTGCTGTCGGTTTTGTATATTATTTTGTCGGCATGTTTATTTGCACTGGTGGCGATCTTTGATGCCCAGTGTATGTAATCTGCTGTTTGCTTGTGCTTTATTATCATAGTGGCAAACTTTGATGCCCAGTGGATGTAATATGCCGTAATTTCCTTATTGTATAGCCTAGGTTTTTTCTTATTCACGATGCTGCAGTTATTTTACTGTATATATATCCTGTCTTCGCAGTAAACCGGCCAAACCGTAAAATTACGGTACATAATCGGGCCATCATGCAATCACGATGTAGGTTCGGCCTGAAACGTGCCGAACAGCTCGCGGGCCGACAGCAGCCCGAAATGAACCCCGGCCCATGATTGTGCGAATCAAATCACGGGCTTTTAACATGCCAAAATTGTCTCGGTCCTTGTTTGGCCCAATCAGATATCGGCTGCGAGCAGGCCGGATGCAAATAGGGCCGTAGTTAGGCCCAACTATATGACGGGCTTTTAACAGCCGAAATTAATATAGGCCCGAAATGATAAACAGGCCCTTAACAGGCCAAAACTAATATCAGGCAGAATTACTAAGTTGGCCTTTAGCAAGTGGGCTCAAAAGCATAGTGTCCAGTTGCCGGGCCGAATTTGATATGGGCCATAATTGAGCCCATAGCCTCTTAAAGAGTCGGACCTGATCTGGGTCGTAATTTGGCCCAGAACGTGGTAGGCTTATAACGGGCCGGATCTCATATGGGCCACTTTTAGGCCCGGAACGTGGCAGGCCATTAATGGACCGGATCAGATATGGGCCGGCATTTGGCCCAAAACATGGCAGCCAGTTAATGGGCCGGCCTACTAGGGTCCTCAAAATCTTGTGGGCCTACAGCTGGGCCGGCCCATTAATGTCGGCGAAATCTCGTGGGCCTTTAGCTGGGCCGGCCCATTATGATCCACAAGAATCTTGTGGGCCTTTACCTGGGCCGACCCATTATAGCACACAAAAATCTTGTGGGCCTTTAGCTGGGCCGGCCCATTATGGCCCGCAAAATCTTGTGGGCCTTTACCTGGGCCGGCCCATTATGGCCCGCAAAATCTCGTGGGCCTTTAGCTAGGCCGGCCCATTATGGTCCGCAAAATCTTGTGGGCCTTTAGCTGGGCCGGCCCATTATGGTCCACAAAACTTGTGGGGATTTTAATTGGGCCGGCCCAATTAAACTTGTTGGGCCGTTCCACGTGTCGACGTATCATAGGCGCCTTCTGTCCAATGAGTGGATGACATCTGTCCCAGCTATGAGCCGACACGTGTTTCCTCCAGCCAATGATGATTTTACACATGGAAAATCCCCATTGGTCGTGGCTGTTAACGGGTTATCGGATCCAAAACCCGACCCAATAGCTTAACGGCGTTCCGTTACGGTGGATGCCACGTGTCGGTCACCCTTGACAAAAGCACTTCTGTGACGCGCGACTTATCGTCATGGAAGTGGACACTTCCGTGATGATAATTTTCGTAATGTCATGGAACACTTCTACGACAGCACAGGTATGACTATCTTGATTCTGTCATAAATTTGTCATGGATGTACATGCATGACAAAAAACGCGACCTACTGTGACAAACACGTATCATCACGGAAGTGTATTTTTTTTTGTAATGTTGATAGTGTAGTTGCAAGCAGGAGCATCACCACTAGCAAGCCTAGCAAACAAATGAGATTGTTGCAACACATTGATATCATTGAGAGTGCCCGACATACCAAAAAAGCAATGTCAAATCCATAAATCCTGGGATGCTACGGCCTCTAGCACAATTGTTGCATCACGAGACTTGCCACAATACATTCCCTGCCATACCTTCGGGCAATTTTTCCAAGTCCAATGCATACAATCAGTGCTATCTAGCATGCCAGGCCAATCTCTCCTCTCATTAGATGCCATCAACTTTTTTGTGTCATCCTCGTTGGGTGCTCGAAGATATTCAGGACCAAAGACACGGATGATCACTTTGGAAAACCTACGCACTGACTCAATTGTGGTATCTTCACCAATACGAAGGTACTCATCGGCATAGTCAGCCGAAACGCCATATGCAATCACCCGCATAGCTGCCGAGATTTTTTGATATGCACTAAATCCCTTCAAGCCCGCGACATTTCTTCTTTGAGTAAAATACCCTCGCAAGCTTGAACAATTTTCATAAAGAGAGATCGGCGCATTCGGTACCTTCTCCGGAAGAGGTGCGCTGGATATGTTGGATTCTCCCTGAAGTAATCTTGCATCAACATCTCGTTCCCGAGATGGCGATTTCGAGGAATGCAAAGACGCCCGACGGTCGATCCTCGCCGCCTCTTTCGATTCTCGTCTTCGTGCTCCTTCATGGCAAGGGCCATCACCAATGTCTGCTATCGATAGTTTGCAAGCAGCGTCTCAACATCCGAGTCGTCCGAATCGAATGAATCATCGGGCAAAAACTTCTCGCACGGGCTCAATTCCATCTACATGAACAAAAAACGCATGTGCGCGTCAACCAACTATGCATAGCGCTCGGCACAAAGCATGAGAAAACACTCACCAGCGGCTCGTGGGGCGGGCGATCCCGGGCGGCGACTAGGGACGGCTCGAGGGCGGTCGATCCCCGGCGTCGTCGGCGACCAGGGCGGGGGGTGGTGCAGCGTATTGGTGGTGGAGGGTGGGGGACGCCCCCGCGGCGCGATTCCGCCCGCAGACTTGGCCAGAATCGCTGGCGGCGGACGGGCGGAACCGATGGCGGGCGGCGGCGGAAGGAGGTGGGGAAAGGGCGCGGGCTGAAATTCCCCTCCCGCCAAGCGCTTTCCTGCGATACGGGGCACCATAGGGGCGAGGCGGAAAACTGCGTATTCGCGGGTTGGGGCCGAGATTTTGACGCGCCCCTAAAAAAATTTACGGGCCGGCCGCGTTTGCGGGGTCTGTTCGGGCGGGGTTTTTCGCGCCGACCCTCATTTTGGCAGTTATTTTGCGGGTCGGGGCTTTTTATGGGGTCTGCTAGTGATGCTCTTAATATGGTTTGCCAACCCTTGAAAAAATTGCTTGCCAAACAACGGAGCTTTAAGAAAAGCAAATTTATTCTGGACGCAAATGTTCTGATCCCGAGCTCACATGAGCTCAGGTGAATAGTAAAATCAGAAAAACGGAAAAAGGTTCCGGTTTTTCATTTTGAGTGAGACTTTGACAACTGTTTTCATAGCTTGCAAAATTTCATCACCATATGACATTCATGAAAAATGTGGCAATAAAAACAATATCGATGCTTCAAAACGTTATTTTCAAATGCATTTTGGAGCATCGATTTTATTTTTTATTTTTTTGCCACATTTTACACGAATGACATCTTGTGATGAAATTTGCAAGCTATGAGAACATTTGCCAAAGTTTCACACACACAAAAATCAGATTTTTTTTATTTTAATGTTCGCCCAAATTCATGTGAGCTCGGGATTAGAACATCACTTTTGATTTATTCTACAGTATGTATGTGTATACTATATATGGAAAATCCATCCTACCACCCGGTAGTAGTTACCCCACATATCCCATATACTACAATGTGATACTATATATACTATTTTATTATTTTAAATATGTTCATATACTATATCTAAGATATTTCAAAGCAAGTTACATGAAAAAATTACATATTAGCTCATAGTTTTTGTTATGTTTGTGAAATCGTACATATTTATGCGTAAAAAAATATACTTAAAACATGATACATACTACCTAAAATTAGTATATATACTACCTAATCATTGTTATATACTACATACTACGTACATACTCTCGGTTTGATAGATACTATATACAACATACAAAAGCAGTGGTGGTAACTACCACTGCTTGTAGGAAACATTTGTCCTATATATATATATATAGGACAAATGTTTTCAAGCAGTGGTAGTTACCACCACTGCTTTTGTATATGTATGTAGTATATATATATATATATATATATATATATGAAATGTTTCCTACAAGCAGTGGTAGTTACCACCACTCATGCTTTTGTATGTTGTATATAGTATCTATCAAACCTAGAGTATGTACGTAGTATATAGTATATAACAATGATTAGGTAGTATATATACTAATTTTTAGGTAGTATGTATCATTTTTGAGTATGTTTTTTACGCATAAATATGTACGATTTTACAAATATAACAAAAACTATGGGCTCAAATGCAATTTTTTCATGTAACTTGCTTTGAAATATCTTAGATATAATATATGAACATATTTAAAATAATAAAATTGTATATATAGTACCATATGGTAGTATATGAGACATGGGGTAACTACTACCGGTGGTAGGATGGATTTTCCTATATATATATATATATATATATATATATATATATATATATATATATATATATATATATATATATATATATATATATATATATATATATATATAGGGATTGTCTATTCGTCACCCTGGATGAGGAATAGTTATTCTTCACCCCTCTATTTTACCATCAATGCACGTAATTTTACGTTTCGTAAGTTTTGTCTGATTTTGACATAAAAGAGACCGTAAGAAAATATATCATCGTCAGAAAAATATTTTATGTTATGTAAAATTACAAACGTAAAAGCATAGTGTAAAATACACATAAACTGCAAATTTTCTTGTCTTATGACCTATATTTTTATTTTCTTATGTCAAATATTACGTAGTGAATGAATAGGAATTTAACTATTTGAATTCCAAACGTAATTTAATTATGAAATGATCGTAAGATTATCTCGGGTGAAGAATAAGTTATTCTGCACCCTGGGTGATGAATAGCATCACTATATATATATATATATATAAGGAGAGTTTCCTCTTCCATTTCATTTAACTGAAACCATGGTGTCTTCTTACAAGCAACTACATAAGAGAAAAGATAAAAGGTACACTACAGACACCTAATGACAACTCTAGAGTATTCGTTATATGAGCGATCACCATATGGGTTATGGAGCATGCTTCATATTTAGATACATTATAACCGAGCATCCTCCCAGCCCTCTCAGGCCATCAGCATTTCTAATCGTTGGATCGCCATTTTTAGTCATTTTTGGCCCTCGAATTTGACAACCATCTTGCAAGGATGGTCATGTCGGAAGCACATAATTCTTATTCATGTTGGGACTAGCTCATGTGGATCATAAATCAACTACTTTCATTGTTGCCCGCTAATATCGTACGCGAGGAAGAATCAATGCTCATAACCAATCGGACCTTGTTAAAGGGGTCACGCCAGTAGTTCATGGAAACATTTGCAACCTAGATTAATACAAAATGATATGTAAGATTACAATATAATTTTATTAGAAGTTCCCTTGGGTTGATTGAGTAAGTCAATTAAATGCATGGACGGGAAATATTACATTTACTACGGAGCTTGTGCCGGCGTTTTGATGATGGCGAAACTTGATGGATGTCGAAACTTGCCTTTATTCATTTCTCTTGTTGCACCATATATGAGTAGACCAGTACTCCCTCCTTCTCAAAATATAAGGCACGGTTTGACTTTTCTGGTCTTCGTTGCACAACTTTGACTATATTTTTTATGTATTATATGTCTATAAAATCATTACACATACATATGAAATAAAATTGCTTTGCAAGACAAATACAGCGATGTCATTTATACATGTTCAGTCCATATACTTTGATATATATTAGTGGTCAAAGTTGTGCATCAAAGACCGTAAAAAATCAACCGTGCCTTATATTTTGGGAAGGAGGGAGTAGTAGATATACTAAAATAAGCAAAGCTCCTGTGGTATCCTGCGTGAGCTCACGATCGCGCAGTCGACCGAGTCCTCCTCAACGTCCCGTGCGACCGTCCTTACTTCGCGCGCTCCCCCGATCGCTCAGTCGACCGAGTCCTCCTCAACGTCCAGTGCAACCGTCCTTACTTCGCGCGCTCCCCCGATCGCGCAGTCGACCGAGTCCTCCTCAACGTCCACTGCGGTCGTCCTTACTTGGCGCACTCCCTCGATCGCCGTCACCACCGCCACAAGGTAACTCGTCGGCACGTGTGCCCAGGTTGCAAGGCGCTGCAGCGCGCAGCCGGGCTGGTGGACGACGCCGTGATCCGCCACCTCCCTCCACAGCGCGACAGCCATCGCGACGCGCAGTGGCATGCGCGGTGCGGTGGCGAACTCGACCTGGAGCCTGCGGGAGGCTGCGGCGGCACGCAGGCGCGCAGCCCCCACGTCCAGGCCTACCCGCCTGGCCAAAAGTAGGAGCGTGGCCTCGCAGCTGCCGCGGACGTCGCTGGGCGGCAGGACACACGTGCGGCCGCCGGCACGTAGGCGTGCGGCGCAGGGGTCGAGGCCCATCGCCCTGGCTGTAACCTCCGTGCGGACGTTGTTGGGCGGCGGCACCTAGGCGCGCTACCCGGGGGTCCAGTTCCATTGCTCTGGTTGTAACCTCCGTGCGGACGTCGTTGGGCAGCGGCACACGCGTGCTGCCGCTGCGGCGGCACGTAGGCGCGCAGCCCAGGGGTCGAGGCCCATCGCCCTGGCTGTAACCTCCGTGCAGACGTCGTTGGGCGGCGGCACACGTAGGCGCGCTACCCAGGGGTCCAGGTCCATCGCCCTGGCCGAAACCTCCGCGCGTACGTGGTTGGGCTCGGGCTGGACGCGCGTGAGGCGGTGGTGGGACGCGAAGGAACTGGTGCAGTGTGCCTGGGCATGGCACGTCGCACAGGAGAATGCCGCGTCGGCATAGCAGTACACGTTCGCCCCTGCGCCGCACAGCGCGCAGCGCGGCCGGCTTGCGCCAGTGGACTGCATCTCCGAAGACATGCGATGACTGTGCGTACTTTCTTTTCTTCCTGCACCCTGCAGGCAGGCAGGAGAGGAGAGAGGAGAGAGGAGGCAGCTAGCTAGCGTGGCGCGGGTGCTTGGCTTGATTCCCCTCATCCCGGGCGGCGCGTATTTGAAGAGGAGGGGAGGGATCCCATGCAAGTTGGCTGGTGGACGTGCGTACTCACGTGGGTGCAAACGGAGGCGATGCTCCGCCCTTCTTTGGTCCAGCGAGGACGCCGAGGAAGGAGGCTGGACGATTCCCATGCCCAAGCAACAATCGGTTACGTTAACGGTCGGAAAGAAAAATATCCATTGCGACCGGGCCATATCTCTTCTCTATATCTATATCTATATCTATATCTATATCTATATCTATATCTATACTATCTAAAAGAAACGGAGTGTTCCGTTTCCCCTCTTACGTTTCGTCAAACTTCTTCATGACTTCGTCCCACCCCCGACGTACGCTCCTTCGTGACTTCGTTTGATTTTTTGTTGCCTTCCTTTCACCCGGTTTTCCTGAAAACCAGCCTTGATTATAGAGGATCCAATTTGTCATCGTTATCTCCTCCACAATCAGCGCTTTTCTCCAACGTTGGCACCGGGAAGGATGATCAGGTTCCACTTCCAGACACACACGAACCCTCATGCCTCCTGATCTGTCACCGCGCCTCCACGGAGCACGACATGCCCGGCAAGCCCCACGCCCTACCCCTGCTCCCTCCTCCCTGCTACCTGCTACGGATAGAACGACCCCCGAAGACTCCTGGCTCGCTTAGGTTGCGCCTCTCGATCTCCCATCCTCTCGCCGTCTATCCCATCCATGAACGCTCCCATATCTGCCCAAGAATGCCCCCCCTATGGATCCACACCACTCCGGAGGCGAGGACGACGCCGCCGCCACCACCGCACCGTCGCACCCCTCGACTAGGCGAGGACCACGCAGCCGTAGGGGCGAGGAGCTTACCCCCGCACCACACCTTGAGGCAACACAGAGAAGGCTAGTCTATACTATCTAAAAGAAACGGAGTGTTCCGTTTCCCCTCTTACGTTTCGTCCAACTTCTTCGTGACTTCGTCCCACCCCCGATGTACGCTCCTTCGTGACTTCGTTCGATTTTTTGTTGCCTTCCTTTCACCCGGTTTTCCTGAAAACCAGCCTTGATTATAGGGGATCCAATTTGTCATCGTTATCTCCTCCACAATCAGCGCTTTTCTCCAACGTTGGCACGGGAAGGATGATCAGGTTCCACTTCACACACACGAACCCTCCTGCCTCCTGATCTGTCACGCGCCTCCACGGAGCACGACATGCCCGGCAAGCCCCATGCCCTACCCCTGCTCCCTCCTCCTGCTACCTGCCACGGATAGAACGACCCCAAGACCCTGGCTCGCTTAGGTTGCGCCTCTCGATCTCCCATCCTCTCGCCGTCTATCCCATCCATGAACGCCCCATATCTGCCCAAGAATGCCCCCTATGGATCCACACCACTCGGAGGCGAGGACGCCGCCGCCACCACCGCACCGTCGCACCCCTCGATTAGGCGAGGACCACGCAGCCGTATGGGCGAGGAGCTTACCCCCGCACCACACCTTGAGGCGACACAGAGAAGGCTAGGGCAATAAAAGTCCTGTTTCCTTCAACAGAGAAGGTCAAGAAAATTGGAGATGTAAATCCTGTTCAAGATTTTATAGCCATGCTATTCAACAGACAAGGACGTTCAGAACGCAATTGAAGAAGGGGCACCCCGCAACTGCTGAGGTATTTGTTCTTCAGCTCATGTGCATATATACAGCTTTGTTTGCTCCATTGACAGTAAGGTTATACATTAGCATATGAATTAAATTAACATGAAGTATGAGGAGCATGCTTGGATGGGCCATGCACAGAATCAGCTCATTCTTGTGTCACGACGAGCCTCTTTACCAGCTCTACATCAATGGTGCTACTCAATTCACCAAGGATCACTTTAATGTTTTTCCTTTTCTTGTTTGACTGTATTACATCAAGTCATTTTAAAAATATACAGGAGGGATTTCTCTACACTAAAAGAGCATAAATTAGATGATGCACTGATAGTACGTCAAAGAATTCAGCCATCATTTCTATTACCAGTATGCATGTCAGTATTATCTTTATCAGTATCCTTCGTGGTTGTTTGAATGTTCAAATGAGATAACACATTGTATGCCAATTAACAAGGTAACTGAAGCGAGATGATTTTATGTTTCTTCATATTCGAAAGAGCAGCAAGCCATGAGCCCACATGATGTGCAATGAACGATCTAATGTGGACAGGACCAACAAGGGAATTGTGGAGCTACATATTCAGTTTTTTGTTAGGTGCTTGGTTGCTTCAAGTGTCTACAGGAATTAAGGTTCCACTGTCTATGTTTCGTAGATTGTATACACACAAAAAGGTAAAAATCGGATAGCCTTCAGCATGAGAGCAAAAAGTTAGATGCAGATGCAACACATACATTTTGCTCTTGCATTGCATATCTACACGTTTTTTTCCAGATGATTGTTCACCTTTTTAGTTAACTTCCTTATAGATGCAGTAAACCATGAATATCTATTTATTGGTAACTATTAGATTTATCAATAGTTGTAGTCATTATACTTCTATAGGGGCTGAAATGAGGGAAAGAAACTCCTATCCCTTTTAATTCATGCAAAGTACATGTCTGTGACTGTAAGGAGGTGATATGAAGCTCGGACCTTCCTCCCCCGAGCCCTCCCGCATCGCCTTCTCTGTATACGAGGAGAGAACCCTAGCCGATGTCGGGCAAATTCCCCCTCCCGTCCCCTCCCCTCCCCCGCCGCCGCCACAGGGCGCTCCGGGCGAAGCTCGGCGGACGCCGACGGTGGCGTGCCCGGTAGCAGGGCAGGTTGATGGAGGCCAGTTTAGGCTGGCCTATTGGGTCTCGGTGTTAGGGGACGCCCAGGGATGCGAAAGGCGGGTCCTTTCTGCTCGTTTCTTTGGTTGGGGTAGCTGCGGGTCTCGGGTGACGTGGTGTCAAGGTCTTGGATGCCGGGGCGGCGACTCTGGTGGTGGTGCCGCGGTGCTCATGAGCAGAGCCCGTGACGCGGTGCTGCCCGGTGGCCATGGCCATGTGGGCGGCGTGTCGGCCTCTGTATTGGGGTGTAGCTTCGAATATTCTTCATGGGAATTCCTAACTTCCACTACAAAATAAACCGGCTTGCGCCATCATGGTGTGTAAGCATTTTTTGTAATTTAATACATTCCATGTGAGAAGATTGGTGAAAGTGCATCTTGATGCAATAAATTAGCATCCCTATATAACTACACTTGCATCGTATAGTGAAATATGGGAAAACATACATCCTCCACATGCAAAGGGAGTGGTTCGAGTGGATTACTGAAATTAGTTTGAATGAGTTAAAGAATTGTTGTACCATGGCAATGGCATAGTCCAAATTTAATAAAAATATGTTGTAAACAGAGAGGGGGTGGGAGTCCATGGTGGAGATAATCGGAAGAAGAAGAAAAGTGATCTAACGTTTTTCTTTCGACAATGTCGCGTAATATACATGACGACCCTAACGTTATATGTGAGACATGATTAACATTCATCCACTAAAATTTGTTTGCCCCGTTGCAATGCACGGGCAATTAACTAGTCAGCTGAAAAAGATCTTGTATATGTTGCTGCACTGTCACACAAGGGTGAGCCGCCAGCTGGAGATGCCTAACTTTATACTATACACGTCTGGCGCCCACTAACAGAATTTTGGTCCGGCTAGATATTCTTATTCTGAGGAAGCTAGATATTTTAGTACGTTAGAGCTAGTAGAACGAGTGCAGCATCTTCACTCCTTGTCGGGCTCCGTTGGGGAAAAAAAATTAAACCCAACAAAATTGGATTTCTTTCTACGAGTACACAATGGATGGACTTTGTGTACGCGAAAAATTTCATTAACTAATATGATGTTTTTTCTAGAAATCTCGTCTTATTTATTCAACAAAGTTTGGAGCAATGGTTACAATATCGTGTGAAACACCAAACCACACATGTGTGCTAAAACCAAGAGATAAGAAAATTTTGTAGTAGGGAGTTTCGGTTCCCCGGCTCAGCTGCACCCGGTTAGAAAAAAAATCGTAAAAGACTAAAATAAATTAATTTTTTTGTGCGGTAGACAATTTGATGCGTGAGGCCCGCTCCAAATTTCAAGTCACTTGGATATCTGAGCAGCTCTCAGCAAAAAAGATAAATCAAGCCAAAACAGTACATGAACAATAAACATTTTTAACGACCCCTAATTTGTCATTTTTGTTTAGAGCTCCTCAGATGTTTAAATGATTTGAAAATTAGAGCGGACCTTGCAAGGGGATCCGGCCGGCGCGGGTGCTGCAAGGGGATCCAATCAATGCGCGCGCGATCGATCTTCCTTGGGGATCTGGCCGACGCGTGTGAGGGGATCCCGTGGCGCACGATGCGAGTGATGCCTCATCTGATGGAAACTGCTCCGCTGACACATAAAAGATGCAATCACACTTCAGTTTTCGAGCGTGCATTCATGGTGGCTGCCGATCCTTTCCGATGCCGAGGAGTACAAGTACGTGTATGGCCCTGTTTGGTTCGGCTGTGGATTTCTAAAAGCAGTTGTGAAAAATCTGCTGTGGAAAAACAGCTGTGGAAAATCTGATGTGAAAAAGATGTAGGTCATGTGGCAAACCAGCTGATACAGCTTTTTCAAATTTTGGCCCGCAGCGGAATCAGATTTTGGAAAGCACGTCTTGAGCTGCTTCCGCTTTTGGTTCAGATTTTGGCAGCGGATTTCTGAAATCGGATTCTGCTGGGTTCACCCTTTGGTTCAGATTCTGCTGCGCGGTAGCGGAATCCGTTGATAAAAGCTGAACCAAACAAGGCCTATATATTCCTCCTTTCCTGTCACTCTTCACCCACCCTTTCCACTCCAGCAGCAGAACATCTTTCAGCAAGCCGAGGCAGGCCACGGCGACTGATCCCCGTCGAGTGCACGACCTTCTCAGTGGCGGGGCATGCGGGTGAGGTAGGCCGTGGCACTTGGATTTCATGAGAGAAGCGAAGCAGCCCTATGGCTGTTCGGTGAAGCAGACAACTGAATCTCATCTACCGGGTTGAAAGAGGCGACGAATCATCGGTTCTTGGAAGCGTTAACGACAACTGATGTGCGCTGCCATTCGCCTGCATCGTTTAGTGGAGATATACATCGTTATTTTCCTGACCTGTAGCTGCTTGACTTCATGCGCCTGAATATGTAACTTCTGCCCGTCCTTCTCTGACTGTAGCAGCTGTGGTTCACGGTTGTATTGCCCACTATCTTTATTTGTCTCTGTCTCCTACGAAACGTCTTTCCAAACTCAGTTTGTACCGGGGTTTGTCAATCCTGGATCTGGTCAACTATTTCATTCAGACAGATCATGGAGGCTGGTTCTCATATTTTGCTTGGTGAATTCTTCAATGCACAATTTGCCATTGCTGCTGATCAGGTAATTAGTTCACTCGCATGACTGCCACACATCATCTCTTCATGCAAATATAATCCAACATAGTCTATTTCCGTCACGTGCTTCATCCAAATGCTAACTAAACTTCAACATAAGCCAGTTGCTTGTTTTGTTGTCTAAAGTTATTTTAGACTTAGAACATTTTGCTGTTTAGAGGTAGCTTTTCTGTAAAAAAAAAAGTTATCGTGCTGCTATAATTCTAACATGTCACAAATTGTCAAGAGATACTTAGATAGATCTGATTGAGTTAACAAGTTTATCATGATGTAATATATGCATTGTGATACATTCTGCTACACTGGTTCGATGCTTGATTCGTCGATGTCATTTCATATTCTGAGGAAGTCTCATTCTTTGAGGGAGAACCTGATTGATGGTGAACCTATGGACTTGGAAGTTTGCTTTGCCCATTGGTTGAGATTTAATGTATGAATAAGACTTAACTTATTTTACAACAGCACATGACCACTTCTCAAGAGAAGGCAAACTACCTACATGCAACAATTATAATCTCACCGGTATGGCTGTCTCTTTTATTTATTTTAAATAATTGGCATTACTAGCATATTTACCAATTTGTAAAACAGAATAATCATTTCTTTAATTGTTCATCTTTTTAGTAACTGTTAGTATATATGTAATGCTCACTCTGCTTTTGCAGGCCCCTTGAGTCATTTCATTCCTACAATGTTTAAAAAATATGTGTAAACAAATTGATGGCTTCAGTAGACCTGAAGTTCAAGGAAGCTATCCTTATATATTTAGAATTCCATCTATGCATACATATGTACTGGACCATCTACGATATTCATAATCTGTGTCCTAAGACAACAAGCTATACCATGATTATCTAAGATTGCATTGTGTTGCCCGTCTTATTTTCAAATGGATGTTCTTACGAATTTGCCCCTTGTTATACAAGCTGCACACAGAAAGTATGTATTTATTATTTGATATGTTCACTTCTTAAAAGAATGTGAAATTCATGTTTCATATACATATCTACTGCTAAAAGACAACTACTACCACAATACCACAATAAATTTCCGCTCTTCCATGCGAATGATGGCTATCTATGTAACTAAATCTTTACTACTATTTGTGCATGATTATACATGTCTGTTCTTCTAATAGCCTAATGTCATTCCCTTTGATACACCACTGCCACCATGGCCAATCAACCAAAAGGAGGCGGGGTAGGAAAATGACATCACAAATTAAATATATGTAGATAGGCTAATGGAGTAATCGATTTTTAGTAAAATACACTAATGTCGAATCAAAGAGGAAGAGGATATATTATTATTGTTGTTTTGTGAGAGCACGACAAGGAGTTTAGAACTCTCCTACTCCACCATAATAACCTATTTTCCAAATTATAATAATCACTTCAACAAGGGCAAGTGGAGCAGAATTTTACCATTCTCCAAGGGATGCAATCAATGCAGACCACGGTGGACAACGTCCATTATTTGATGACTATAGAACTACCAATGGTGTATTAACAAGAAAATCACTTTAGTAAACAAAATAGATGGATTAACAAAAAATGTATATTCCACTTAAAGTCAATTTAACTTCAAAATAAATGTATCCACATACTAAGTTCAATCTCTAATATTTGCAATCAAAATAGACGGGCGCGGCAACGTGCGCCATTAATGATCTAGTTGATATGTAAGACGCCTTGGATGTGTGCAAACACAGCGTCGCCATATGCAACCTTCATATCTTTTCCTATCTTTTTTTGCGCATTAACTCAAAAATCACACACTCAATTTTAGGGATTGAAACGCCAAATTTAAGATGACATTGCATTACAAAGTGAACACATAGTAGTGCTCATCCCATGTCTCCTTAACAACAAGGCGAAGGGGAACACATGGTGGCAGATACAAGCTGTGTGGGCAAGGTCTCTCCCGCGGATGCAGTATCAGCTCGTAAACGCCACGCGAGTCGAACTCGATGGAGTGTGTTTTCAAATGGCAATCTGGCCACTCATCGGGCTGGAGCTTACGTATTCTCAATTGCGTAAAGGCGACCCTCCTACTCAGCTATGGGGCCAGGCCTCCTCCATCACCACCGCCTCATCTAGGATCCGCTCTACCTCCGTCGAAAGCAGTGGCTAGTCAGTCCGCACGAGAAGCGGCATGGCTATGAGTAGAGGGAAGTGGAGGTTGTGAGTGGTGGTGTTTAAACTAAAGCATGTGAGCTACTCAGACATGGCGCGACCTTTTATAGCCGCGGGTTGGGGCCGAGTGATGGTGCAATACACCGAGGGTGGCCTCTCAATGGGAGCCCGACGGCGATACCGTCTCGGTGCCAGTGAAGCTTGGCGAAGGTCTGACCACAACAGGGTGTCCCAGCGCTGATACATCAGTTGGAGAGAGTCCTCGCCAGGTTGGGGAGGCATTGCTAGCACAACTAGCTATGCAGCATCAAGCCGCAAAAGCAATTATATGTCATCACTGGCAGGACAGTTTGGAATGTCTAGTAAGTGATGAACACACTCTTGCGCCTTTTATTTGCTCATCAATGACCATCTGGCGGTCAATCGTAGGTATCATCACTGGTCGACCGACTAGCCTATGATGAGTACTTTTTGTCGGTCAGTGCTATGTGGCTCTATAGTAGTGAAGCATAGCCAGAGCATCAGTGGTCAAAACAAAGATCAAAAAAGATAAATAGTTTCCTTGTAAATAATGTCATGAATTATCATGAATTTAATCCCTACATTACCCCCCCCCCAACCCCCCGCGCTAATAGAATGCATAATCCAATTAATCTATTTATCAGGAAAACTTGCATTTTTTTAACATTTGCATCACAAATGGCCACTTGACTTTGGCATAAGCTTTTTCAAAATCAAGTTAAAAGATCATGTCACTTTGTTTCTTTTTTGCATGAATAATTTTTAGGGCTTCATGTAAAATAGCTCCCTCCATGCTGAATATGCCTTTTATCAAAGCAATTTGAATTGGTGAAATAACCACCTTAGGTACCCCATTCAACTTTTTTGCGGGTACTTTAGTGAAGATTTTGAAACAGACATTAAGCAGATAGATAGACCTATTTTTTTATTTGATTGGTTCCCTTGGTTTTAGAACCAAGGAGATAGTTCCATAACCATGTCTAGATATTCCATAACCAAGTCTAGATATATCCAGTTTGCCTATATGAAAATCATCAAACAAAGATTTCATATCAAACTTAACCAAATCCCAGAATTGTTGATAAAATTCTATAGTGACTAGCAAAGTGCTCGTGTGTTGCAATGGGTCCAAAATTGACTAATACATGGTTCACAAACTTAAAAGGAAAACACCCTATTTTTGGTATATATATCACTAAAAATATGTTGGCTTTTAGCAAAATTTATTCCTCATACTCCCTCCATCTACTAATACAAGGCCCCTTAACATTTTTATCTCTAATTTTGACCATTAATTTTACCAACAAAATGTAAGTTATATGCCATAAAAATGAAGGAAATATGCCCTAGAGGCAATAATAAAGTTATTATTTATTTCCTTATTTCATGATAAATGTTTATTATTCATGCTAAAATTGTATTAACCGGAAACTTAGTACATGTGTGAATACATAGACAAAACATAAGTGTCCCTAGTATGCCTCTACTTAACTAGCTCCTTTATCAAAGATGGTTATGTTTCCTAACCATAGACATGTGTTGTTATTTGATGAAAGGGATCACATCATTAGGAGAATGATGTGATGGACAAGACCCATTAGTTAGCTTAGCATTATGATCGTTCCAGTTTCATTGCTACTGCTTTCTTCATGACTTATACATGCTCCTCAGACTATGAGATTATGCAACTCCTGAATACCGGAGGAACACTTTGTGTGCTATCAAATGTTACAACGTAAATGGGTGATTATAAAGATGCTCTACAGGTGTCTCCGAAGGTATTTGTTGGGTTGGCATAGATCGAGATTAGGATTTGTCACTCCGTGTTTCGGAGAGCTATCTCTAGGCCCTCTCGGTAATGCTCATCACTATAAGCCTTGCAAGCAATGTGACTAATGAGTTAGTTGTGGGATGAAGTACTACGGAACGAGTAAAGAGACTTGTCGGTAACGAGATTGAACTAGGTTTGATGATACCGACGATCGAATCTCGGGCAAGTAGCATACCGATGACAAAGGGAACAACGTATGTTGTTCTGCGATTTGACCGATAAAGATCTTCGTAAAGCCAATATGAGCATCTAGGTTCCGATATTGGTTATTGACCAGAGATGTGTCTCGGTCATGTCTACATAGTTCTCGAACCCGTAGGGTCCGCACGCTTAACGTTCGATGACGATTTGTATTATGAGTTATGTGATTTGATGAACCGAAGTTTGTTCGGAGTCCCGGATGAGATCACGAACATGACGAGGAGTCTCGAAATGGTCGAGACATAAAGATTGATATATTGGAAGGCTATATTCGGACATCGAAATGGTTCCGGAGAAGTTCGGGTATTTTCTGGAGTACCGGGAGGTTACCGGAACCCCCCGGAAGAATTTATGGGCCTTGTGGGCCATAAGAGGGAAGTGAAGGAAATATGCCCTAGAGGCAATAATAAATTTATTATTTATTTCCTTATATCATGATAAATGTTTATTATTCATGCTAGAATTGTATTAACCGGAAACATAATACATGTGTGAATACATATTCAAACAGAGTGTCACTAGTATGCCTCTACTTGACTAGCTCGTTAATCAAAGATGGTTATGTTTCCTAACCATAGACATGAGTTGTCATTTGATTAACGGGATCACATCATTAGGAGAATGATCTGATTGACTTGACCCATTCCGTTAGCTTAGCACTTGATCGTTTAGTATTCTGCTATTGCTTTCTTCATGACTTATACATGTTCCTATGACTATGAGATTGTGCAACTCCTGCCATCGGAGGAATACTTTGTGTGCTACCAAACGTCACAACGAATCGGGTGATTATAAAGGTGCTCTCTGGTGTCTCCGAAGGTACATGTTGGGTTGGCGATTTCAAGATTAGGATTTGTCACTCCGATTGTCGGAGAGGTATCTCTGGCCCTCTCGGTAATGCACATCACTTAAGCCTTGCAAGCATTGCAACTAATGAGTTAGTTGCGGATGATGTATTACGGAACGAGTAAAGAGACTTGCCGTAACGAGATTGAACTAGGTATTGAGATACCGACGATCGAATCTCAAGAGTAACATACCGATGACAAAGAGAACAACGATGTTGTTATGCGGTCTCGACCGATAAAGATCTTCAGAGAATATGTGGGAGCCAATATGAGCATCCAGGTTCCGCTATTGGTTATTGACGGAGACGGTCTCGGTCATGTCTACATAGTTCTCGAACCCGTAGGGTCCGCACGCTTAACGTTACGATGATAGTTTTATTATGAGTTTATATGTTTTGATGTACCGAAGGTTGTTCGGAGTCCCGGATGTGATCACGGACATGACGAGGAGTCTCAAAATGGTCGAGACATGAAGATTGATATATTGGACGACTATATTCGGACACCGGAAGTGTTCCGGAGAAGTTTCGGATAAAACCGGAGTGCCGGAGGGTTATCGGAACCCCCGAGGAAACTAATGGGCCTCGATGGGCCTTAGTGGAGAGAGAGAGGGGCGGCCTAGGGCAGGCCACGCGCCCCTCCCCCTCTGGTCCGAATTGGACTAGGAGAGGGGGGGCTTTCCCTCTCCCTCTCCCTCTCCTTCCTTCCCCCTCTCTCCCTTTAGGTGGAAACCTACTAGGACTTGGAGTCCTAGTAGGATTCCCCTCTTGGGGGCCCCCCTCCACCATAGTCCACCTCGATAATACTGTAGCGGTGCTTAGGCGAAGCCCTGCATTGGTAGAACATCAACATCGTCACCACGCCGTCGTGCTGACCAAACTCTCCCTCAACACTCGGCTGGATCGGAGTTTGAGGGACGTCATCGGGCTGAACGTGTGCTGAACTCGGAGGTGTCGTACGTTCGGTACTTGATCGGTCGGATCGTGAAGACGTACGACTACATCAACTGTGTTGTGCTAACGCTTCCGCTTTCGGTCTACGAGGGTACGTGGACAACACTCTCCCCTCTCGTTGCTATGCATCACCATGATCTTGAGTGTGCGTAGGAATTTTTTTGAAATTACTATGTTCCCCAACAGTGGCATCAGAGCCTGGTTTTATGCGTTGATGTTATTTGCACGAGTAGAACACAAGTCAGTTGTGGGCGATATAAGTTATACTACTTACTAGCATGTCATACTTTCGTTCGGCGGTATTGTTGGATGAAGCGGCCCAGACCGACATTACGCTTACGCGAGACTGGTTCTACCAACGTGCTTTGCACATAGGTGGCTGGCGCGTGTCAGTTTCTCCAACTTTAGTTGAACCGAGTGTGGCTACGCCCGGTCCTTGCGAAGGTTAAAATAGCACCAACTTGACAAACTATCGTTGTGGTTTTGATGCGTAGGTAAGAACGGTTCTTGCTAAGCCCGTAGCAGCCACGTAAAACTTGCAACAACAAAGTAGAGGACGTCTAACTTGTTTTTGCAGGGCATGTTGTGATGTGATATGGTCAAGACATGATGCTAAATTTTATTATATGAGATGATCATGTTTTGTAACCGAAGTTATCGCAATGGCAGAGCCATATGGTTGTCGCTTATTGTATGCAATGCAATCGCCCTGTAATGCTTTACTTTATCACTAAGCGGTAGCGATAGTCGTAGAAGCATAAGATTGGCGAGACGACAACGATGCTACGATGGAGGTCAAGGTGTCGCGCCGGTGACGATGGCAATCATGGAGGTGCTTCAGAGATGGGGATCACAAGCACAAGATGATGATGGCCATATCATATCACCTATATTGATTGCATGTGATGTTTATCTTTTATGCATCTTATCTTGCTTTGATTGACGGTAGCATTATAAGATGATCTCTCACTAAATTTCAAGATAAAAGTTTTCTCCCGAGTATGCACCGCTGCCAAAGTTCGTCGTGCCTGCACACCACGTGATGATCGGGTGTGATAAGCTCTCACGTCCATCTACAATGGGTGCAAGCCAGTTTTGCACACGCAGAATACTCAGTTAAACTTGACGAGCCTAGCATATGCAGATATGGCCTCGAACACCGAGACCGAAAGGTCGAGCGTGAATCATATAGTAGATATGATCAACATAGTGATGTTCACCATTAAAAACTACTCCATTTCACGTGATGATCGGTCATGGCTTAGTTGATTTGGATCGCGTGATCACTTAGAGGATTAGAGGGATGTCTATCTAAGTGGGAGTTCTTAAGTAATATGATTAAACTGAACTTAAATTTATCATGAACTTAGTCTTGGTAGTATTAGCATATCTATGTTGTAGATCAATACCTCGCGTTGTTGCTTCCCTATGCTTATTTTGATATGTTCCTAGAGAAAAACTATGTTGAAAGATGTCAGTAGCAATGATGCAGATTGTATCCATGATCTGAGGAATATCCTCATTGCTGCACCGAAGAATTATGCCCTTGATGCACCGCTAGGTGGCAGACCTATTGTAGGAGAAAATGCAGACGTTATGAACGTTTGGCTAGCTCAATATGATGACTACTTGATAGTTTAGTGCACCATGCTTAATGGCTTAGAATCTGGACTTCAAAGACGTTTTGAACGTCATAGACCATATGAGATGTTCTAGGAGTTGAAGTTAATATTTCAAGCAAATACCCGACTTGAGAGATATGAAGTCTCCAACAAGTTCTATAGCTAAAAGATGGAGGAGAATAGCTCAAGCAGTGAGCATATGCTCAGATTGTCTGGGTACTACAATCTCTTGAATCAAATGGGAGTTAATCTTCCAGACAAAATAGTGATTGACAGAATTCTCTAGTCACCATCACCAAGTTAGTAGAACTTCGTGATGAACTATAATATGCAAGGGATGACGAAAGTAATTCCCGAGCTCTTCGCGATGTTGAGATCGGTGAAGGTAGAAATCAAGAAAAGAGCATCAAGTGTTGATGGTTAACAAGATCACTAGTTTCAAGAAAAGGGCAAAGGAAAAGAAGGGGAACTTCAAAAAGAACGGCAAGAAAGTTGCTGCTCAAGTGAAGAAGCCCAAATTTGGACCTAAGCCTGATACTGAGTGCTTCTACTACAAAAAGGACTGGTCACTGGAAGCGGTACTACCCCAAACAATTGGCGGATAAGAAGGATGGCAAAGTGAACAAAAGTATATTTGACATACATGTTTTTGATGTGTACTTTACTAGTGTTTATAGAAACCCCTCGGTACATGATACTGGTTCAGTTGCTAAAGAGTAGTAACTCGAAACGGGAGTTGCATAATGAACAGAAACTAGTTAAGGATGAAGTGATGATGTGTATTGGAAGTGGTTCCAAGATTGATATGATCATCATCGCACGCTCCCTATACTTTCGGGATTAGTGTTGAACCTAAATAAGTGTTATTTGGTGTTTGCGTTGAGCATGAATATGATTTGATCGTGTTTATTGCAATACGGTTATTCATTTAAGTTAGAGAATAATTGTTGTTCTGTTTGCATGAATAAAACCTTATATGGTTACGCACCCAATGAAAATGGTTCGTTGGATCTCGATCGTAGTGATACACACATTCATAATATTGAAGCCAAAAGATGGAAAGTTAATAATGATAGTGCAACTTATTTGTGGCACTGCCGTTTAGGTCATATTGGTGTAAAGCGCATGAAGAAACTCCATGCAGATGGGCTTTTGGAATCACTTGATTACGAATCACTTGATGCTTGCGAACCATGCCTCTTGGGCAAGATGACTAAAACGCCGTTCTCCAGAACAATGGAGCGAGCAACAGATTTGTTGGAAATCATACATACTGATGTATGTGGTTCGATGAATATTGAGGCTCGCGGCAGGTATCGTTATTTTCTGACCTTCACAGATGATTTGAGCAGATATGGGTATATCTACTTGATGAAACATAAGTCTGAAACAGTCGAAAGGTTCAAAGAATTTCAGAGTGAAGTGAAAAATCATCGTACTAAGAAAATAAAGTTTCTACGATCTGATCGTGGAGATAAATATTTGAGTTACGAGTTTGGCCTTCAGTTAAAATAATGCGGAATTGTTTAACAAACTCATGCCACCTGGAACACCACCGCGTAACGGTGTGTCCGAACGTCATAACCGCACTTTATTTGATATGGTGCGATCAATGATGTCTCTTACCGATTCACCAATATCGTTTTAGGGTTATGCATTAGAGATAGCTGCATTCACGTTAAAATAGGGCACCATCTAAATCTGTTGAGACAACACCATATGAACTATGGTTTAGCAATAAACCTAAGCTGTCGTTTCTTAAAGTTTGAGGTTGTGATGCTTATAAGAAAAAGTTTCATCCTGATAAGCTCAAACTCAAATCGGAGAAATGTGTCTTCGTAGGATACCCAAAGGAGACAGTTGGGTACACCTTCTATCACAGATCCGAAAGCAAGATATTCGTTGCTAAGAATGGATCCTTTCTAGAGAAGGAGTTTCTCTCGAAAGAAGTGAGTGGGAGGAAAGTAGAACTTGATGAGGTAACTGTACCTGCTCCCTTATTGGAAAGTAGTTCATCACAGAAATCTGTTCTTGTGACTCCTACACCAGTTAGTGAGGAAGCTAAATGATGATGATCATGTAACTTCAGATCAAGTTACTACCGAACCTCGTAGGTCAACCACAGTGAGATCCACACCAGAGTGGTACAGTAATCCTATTCTGGAGGTCATGTTACTTGACCATGACGAACCTACGAACTATGAGGAAGCGATGATGAGCCCAGATTCCGTGAAATGGTTTGAGGCCATGAAATCTGAGATGGGATCCATGTATGAGAACAAAGTATGGACTTTGATTGACTTGCCCAATGATCGGCGAGCCATTGAGATTAAATGGATCTTCAGGAGGAAGGCGGACGCTGACAGTAGTGTTACTATCTACAAAGCTAGAATTGTCACAAAAGGTTTTCGACAAGTTCAAGGTGTTGACTACGATGAGAGTTTCTCACTCGTATCTATGCTTAAGTCTGTCCGAATCATGTTAGGAATTGCCGCATTTTATGAAATCTGGCAAATGGATAAACAAAATTGCATTCCTTAATTGATTTATTAAGGAAGAGTTGTATATGATGCAACTAGAAGGTTTTGTCGATCCTAAAGGAGTTAACAAAATGTGCAAGCTCCAGCGATCCAACTATGGACTGGTGCAAGCATCTCGGAGTTGGAATATACGCTTTGATGAGTTGATCAAAGCATATAGTTTTATACAGACTTGCGGTGAAGCATGTATTTACAAGAAAGTGAGTGGGAGCACTACAACATTTCTGATAAGTATATGTGAATGGCATATTGTTGATCGGAAATAATGTAGAATTATTCTGCAAAGCAAAAGGAGTGTTTTAAAGGAGATTTTTCAAAGAAATACCTCGGTGAAGCTGCTTACATGTTGAACATCAAGATCTATAGAGATAGATCAAAACGCTTGATATTTTTTTTCATTGAGTACATACCTTGACAAGATTTTGAAGTAGTTCAAAATGGAACAGTCAAAGAAAGAGTTCTTGCCTGTTTTACAATGTGTGAAATTGAGTAAGACTCAAAGCCCGACCACGGCAGAAGATAGAAAGAGAATGAAAGTCATTCCCTATGCCTTGGCCATAGGTTCTGTAAAGTATGCCATGTTGTGTACCAGATCTATCGTATACCCTACACTGATTTTGGCAAGGGAGTACAATAGTGATCTAGGAGTAGATCACTGAACAACGGTCAAAATTATCTTTAGTGGAATAAGGATATGTTTCTCGATTATGGAGATGACAAAAAGGTTCGTCATAAAGGGTTACGTCGATGCAAATTTTGACACTGATCCAGATGACTCTAAGTCTCAATCTAGATACATAATGAAAGTGGGAGCAATTAGCTAGAGTAGCTCCGTGCAGAGCATTGTTGACATAGAAATTTGCAAAATACATATGGATCTGAATGTGGCAGACCCGTTGACTAAACTTCACTCACAAGCAAAACATGATCACACCTTAGTACTCTTTGGGTGTTAATCACATAGAGATGTGAACTAGATTATTGACTCTAGTAAACCCTTTGGGTGTTGGTCACATGACGATGTGAACTATGGGTGTTAATCACATGGTGATGTGAACTATTGGTATTAAATCACATGGTGATGTGAACTAGATTATTGACTCTAGTGCAAGTGGGAGACTGAAGGAAATATGCCCTAGAGGCAATAATAAAGTTATTATTTATTTCCTTATATCATGATAAATGTTTATTATTCATGCTAGAATTGTATTAACCGGAAACATAATACATGTGTGAATACATAGACAAACAGAGTGTCACTAGTATGCCTCTACTTGACTAGCTCGTTAATCAAAGATGGTTATGTTTCCTAACCATAGACATGAGTTGTCATTTGATTAACGGGGTCACATCATTAGGAGAATGGTGTGATTGACTTGACCCATTCCGTTAGCTTAGCACTTGATCGTTTAGTATTCTGCTATTGCTTTCTTCATGACTTATACATGTTCCTATGACTATGAGATTGTGCAACTCCTGCCATCGGAGGAACACTTTGTGTGCTACCAAACGCCACAACGAATCGGGTGATTATAAAGGTGCTCTACAGGTGTCTCCGAAGGTACATGTTGGGTTGGCGTATTTCAAGATTAGGATTTGTCACTCCGATTGTCGGAGAGGTATCTCTGGGCCCTCTCGGTAATGCACATCACTTAAGCCTTGCAAGCATTGCAACTAATGAGTTAGTTGCGGGATGATGTATTACGGAATGAGTAAAGAGAGTTGCCGGTAACGAGATTGAACTAGGTATTGAGATACCGACGATCGAATCTCAGGCAAGTAACATACCGATGACAAAGGGAACAACGTATGTTGTTATGCGGTCTGACCGATAAAGATCTTCGTAGAATATGTGGGAGCCAATATGATCATCCAGGTTCCGCTATTGGTTATTGACCGGAGACGTGTCTCGGTCATGTCTACATAGTTCTCGAACCCGTAGGGTCCGCATAATTAACGTTACGATGACAGTTTTATTATGAGTTTATATGTTTTGATGTACCGAAGGTTGTTCGGAGTCCCCGATGTGATCACGGACATGACGAGGAGTCTCGAAATAGTCGAGACATGAAGATTGATATACTGGACGATTATATTCGGACACCGAAAGTGTTCCTGAGAAGTTTCGGATAAAACCGGAGTGCCGGAGGGTTATTGGAACCCCCGGGGGAACTAATGGGCTTCGATGGGCCTTAGTGGAGAGAGAGAGGGGCGGCCTAGGGCAGGTCGCGCGCCCCTCCCCCTCTGGTCCGGATTGGACTAGGAGAGGGGGGGGCGCCCCCCTTTCCCTCTCCCTCTCCGTCTCCTTCCTTCCCCCTCTCTCATTTTAGGTGGAAACCTACTAGGACTTGGAGTCCTAGTAGGATTCCCCTCGTGGAGCGCGCCATAGAGGGCCGGCCGGCCTCCCCCTTGCTCCTTTAGATACGGGGGCAGGGGGCACCCCAAAGACACAACAATTGATCTGTTTGATCTCTTAGCCATGTGCGATGCCCCCCTCCACCATAGTCCACCTCGATAATACTGTAGCGGTGCTTAGGCGAAGCCCTGCGTCGGTAGAACATCAACATTGTCACCATGTCGTCGTGCTGACGAAACTCTCCCTCAACACTTGGCTGGATCGGAGTTCGAGGGACATCATCGGGCTGAACGTGTGCTGAACTCGGAGGTGTCGTACGTTCGGTACTTGATCAGTTGGATCGTGAAGACGACGACTACATCAACTGCGTTGCAGTTAACGCTCGCTTTGGGTTCACGAGGGTACGTGGACAACACTCTCCCCTCTCGTTGCTATGCATCACCATGATCTTGAGTGTGCATAGGAAATCTTTTGAAATTACTACGTTCCCCAATAGGAAGCACACCAGCCCACAAGGGGCTGGTGCGCCCCCTTGGGCAGGAGGCCGATTAGGACTAGGAGAAGGGGACCGGCCCCCCATTTTCTTCTCCTTCTCCCTTCCCCCTTTCCTACACCGTGTGGGAGGTGGAATCCTACTAGCACTAGTAGAAAACGGAGCTTTAGCGCCGGTTCAGAGGGTTTTAGTGCGGTTCCATAATCGCACTAAAGGGTGGGCACTAAAGCCCCCCCCTTTAGTACCGGTTCGCACGAACCGGCGCTAAAAGTGCCACCACGTGGCGTGAGCTCACGCCACAGTAGGGGACCTTTAGTACCGGTTGGTGTTACCAACCGGTACTAAAGGTTTTTTTTTATTTATTTTTTTGAAAATTTTGAAAAAAAAATTCTCCCTCAACACTTGGCTGGATCGGAGTTCGAGGGACGTCATCGGGCTGAACGTGTGCTGAACTCGGAGGTGTCGTACGTTCGGTACTTGATCGGTTGGATCGTGAAGACGACGACTACATCAACCGCTACAGTGCTAACGCTCGCTTTGGTCTCACGAGGGTACGTGGACAACACTCTCCCCTCTCGTTGCTATGCATCACCATGATCTTGAGTGTGCATAGGAAATCTTTTGAAATTACTACGTTCCCCAACAGGAAGCACACCAGCCCACAAGGGGCTGGTGCGCCCCCTTGGGCAGGAGGCCGATTAGGACTAGGAGAAGGGGACCGGCCCCCCATTTTCTTCTCCTTCTCCCTTCCCCCTTTCCTACACCGTGTGGGAGGTGGAATCCTACTAGCACTAGTAGAAAACGGAGCTTTAGCGCCGGTTCGTAAGGGCCTTTAGTGCCGGTTCCATAACCGGCACTAAAGGGTGGGCACTAAAGCCCCCCCCCCCTTTAGTACCGGTTCGGCACGAACCGGCGCTAAAGTGCCACCACATGGCGTGAGCTCACGCCCTGGTAAGGGGGACCTTTAGTACCGGTTGGTGTTACCAACCGGTACTAAAGGTTTTTTTTTATTTTTTTTTTTGAAAATTTTGAAAAAAAAATTTGATTTTTTTTCGATTTTTTATTTTTCTGAATTATTTGATGATTTAGTCTCTAATCACCTCTCTTAACTGCTCAAGTGTGGATCACTCATTCCAAATCATCTAACTTCCCGACCGGTCACCCATCCCTCTCACTACTCTAGCCCGAGCACGCTTAACTTTCACGTTCTATTCTCCTTCGTTTCCGAGTCTGCACTTGTTGTTTTCCTGACAATAATAAGATGTCAATCCTATTAACCCTCAGGAGTTTAGCTTGAGCATGAAGTCACACATTTCACCGTTTGAGTTTTTGAAACTATTATTCTAAAAAACAGTAATTATTTAGTAACGCTAATATTTCTTGAATAAGTTTGACCAGATTTGACCAAAATTCAAAAAATTGAAATAATTATTTAGTAACACTAATATTCTTGAATAATTATTTAGTAACATTAAATACTTCTTGAATAAGTAGTTTGACCAGATTTAACCAAATTTTTTTAAAAAAACTGAAATTTGACCATATCTTTTTTTCCTTTTGGAATTTGAGGATTCTAAAAAATTCCAAACAGGCCGTAGGATGTCTCCATCGGATGCGGATTTTCGTGCTGAATTTTTTAATATATTATACGTTTTTTCCGACATCGTATGCAAAAGTTATAGCCGTTTTACATTTTCCCTACACTTTTTTGCAAAACATGTCCAAATTTAAGTTTTTTAATTTTCCTAACTAGTAGATGTAATATAACTACATCTCGAAGAATTTTATTTTTTGAATTTTTTATCATTTTCTTTTGTATTTTTCAAAACTGAAATGGCGATATAGGGGGGGGTAGGGATTGAAAATTGCCCTTTAGTACCGGTTCGTGGCAACAACCGGTACTATAGGTCAAACCCCTCACGAACCGGTACTAAAGGTTAGCCCTTTAGTACCGGTTTGTGCCACGAACCGGTACTAAAGGTGATCGCGGGGCCCCGACCTGACGCCAGCCTGCCACCACCCCTTAGTACCGGTTCGTGCCACGAACCGGTACTAAAGGTTCAACACGAACCGGCATTAATGCAAATCCGTTCGAACCGGCACTAATGGTACCATTATTACCGGGCCAAAATCAAACCGACACTAATGTGCTTCACGTTTGACCCTTTTTCTACTAGTGTAGGACTAGGGAGTCCTTGTAGAACTCCACACCTTGGCGCGCCCTCTTAGGGCCGGCTGCATCTCCCTCTCACTCCTTTATATACGGGGGCAGGGGGGCACCCTAGAACACACAAGTTGATCTTTTAGCCGTGTGCGGTGCCCCCCTTCAAAGTTACAAACCTCGGTCATATAGTCGTAGTGCTTAGGTGAAGCCCTGTGCCGGTAATTTCATCGTCATCGTCGCCACGTCGTCGTGCTGACGAAACTCTCCCTCGGCCTCAACTGGATCAAGAGTATGGGGGACGTCATCGAGCTGAACGTGTGCTGAACACGGAGGTGCCGTACGTTCGGTGCAGAGATCGGTCGGATCATGAAGACGTACGATTACATCAACCGCGTTGATAAAACGCTTCCGCTTTTGGTCTAGGAGGATACGTGGACAGACTCTCCCCTCTCGTTGCTATGCATCTCCTAGATAGATCTTGCGTGATTATAGAATTTTTTTTAAATTGCTGCGTTCCCCAACAAAAAAGTATGCCATTGGATGCACATTTGAAAGAACTTTTTGATAATGTATTTTTATGACATACAACCCATATTTTCTTGACCAAAATTTTAAATCAAAGTTCAACACGAAAAACAAAGTGGCCTTATATATAAAAATAAAGGGAGTATATGTTAGTATGAGATGGGGATAGACGTGCATAGTCTGGAGGGGTTGAGGAGTGTTTTGTGAATGTACAGCTGAGTGGCATGGGTCATCTATACCAATACAAAAAGACCCAAAGGACAGATCCAATTAATCTCGGTCATCAAATCATGTCAATTCAACGACCTACACTGTTTTAATGTCGAGCCCTCAACACGTTTAGCATGCAGTTAATTTCATGCCAAATATAGTGCTAATCACATAATAACACGCAAATAATATCCTACTCCCTCCGTCCGGAAAAACTTGTCCCAAGCTTGTTTCTCAAATGGATGTATCTAGCACTAACTTGGTGTTAGATACATCCATATGAGGGACAAGCTTTTTTCAGACAGAGGGAGTACTTAATATCTGTATGTATTTAATATACTTCCAAATTAACGTGCATTGCGCGTACACATTGACTAGTTTTATAAAAATATAACAACTTGCCTCACACGAGTTAGATGCAGACCCGACGATGATTAGAAATAAAGAATGGCATACACACCATCGTCATAAACTGGGCTTTTATAGGAGTAGAGAAACCATCTGGTCTAGGGGATTTACTATAGGCCATACTAAACACTGCAGTTTTAATTTCTTTCAAAGAAAATTCTGAGTTAATTTGTCTACAGCTTCCCTAGGAACAGTTTGACGATCCGCTATATCCAAAGATAGTAGAAACCTCAGGACACCAAAAATAAATTCTTATAAAAAATTGGCAATATAAGCAATCAATTCATTAGCCCCTTCAATCTGATCTTCCTCTTTATCCAAAGATTGGTCATGTTTGTCCACCGCCTTCCATTGGCATTAGCACGAAAATATTTTGTATTAGTGCCATCTTCAAGGATATCTTTAAACTTAGTTCTTTGTTTCCATTTCAGTTCTTCGTGTTTCACCGGTCTATCTAAATGAGTTGTAAGATCTTCCTGCTCCTGCCTCATTTGAGCAGTCAAGGCATGTAACTCACAATATTTGTCGATGTTATCCAATTTAATCAGGATGTCTTTCTCATATCTTTGTACTAGACCTGTGCATGCGCTGCCCGGCCCGGAGGCCTGAGCCCGAAAGCCCGACATCAAGGTTGGGCCCGGGCTTCATTTTCCCACCCGAAGCCCGGTCCGAAAGCCGGAAAAAAGCCTGAAATGCCCATAAGTCTATATTTTATTACAAATATATGTATAGTCTATTATTTTAGTACCCTGAATATTATTATTTTAATAAAAAATGTCACTGTTCATGTGCTTCAGGCCGGGGCCGGGCTTGAGATTTTCGCTTCAGGCTTTTACAAGCCCGGCCCGGCCCGAGGAATGATCAGGTCTATTTTGTACCAATCATCCGTCTTTCTATTCCATTCTTTTAATTTTTCCCTCAGCTCTCTCAACATCCTTTGTCATTTATCTACGTTGGATCCGTGGATAGTTGAGTCCAACATCATATACAATTTTCTGAACAGCTTCTCTCGGGAACTAGGAATTTTCAAACCTAAAAACTGGATCAGTTTTTTATTTCAAAAATCTTAAAAGAACACATACACTTTTTAAAAAAAGATCTAGATCTATTACATACGTTCACCAAAAATACAAAATCATCCCAAACATAATAAAAATTACATATATGTCCATGGACCACTAAACGACCAATGTTGCCTTCAGAACGAGCCATCGATGCGCCGCTGTCGCCCTTGCATACTGGAGGCAGCATGAGGGCATTTATGACTGAACTTAGTAAACACGGGCTTCATTTTCCCGCCCGAAGCCCAGCCCGAAAGCCCGAAATGCCCATAAATCTATATTTTATTCCGAATACAGGTATAGTTTATTATTTTAATACCCCAAATATTATTATTTTAATAAAAAAATGTCACTGTCCCTGTGCTTCGGGCCGGGCCAGGCCGGGCCCGGTCTTGGGATTTTCGCTTCAGGCTTTTTACAAGCCCGGCCCGAAACCCGACCCGGCCCGAGGAATTATCAGGTCTACTTTGTACCAAGCATTCGTCTTTCTATTGCATCCTTTTAATTTTGTCCTAAGCTTTCTCTGCATCCTTTGTCATTTATCTACGTTGGATCGTGGATAGTTGAGTCCAACATCATATACAATTTTCTAAATAGCTTCTCTCGGGAACCAGTAATTTTCAAATCTAAAAACTGGATCAGTTTTTATATCAAAAATCTTAAAAAAAACACATACACTTTTTTAAAAAAAGATCTAGATCTATTACATATGTTCACCAAAAATACAAAATCATCCCAAACATAATAAAAATTACATCTATGTCCATGGACCGCTAAACGACCAATGTTGCCTTCAGAACGAGCCATCGATGCGCCGCTGTCGCCCTTGCATACTGGAGGCAGCATGAGGGCATTTATGACTGAACTTAGTAAACCCGGGCTTCATTTTTCCCGCCCGAAGCCCGACCCGAAAGCCCGAAATGCCCATAAATCTATATTTTATTCCGAATACAGGTATAGTTTATTATTTTAATACACCAAATATTATTATTTTAATAAAAAAGGTCACTGTCCCTGTGCTTCGGGCAGGGCCAGGCCGGGCCCGGTCTTGGGGTTTTTGCTTCGGGCTTTTACAAGCCCATCCCGAAACCCGACCCGGCCCGAGGAATTATCAGGTCTACTTTGTACGAAGCATTCGTCTTTCTATTCCATCCTTTTAATTTTGCCCTAAGCTTTTTCAGCATCCTTTGTCATTTATCTACGTTTGGATCCGTGGATAGTTGAGTCCAATATCTTATACAATTTTCTGAATAGCTTCTCTCGGGAACTAGGAATTTTCAAACCTAAAAACTAGATCAATTTTTTATTTCAAAAATCTTTAAAAAAACTCATACGCTTTTTTGAAAAAGATCTAGATCTTTATATATGTTCACCAAAAATACAAAATAATCCCAAACTTAATAAAAATTACATCGACGTCCATGGACCACTAAACGACCAATGCTGCCTTCAGAATGAGCTGACGATGGGCCACCGTTGCCCTTGCATACTGGAGCCAGCCTGTGGGCATCTATGACCGAAGTTAGTAAATCCGGGCCAGTCACCCCTCAAATGTCCATTCAAATCCCCGGGCGGGGCGCCTCTCATTAGTCGGCACGAGAGTCGACCCGACGAGGAAAGCGGCCCTATGCCTAGGGTGCTGAACGCTCGATCGGCCTGTAATTTTTCTGAAGAGTCAGGGGCGGCTGGGCTACCACGTGTGGTCATTCTCCGGCGGTAGTCACTGAAGGTGGTTGGGCTTCAAGAAAGTTTGAAGGGGAGGGCGAGAAGCTCAATCAGCTTCCTATCGTGAGGAGGCGGCAGCTAGGACCCGGCTTTGATTAGGTGTACCGTCTTCGGGAGGCCTCGAAATCTGAAAGCGGGAGCCCAGTGGCCTTATGCTAAACTAAGCTGCTACTTACCGCCACTCGCCACCATAAGCTGCACCATTTGTAATTTGGCCTGCCGTGAGCCCTGCATGACGAAGGCGTCGTCCATGTGCTGAACAGAACCCACCACTCCCGCCTACCGGCCCAATTGTGGATCTTCTGCGGCCAGCGGCGGGCGCTGCGCCTTCCAAGCGGCAGTTTCCGCGCCGTTAGAAATGTCAGCGGGACATGGGGAAGTAGGCACGATTAATCCAGATTCCCATGCCTCGCCTCCTCAACCGCCCGCACAAGGCTATAAGTAGGGGGAGGGGGCAGCGAGCAGCTTCGCACACCTGCGCCCTCGCTCATACATTTTCTTCTTCTTCTTCCTCCTCTCCGTCGCAGCTCCCTCAGCGGCTCGCGTTGCCCTTCCGCCAATCTTCTCGTTGCCAGCCCAAGTAGCTCTGCCGTGGTTGGGTCATGCGCCCTCACTTCGCGGCGCCTTTCGTCGCCTCTCCATCCTCATGGCGCTATCCGGCTCTGGGGCGGCTCCAACGTCCATGAGGACCGCGTCGATTTCCTCCGCCAAAGGCCAGCGGCGGTTCAAGCGCACCGGACTACGTCGCGGGTCCATCGCCGGAGAAGGAGATCTCGCCCGCGCGGGGAGAGGCAGGCGGGTAATTTTCGCTTCGCCTTTGCTGTTGCTGTGGCGTCGGCTGCCGGCGGCGGATTCTTCGCGCCTTTCTCAAATTCTATCATCTCAAGCCACACCACCTCACACCAAACACGGTGATGCTTGCTGTCCGGCCTTCGTCTCTCATGCGAAGGCTTCCTTAACATCCTCCTACCCTCGAACTTTGGGAAATTCTTCCCGATGCAAGCTCGGCACAGTTGTGGTGGGCGTGCCGCCCCATCTTGGTGCCTCCTCGCCAGCATATCTGGAGATCGGGCGACAATCGGTTTCCGCCCATTACTTGCGATCCGATCGGTGAAAGCTCGGCAAAATCTTACTTCTACGTGAAGAGCGTCGCTCCATGAGGCGACCGTCAATCTGCCAGGCTTACATAGACGACCCGCCTCTTTGGGAGGCAGCCTTCATAGTCCTACGAGCGAGAATATTTGTCTCCATTTGGGAGACCCACCGCCGTCGCCAGCCTCCGGGTGATGGTCAATCGGAAGTCTGATCCGGGGCGACACAGTTGCCGCCGCCGTGGGCGCGCGGGTGCTCCACTCCAAAGCCGACCTCATATGATCTGCAGGATGGCGGCCGTTCGACCCAAATCGGCTAAGCATCAAGAGATGCCTCATGGCGAGTATCTTACATGGTGAAGTATATCGCCGAAGCGCAAGCTCATCGCCAGTGGCGGTGCGGCAGAGAGAGTCGTGCTCTGGCGTAATCCTCCGCCTTGATGGCTTCCCTTCTTTTCTCTTCTCGTTGCTCGAGTTAATAATGGCTGACTCTTGATCGATCGACTTGTTTTCGCTGAGCCCTTCTTCGGCCAGAAAGAGGCGGTGCCGCGTAGATAAGCGCCGAGTTCGTCCCGACCGTATGCGAACGACTTTGATGATCCGGACACGAGGTAGCCGCCCCTAGCGACGTCGTCATAGGGGAGGAGGTGGCGAAAGCGGCCCCAAGCTTCGGAGCGGCCTGAGGCTGGCGGCGGACGGCAGCGAGGCAAAGTAATTCAGCGCCGTCGGCCCAGCGTCCGATCATCAAGCGCAGGCTCATCTGCCTTGCCGGCTGTTCGTGTGCTTTTCGCAGAAAGCGAGGGCGCGCCGACTCTCTTTGGCAGTGATGGCGAAGAATCCAAGGTCTCTTGATGGCGACCAAGCTGGGCGGCCGAAGGCTGGCCGCTTCCGCAAGAGTGGTGTAAGCATGTTAGCCGGCGGTTGGCGTAAGTGTCAATTTTCTCACGCCTTCCTTTTTCTCTTGGTTGATATTCTTCTAAGCCTTTTCCAGCTTATCAAGCGAAGGCTTCGCTTTCTCTCGGCGGGCCCTGACGCCTCCATAGTTGGAGAGGTGGGAGGGTGCGAGCTCCTTGCTTGTGGATCCTGCGTCGATCTCCCTAAGCGGTGATGGGCGGAGGCAGCGAGGCCTTGGAGGCAGGGAGGCGGAGGCGGAGGCGGCTCGGGAGGCAGCGGAGATCGAGGAAGCACTGGCCGTGGCGAGGCGCGTCCGGAAGGAGAGCCTGCATGTTTGGCAGCCTCCGCGACTCATCATCCCCCATACGCACCGTGGCCCCGATATCCCGGCGCCTCCGGGAAAACCGCCGTGACCGGCGGCGATGAAGAAGGAAGAAGGCGATCTAATCGTCCTAGAGGGCGGCACCGTCACCACCCATTGGAGCGGGCCAAAGGCAGCCCGGCTGGCGTGCCCGCTGAAGCAGCCATTTGGCGGCGAACCGGCGTAAGGCGGATCTTGTGGTGCGATTACCGTCTCGTCGGCCTTGCGGGAGGCGACTTCAACGCGCGAGCAGAAAGCGGTCACCAGCTTCGTCGGCCGGAGATGGAGGTGACTGGCGCCGGCTTCGTCAGATGGGCGCCCGGCAGAGGGCACGGCGCGGTGAGCGTATGGCAGCCTTGAGGTCCGGGCTGGCTTGAGCCGAACCGCCAGCCATTGAAACGGTATACTCAAGAAGTTTCTCATGGCAGCAGACGGTCATTGGTGAGCCTCCCGCTTTTGTCGATTGCTCTTGATTTCTTCCGTGGGGCGGCGTCCAGTACCCTGCTAGATGTAATCGCTTTGTCCAAGGTCGAGTCAAATTCTTGACTTGGAACTTGATTAATAAACTTCGATTGTTGTCTTGTTCTTATTAGCACCTCCGTCCTATTTGCAGGAATATCACAACCTCTGTAGGGCTGCTTTCAACTCCAGGCCAGGAGATGAACGAAGACCCATTTATTCTATGAAGCAGATCGTGCTTCATTTTTTATCTCATGTGGGGCGTCAGTACGCTGAGTCAGTGCCGAGATTGGGCGGCTGAGCAGTCGATCGGTCGGATCTTTCTGGCGACTTCTTCCTTGTTGCTTTCTTCTTCTTCTTCTTACGTATCTGCGAGGGGCCAATGCCGACTTGAGGAGCAGCTAGGCGGGGTCAGACCACCCTACAGCGCCAAGAAGCCAGGTGCAACGCCTTGGCCCCGAGGCGTGACCGCTGGCCAAAAGCGGCCGACTAGGAGGAGAGCCACAAAGGCGACTTGAAGGCAGCTTGAGACAAGCGAGCCGCCCTCAAAGCCGAATATGAGACCGGCGGCTGGGCTGGGCGAAGCAAGCGCTAAGCGAAGGCTATGGCAGATTGAAGATTTGATTGGCGGTGAGCCGCCTTCTTCTTCATCCTTTGCCCCTTGTCATCGATTTGTCTTGACTTTGTACTACTTCTTTCTTCTTTGTGCAGTTACTTTCCTGGTTACTCCATTGCATAAGCCAAGCCATCGAGGCCCACGCGATGCAGCAGCGGCGGTCGAGATCACACGGATGCCGGCCGGTCGCGAGAAGCAACCTGGCGATTCAAGCCCGTCTGCAGCGGCACACCGCATGCTCCGCCGTCTTGGCGTGCGAAGGCGCGGAGTGCTGGCCAACCCGGCGGTTCCCCGCACCCGGTCGGTTGCCGGTGCAGTGGAAGTGTGATCGGCAACCGAGAGCTGGAAGGCTACGCAGCTCGGTCCGCGCTAAGCGAGCGCTGGAGTTCGTTCGAGCTTGGTATCAGGGGTGAACTTGGCCCGGTGAGCACTGGCGGCGGAGGCGAACGAGGCTGGGCGGTGCGGCCGGCTATCATCCAGCCGCCTCGGCGATTGCGATTACACCAACACCGGTGCCTTTGCCCCTGAGGTAAATATGATGGCCAGGCGTCGCTCGGTAGGAGGTGGTTGGGCTGAACCCGGCGAAGGTGAAGACTTCGGCGGAGGAGATCGCTTCCGGCGAGGCGAAGGAAGGGAGGATGGTGAAGACGCCGTGCGAACGGCGAAAGCGACCAGCCAGCCTCGGCTTGATCGTGCCTCCGACAGCAGGCGCGTGCAAGTCGCTACTGCAAGAGGTGGCGATCATCACAGAGACTTCCCACCCGGCCACTCCTCCGGCCGCCTTTGATCTCCACTAACTTGCCCGACTCGCCTTTTGCTCCCTTGGCCTGATCCGCCCGTCTTTGCTTTCTTTCGTTACTCTTTGAACAACTTTTATTAAATTTGCGATTCCACCTTGGGGTGTGTATTCAAACTATGTTGAATGCTGGCCTTTGGAGCCTTTTGTGTAAATATAATCATGCATGTGTTTGGCTTCCGTTCATATTTGCTTTTCATCCTTTTGGCTGTTTCCTTTGCCGCCTTCCTTGAGTCGCCGCCTTTCGGCCGGACAGCTGCTCTGCGATGCGTGGCTGGGGAAAACAACCGTTTTGGGAAGACAAGTACTCGAGCTTCTTAGATTGTAGCAAGGTGAGCAGGAAGCCCGGCCAGCCGGCTGCTCGGCGGACGGTCGGCGAGTGGAAGCGGCTTGTGTTATATAAGTTCGTTAGTCCTTAGGCGTTTTCATGTGGGCATCCTTTCCGCCTTTGGCTCTTGCCGGCAGGATGATCGATTCTTTGAGCTGCGACTTTCAACAAGAGAGGGCTTGGGTTCCGGCACACTACTTGTCTGACTGTAGGTAGAACTTGGATATAACTCAAGGCGGTAAGTCCCGGGCGATTGGTGGGACCAGTGCAGGCGAAAACAAATGTAGTAACATAATCATAGGCATGATACTCATCATTTATAGATAAAGAGGTAGTCCCGAGGTGCTCCTCGGGAGCCGTTATCTCGTACTTAATACAAAAGGTAGCATGGTACATACTGCATTTTAAGCGTAAAATCTTGAAGGAGATTGGCATTCCATAGTCGTTCGACTCCTTGCGGAATCATCTCTCTTGCGTGCCTTGACCTGGCGTCGATCGGGTAGTAGGAGTCATTGCCTAAGGCTCTGCGTGTGAAGGGCCTTCCCAAGGGGCGAGAGCTTGTGCTGGCGGTTGTTACGCTGGATCGGCGAGACATAAGATCACCCTCTTGGAAGGATCTTGGCTTGACCTTCCGGCTGTGGTAGCGTAAACCCTGGCAGTAGATGGCAGACCGGTGAGGGCTAACAACCGACTTTCTTCGGCGAGTCGACACCGTCTTCTCGTGCTTCCTTGGCCTCCGCCTCCGTGTACATGGTAACCAGCGGTGAGTCAAACTCAATGTCGATTGGGATGACAACCTCGGCACCATATACAAGGAAGAAAGGGAGAAGCAGGTTGACTTGTTGAAGGGTAGTCTTGCGAGACTCGGGAGGGCGGCGGCAGCTCATCGAGCCAACAACGGCGAACTCTCGATGCCCGCGACCAATCGGGGCTTGATGCCAGAGAGGATGAGGCCGTTTGCTCGCTCGACTTGGCCCTTTGATTGCGGGTGGGCAATGGACGCTAGGTCCATTCGGATGCCCTATGTCACGAGAAGCGTGCGGTGCTCCCTTGGCTAAATTCGTACCTGCGTTATCGGTGATGATGTTGTGCGATCGCCGTGCGGGTTGTGATATCTGCGATGAATGTCGGCGATCGGCCCATTTAGTTTCTTGATCGGCTTCGCTTCAATCCACTTGGTAAATTTGTCCACGGCTGACGAGAAGATGTGTCATGCCGCGTAGCGTCGTCTTGAATGGGCCCTATGTCCGGTCCCAGAATGACAAGCGGCCAGGTGAAGTGGTCTTGAGTCTGGCGGCGGATGTTGCTTGGAGCTGAAGACTTGGCACCCTTTGCATGTTGACAAATTCCTTGGCGTCATCCAAGCGATCGGCGAGAAGAATCCATGGCGAAAAGCTTTGGCGGCGAGTGATCTTGAGGCGGCGTGGTGGCGCGTTGCATATGGTGAATGTCGCCCAGGATTACTATGCCCTTCTGCGGCTCGGCTGGCGGCTGAAAACTCGATGGCAGCTCGCCTACTTGACTCTCGGTTTACTATCGTGTATGCTCCGGCTCGGTGTTGGACTTGCCTTGGCGAGATCTCGTTAGTCGACAGCTCTCTATTTTCGGGAAGTTGAGGATGGGCGGGCCCATGATGGGCTGTGACTTCTTCTATTGCCGATCGACTCGCCACGAGGCGGGTGGGCTGGTGGTGAAAGAGTTGGAGTCGGCCACCGCTTTGTTGTGTCGATCGATCCACTGGGCGGATTACGAAGTCCCGGGCGGGTGCGACTATGGCGCCCGCTGTCGAAGTTCGAACCGCTGCTCGGTTCCCCAAGTCGGTCACTGCGTCGAAGGTCGAGGCTGATGCGAAGATGGAATCATAATGCAGATGGCGGCAGGCGGCGAGGAGGCGTTGGAAAAGCGCGGTTGGTATAGCTTGTCGGGTGGAGCCTATTCATGCCAGGCATCTGGTTGCTCGTTGTCGGCCGTGGCACATGGAGAATCGCATCCTTCAAAATATCCGCTGTTTCTTTGAGCGAGGAAATGGTAGCTCGCCATGTTTTCGTCCTTGGCATCGATCGCGGATGATTCTTTGGACTACCAAGTCCGAGTCACCATATTGCGAGATCCGTGGATCAAAGTTCTTTAATGAGCCGGAGCCCATGTATGAGTGCCTCATACTTTCGGCTACATTGTTGGGCGGAAAAATGAATTTGCAATGTGTCTGAGCTTGCTCTCCTTGGGAGAGGTGAGGCGATGCCCGGCTCCCAAGCGGTGCGCATCTTGGATCCGTCGAGTGCATCCGTAATGAGTGGAGTCGGGGCGGCGGCGAGTCTTGAGTCTCGGCCCGGTCGACAGGAAGTCAGCCAAAGCACAGGACTTGATGGCGGTGCAGGTCAGTGAAGATTGTGTGAGGCCGGTCAATGACCCATTTGCCACCGGCGGAGGCATCCCGGTTACCTATGATCTCGGCGCCAGGCGGTACATCTGACGTGATGGGGTGCTCTTGAAAGTAGGGCTTGAGCTTCTTGGCAGCGAAGTACACACCATAGCACATCTTCTGGTAGTGCGGGTAATTCTGCTTCGAGGTGGACAATACTTCACTCAAATAATACACCGGCCTCTGGACTAGCTGAGCCCGGCCTTCTTCTGGGCGTTGAACCACGACAACGGTGCTGACCACCCGGCTAGTAGCGGCAATGTAAAGGAGCATGGGCTCTTTCTCAGTCGGTGCCGCCAAGGCGGTGGCGTGGCCATCTTCTTTGGCTTCGTGGAAGCTTAGTGCTTGGTAGTTCCTCGAAGTGAGTGGACTTCTTCATAGTCGTTAGAGGGAGAGCTTTCTCTCGAGCCCGGTGATGAAGCGGTTCAGGGAGGGTAGGCATCCGGTATAGTTTTGGACATCTCGTAGCTTGGTAGGAATCTCCATTCTCTCTATGGCCTTGATCTTCTTTGGTTGCATTCGATGCGTTCGGAGACCATGAAGCCTAGAAGCTGGCGGTGGTACTCGAACCGCGCATTTCTCGGGGTTGAGCTTGATCTGAAACCGGCGCAGGATTTTCAAATGTCTCTCGAGGTCTTCCGACAAGGTGCCACAGCTTCTCCGTCTTCACCACAATATCGTCTACATAGGCGTGGGCATTCTGCCGAGGCTGCTTGAGGAGGCATTTACGCATGCAACTGAAAAGTGCACTGGCATTTCTCAAGCCGATGTCATAGTCGGTGTGAGCTCGAATGGTGTGATGAAGGTGGTCTTGAGGCGGTCAATTTGGATCCAACTTTATCGGTGGTAGCTGAATAAGCATCAAGAAGCTCAACGGTGGCATCCGGTGTGGAGTCTATCACTTAGTCGATTCGGGTAAGGCAAATGGATCCTTAGGGGCAGGCTTTCTTGAGTGCAGGTGTAATCTATGCACATCGCCACTTGTTATTCTTCTTCAACATGAGGACGGGTTGGCAAGCCACTCCGGAAGAACACCTCCATAATGAAGCCGTCTCGCGAGCTTGGACTCGCTTCTCCTACAATCCTTCTCTTTTCCTCCGATAGTCGGCGGAGGGTTGCTTGCCTTGGTTCTCGGACATGTAACTTGTGCTCGGTGAATTCCTTGAAACACCCGGCATGTCCTTGGGGACCATGCGAAGATGTCGATTCTCACGGAGGAAATCGGCGAGCTTCGCCTTCCTATTTGCATCGGGTTTGCCCCAATGACGGCAAACCTTTACAGGTTCTCACGGGTCGGAGGTATCTTCTTCGTTTCTTTGGCGGCTTGGAAAGAACCTCGGGCATCATATTCCTTGGGGAATTAGGGGGCGGGGCGGCTGCTTGCCCAGCCATGGCCCGCGACTTCGATCGACATCTTCTTCTCTTGGCGATCATAAGGGACTCGGCCAACGGTACTAGCTGCTTGCACACTCGGAGGATTTCTTGTAGTCTCGGCTATGGTGATGATGCCCTTGGAACTCGGCATCTTCATCTTGAGGTAGGCGTGGTGGGGGCCAGCCATGAATTTAGCGAGCAGGTCGGCCAAGAAATGCATAGTGGGCTCTCCGGATCCACTACTTCAAACCATATTGCTTCTCGTGGAAATGATCCTTGTCCCTAAAGAGAACATCTATCTTGATCTTGCCGATTGGTGTTGCGGAGACGGGCGGGTATGATGCCATGGAACCGCAGTCCGACTAGGCATGAGCTGCGCCGTCTTGATGTTCGACTTCTCCATGGTGTCACGGTACATTATGTTGATCTGCTCCACCATCTATCGGCTACGGGAGAAGCGGGCAGCTCGCCTTTACATTGCGAGGCGTCAAAACCAATCGTAGAGATGGGTGATCGGCTGGATCCGGTGATAGGCCTTTTCGAACCGATGAATGAACTTCGGGGTTGTTGGAGAGACCGCGTTGACTTCTTGGTGTTGTCGATTGCGGCTGCACCGGTCTTGAGCTGCTTGTAAAGGCGGCGTGGCTGGCATGCTTTCGTCCCGAGGGCTTCGTCGTGAACAACCACGGCTAGCTGGATTGGCGGTCGGTCTTTGAGGGCGGGCGGTGACCGAGGCGAGGCGGAGGCGTACCAGCCCTTGCCTTTAGAGATTCGTGTGAGCGGTGGCATTTCAGTCGTGTGGTTGGACAACTTGGCGCCCGTTGTGGAACTTCGGGGGCATCAAGGGTTTGCTTTCGTGGGAGAAAGCGGCTGCCAAGCGAGCTGCCGTATACCTTCTTGGTAGCGGGCGCCCTTTGGGTTGTTAGTCTTGTTGTGGCCACCTGCCGGCCCTGGTGGAAGGTGTACAGGGGGGCCTTCTTGCTGTTGTCGTTACGAATGCAGGCGATGGGTTGGAGTCTCGGCCCGGCATCTTAGGAAGCGGGCGAGCACCTTTCGGGCGTCCACTCGAACTCGGTCTTCATTGAAGAGTCGGCGTGGCGTACTTATCTCTGCTATGATCAGCAGCTCGTCGAGGTGGTCGGCTCGTCGCGGAGAGTCGGTGCTTGAGAGGATGCCTTCTCGGCGTCCGGCGGTGAAGTACTCTATGGCGAACCTCGTGCCCCTCGCGGGAGTTGCGAGCTTTCAGCCCAGCGTGAGTAGTCGAGAGTTGATTAGTTAGGCCTTGAACACACAAGGAGAGTTAGCCGGGGCTTGGGAGCCCGTTTGTAGAGTCTTTGGTGAAGTTGCGGATGAAACACATGAAGTCTAACCAGCTATTGTAATGCTATGGGCTTGAAATTTTGTTGAGCGAGTGGCGGCCGTGCCTTGGAGCATGAGGGGGCGTGCTTCATAGCAACTACGTCTGTTGCCGGTTGCTATCTGACGGACTCTTGGTGGAATGTCGATCAACCAATCTTCCGGCTTCGCGGAGCCGTTGTACTTAGGCGTGTCTCTTGGGGCGAGAACCCTTTGGGGAAGGGCTCGTCAGCGGATCACGAGGACCAAAGCAAAGGCGGGCGACGCCGTCTTCTTCTTCTAAGCGCGAGATCGCGCTAGGCGGTCGATCGATGGCGGGCGTCATTCTCGCCGACTCGCCATTGGCGGCCTAATCGGCCCGAAGTCGGATCGTGTGGCAGGCGGGGTGGGGTATTTCTCCCCGGCGGAAGGAGGAGTGGGTTGCCTCGTCGTTCACGGCTCGGCGTCCTTCTGCGTCGCGCTTCGATGGAATTGAGTCAGCTGCGGCTAGCGGCCGACTCCTTCTTGCCTTCTTACAGCGGTGTTGCCCGCGATCGGCGTCCGTGGCGTTGCCCGTGCTCTCGGTGTGGGGAGAATTTCAGCGGGCGCGGCTTCATGCAGCTTCTGCGGCCGCGTCGATCAGCTACTTTGATGCGTCTGGTCATGTAGAGGGCTCGTCGGCCCCGGTCCATTCAGCTTCGTCCATGGCCATTGGCGGCGTAGGTTCTCGGGCGTAGCATGTGCAGTGGTCTGCTCCCGGCATATTGGCGATAGCGCGCCCTTCTTCTTGACGATGCCGACTTCGGCTCGGCCCGTCGAAAGCGGCATGCAAAAGCGGCCTTGATCGACTTGGCATAGGTGAGCCTCGGTGGCGTCTCATGGAGAGCTATCTTGGCCCTCCGCGATGAGGCGGCGTGCCTCGAGGTCTCGGCGTCGGCATCGGCGGAAGAGGGCGGACAAGTCGTGCTGGCGCCGGCTTGCGAGGCGTCGTGGGCGTTCTCGCGGAAGCGACGCCGTGGCTGATGACGATACCTCGGTGATGGTGCTGCGCCACATTTGTTGGCTCGAGGAAGAGGGTCGTTGAAGATCACTACATTGGTGGGGAAAGTGTCAGCGATGGCGATGTCACAGTCGACAAGCATCGGGTCGGTGGAGCCAGCCGGCTCAATCCGCTGGCGGGCTCGTTTGGAGGCGATGGAGTTGGTCGAGGGAGGCGACAAGGTGGCTCTCGGGGCAGCTTGTGCCCCGCGCCGGATGGCTTGAGCTCATCGGATATCTTGAGCCTCGCCAAAGATCGGCAGGCAGCTACTTGGCAAGCGGCCAGCTGACACGCCTTGCGGCAGCGTCCGAACAGCGCCATCCGAGGCGTGCCGGGCTGTATGCTATTTGGGAAGGAAAAGGGTTCCGTCGAGCAGAGTCTCCGGGACGTGCATTTTGGCCCTTACAGTGGGCGCCAAATGTCGAGGTGGTAGGTCGACATATGCCAGCAGGTGACTTATCATTGTGGGACCAATAAGGCGTCGCGGTGCACAGAAAGCAGGATGAGGCGAGACATGCAGCGCGGTGGATCTTACCCGGCTTGGGGCTCTCAGGGAGATAATACCCCTCTCTGCTGCTCTGCGGGGTCTCCTCATGATCACTAGATCAACAAGTAACTACAAGAGGCTCCTTGAGCTGTTCGGCGAGAAGGAAGAAGAAGAGAGCAAGGCTAGCTCTCTTCTCCCTCAATGTGGTGTCTAAAACTCTAAGAGATCAATCCTTTGCATGGGTGCCACAGGGGGTTTATATAGGCCTACCCCGGAGGTACAATAATCGGTGGGCATGGACCTTAGCCGTCAGTGTCTATGTCTGCCGCCTTCTCCGCCGGTCGCTGGGGCCCGCCGACTAGTGGGTCCTGCTGCTGCCGTCCTCTGAGTCGACAAGGTGGCCCCCTTTGTGGTCTTGTCTTGGGGGCTGAATTCTTTGTTGCCTCACTCTTGATGACAAGGGCTTTGTCGAGTAAGCATGGCTACAATGTTGCCCGCTTGGCGGGCGTTCACTATATACCCTACCGTCTTGTCTCCATAATGGGGCACCTCCTTGAGGGAGCAAAGCCGACTCTTGGAGGCCGGCCACATCTCAGCCGTCTGGGGAGGCTGGCCGCTTCAGGCGTCTCTCGTGAAGGGGCCCGCCGCTGCGAACGTCTTGACTGACTTGCCGTGGGTGGCGTCATAGTCGACATGTAGCATGCCATGCCGAGACGGGTGATGGCCGCCCGTCTGGCCTTGTAATCATCGTGCTCGAGGATTCGGGGGTGGCGAGGCTTCCTTGTAGCGCCTCGTCTCATCGCGTTCGTGGGTGCGAGTTTGAGGTGCGATCTTGGCGCTCTTCTGGTCCGGCTTCTTGGAGTCGGCCTTCTCGTGGCCGACTTAAAGTCGGCCCTCTCGTGCTTTCTTCATGAGGGTTTGGGGGCTGGGCCGCCCTCACAAGGAGTCGGCACGAGAGTCGACCCGACCGAGGGGCGGCCCTATGCCTAGGGTGCTTGAAGGCTCGATCGGCTGTAATTTTACGAAGAGTCGAGGGGCCGGCTGGGCTACCGTGGTTATTACTCCGAACGAGGCCTCAAAATGGTCGAGGCGTAAAGATCGATATATTGGACGACTATATTGAATCGGAAAGGTTAGAGTGATTTGAAGTATTTTGGATGCCGAAGAGTTACTGAGAATTGCTTTGGGAGTATATGGGCCTTATTGGGCTTTAGGGAAAGAGAGAGGATAGTGTCGGTGTCAAAACCGGCGGATCTCGGGTAGGGGGTCCCACTGTCGTCTAAGGCGGATGGTAACGAGGCGGGGACACAATGTTTACCTAGGTTGGGCCCTCTCGATGGAGGTAATACCCTACTTCATGCTTGATTGATCTTGATGATATGTATATTACAAGAGTTGATCTACCACGAGATCATAAAGGCCAAACCCTAGAAGCTAGCCTATGATTATGATTGTTGTTGTCCTACGGACTAAACCCTCCGGTTTATATAGACACCGGAAGGGGCAAGGGTTACACAGAGTTGGTAACAAGGGAGGAGATCTACATATCCGAATTTCCAAGCTTGCCTTCCACGCTAAGGAGAGTCCCATCCGAACATGGGACGAAGTCTTCAATCTTGTATCTTCATAGTCTAACAGTCAGGCCAAAGTATATAGTCCGGTTGTCAGGGACCCCTAATCGAGGACTCTCAGTAGCCCTGAACCGGGCTTCAATGGCGGGTGAGTCCGTGTGTGATTGTCTTGACATTGCAAGCGGGTTCCTCCTCCAAATACTCCATAGAAGATTGAACACAAGGATTGTGTCCGGCTCTGCAAACAAATTCCGTACCACCTTAGAGTATAATATTCCACAAATCTAATCTGTGACAACTTTTCATAACGTGACATCACCGTAGTGGTTGGTCATTCTGAACCGTTTTCCCAACCACCCTTTGCTTGCATGTTGCGGCGGTTTCTTAACGTCTTGTCGAAGATCGTGTCCCTTATCACTGGATTCTCATCAATGCTGGTGTAGGTAACCCAATAAATGCGAGCTGGTATGACTCCTCGATTTTGGGCAAGTTCCAAATGGCCCGCAGCGGAGGGCTCGATATTCACCCTCTTAATAAAGGGGCCAAGGCCTGTCCTTTCTTCTCCTTTCGATCCTTCTCTTCACCTCGATTCCAACACCCAAGGCTCGGGCTAAGCGCTTTGAACCTTCAATCATATGCAGATCCAACCTTCAATGGTGGATGGCCTCCTCTGTCCTCGAGAGGAGGACATCAAACTAAGAAGAAGCCAGGTGTCGACGTAGAAATCTACTTACGGAGCTGCTGCTCAAGGCAGGTCATCCCCACTCCCGAACCCAGCGAGTGTCGTATTTGTTTCCCACTTCCTCCGAGGGCTAGGCTTTAGTCTTGATCCCTTTGTTAGAGGATTATGTTCTATTAGGGCTCGATTTCCATGATCTAGCTCAGTTCCATCCTTCACATCTAAATGGTTAGGTAAATGGTGTGTGAGGCCTTCCTCGCATCACCCACACTTGGTGATGGCTAAGACCTTCAATGTGAAGCCGAAGATGATCGATGGGCGACACGCAGAATCTGAAGGTGCCACAATAAGCAAAGCGCCCGATGCTCCATGGCCAAAGGTTCTTTCCGGAGATGTCAACTTATGGCAGCGGGGTGGTTTTATCATCAGCTCCCAGTACTAAGTGTGTAGCTGCCCCGCCTTCCGTTAAGACCCCGACATAGCTGGCGTCATGGGTCAACAAGGGGCTGGGCCGGGGGCGATTAATGGCGATGTCGACATTGCGAGTCGCATAGAGATCTCCTCAAGAGAGATGTCGATCTTGTCAAGGTAATGCAAGTTATGCTAGTTCGTCGGGTCATGCCATGCCAACGTCGATCTCTCCGTATGTGGGAGTTCAACCCGGAAGGACCGCGAACTATTCAACAATTCTTCGGCGTGACGCTCGAAGAGATGTATGGATTGTTCTTCGGATCATGAGTAAAGTGTCCGGACACCACCGAGGATGTGGGTCTCAACTGCAATCGTCCAGATACCCACGTAAGTAATCATGCGGCCGAACATGCTGTCTCTTTATTTGTCACAACATCATTTTGAAAAAATTGCTCTTTGGCCAGGACTGGATAAAAAAGGCGAAGGTGATCAGGTGTTGGGCCCTCCTTCCCAAAGGCTCATCGGATCCTGTACTAGCCAGGATGCCCGAGCACGCACCTTATCAAGTGCCCTCAGGGGAAGATAAAGGGAGGAATAAAGAAGCCGAAAGCGGGCCTCACGTATTACTCATCAAACCGGGGAATTAGTGTCTCATGAAGGAGGATAATCGGGAGAAAATTTAAAATTCCCTCTCCCCAAGGAAGGAAAAGGACCGCCTCGAAGACTTGGAAGCGAGGGTTTCCAAGCGAGGGCGAGACCTTCGTCGAGGCCCTGCCGGAGGCGTCCTTACCGCCTTTGTGCCGCAGAAGTCAGCCCTCCACCGACCTTTAAGTGAACAAAAGTACTTTTGGTAGATATATCCTGCTTTATCTCGGAGGACAATAGCAGGGCGTGCGTCTTGCGGTCGGATCATAGCCCTTCTTACGAGTTCGTCTCGGGGATCTTCTTCGGAGATGATGGAGGCGAAACGCCTCCCCTGTCACCCGCCTCATAGGAGTGAAACGACCACGAGGTGTAAATCACGGAGGATTTCTCTGACCGCCAAGGCCAAAAGGTAACCCTTGACCACCGAAGTCAGTTATTCGGCTCCTAAGGAGAGCAATAGAGAGTCAGGGACTGTCCGATTGCACTGGCGGACGCTTGTGATGGGTCTTCAGAACAGCGGCTATCCGCAGGCGCATCGTGCTTTAATAGATGCGGTGGTTGAGAGATTTCATCACCAAAAGTGGGTTGCATGAAGCTTTTATGAACCTGCTAAGAGGCTTTGAGATGCAGTAACATATATATATTTTGGCGGTACCGCACATGCTAGGTGTGCTCTATCTGAGATAGTAGCCCCGAGACTCTGGTTGCTGTCCAAGGTGGAAAAGCAGAGGATCATAGTCGAGTAATGATCACGCTGCTGCCCATGTGCGGCGTGTGAGGTCGATGGCTGGCGGACTGCTGAGTTCTTTGAGGCGAGGCGGCTTGCAGCGGCGATCTCACGAGCATCGCTAATGAACAAAGCGGCAGCGAGCCGCAGGGTATGTATTTTCGGGTTGTCAACAAATATTAAGAGGAGCATGATGCTAGTATCTATAATATGTTGTGACTGCGAGATGGAGCTGCAGCCATGGAACCCTTGGTGGAACTTGCCGAGCCAAGGAACAAGCCGGGAGAAGTGATGCGGCCGCCCTAAAGGCGGTCGAGAGACTTAAGAGCGAATAGGTTGCTCATCGCGGGCGAAGATAAAATAGCCAAGATGGCTATTGAGCTGAAAAATCTGGCCGATATGATCTTCTTGAAAAGGAAGCCATAGCGGCGGTGACTGAAAAACCATGGGCGATCAGAAACCCGCTCTAAAATCGAGTGGCGAAGGAGGAGCTCGAGTCAAGCGGAGATATCCTGTTGGGAAGCCCTTTTTGTTGGGGGCAGTTGGGAGATCCGAAGTATGCCCCTACGGATCGATTATGGAGTGCAGCAGACGGCGTACTTGGACTTAACAGCGAGTGCTCTTGATCGTTGAGTTTTTCAAGATCGAACAATCACGAAGTGGAAAATTTATTCTGGTGTGATTCGATGCTCAACGCATCGCTGATGTTAAATGAACAAATGGCGAGTGGGTTGAGCTCCATAGGTTTTCGGACTTGCCATGAAGTTACATCGTGGATCATCTTTGGCGGAAGGACCAAGGCGAATAGTTATTTTGGTTTAGTGCAATGATTCCTTGGTGTTGTGCGCATGTCGATCTTTGTAAAGAGGTCGGTGTGCATAGAGGTCTTGTGGATGGCCCTTGCCCATGTTAAGACATCTTGGCGGAGATGGAGCCACCGCTATTGCAACTTTCGAGGTCAACCGTAAAGCCAGTCCCGGTGAGCACTATTTGAAGAAGTCCTAGAAGGCGCTTCGTTTAATAGAGGCTCGATGCTCGAAAAGTATCATGTTCGAGTGACATGTCCCAATTGTGAAAATAATGTTAGTTGGATTATAAAGGCTGTGTTTATACTTTTGCCTGAAAAATATTATGATGCCTCTGTGCGGGACGTTTATGTATGTAGATAACTTTGAAAGTTTGCGTTAAATTGGCTAGCCCCACTTTATAATGCGGGGGTGTTGAGCGTACTCACACTTGATCCAACGTCTTGGTCCATTAAGGAGGTGATAATGGCGAACAAGGCAATCGGACTACATAGCTTTATGAGTTTCACCTAGCCATAGGAGTTTGGCGGGGCTACTATATAGCCCCTGGTACTTCAGCGCTCATCGAATATAGTGCGGCGTACATACATGATCGAAAACGGCCCTTACGTTAATGCGGAGAATCACGAAGATTCGGCTGAGTCATCAGTGGTTGACCAGGTCTCGCGCTTTATCATAGCGGTCGGTTTTGACTTTACTGTCTTTGAGGTGCTCATCCGGATGAACGGGAACTGTCGCGGTAGTTCTCCGGTGCCACCTTAGCGATAAATGGAGCGTGGGTAGCAAAACAGGGAGCTAAGGCAAACCAACTATTGACCAAAGACATGATTGAAGCTGATGCATATAAGGCCAAACTTCATGGCGCGAACACTTCCTAAGGTATTGGACTTTACAACATATCTTGGGCTGAAATGCGCCCTCGAGAATGAGCCCTGAATTTCCGAGTGCGTGCATTAGTCGGCGTGGCAAGCGCCAATACGCCATAGCATCCCTCTCGGTTGTGTTGAGTATCCGGAGGTGTGAAGCAACAAGAGATAGTAAAAAGGTTTACACGAGGTCTTAATCTCAAAAAGAAACCTTTGATGAGGCCACCTTGTCGGATTTCGGGTTCAGCAGACCCTTGAGTTCGAACAACAGGGGTGTGGCGGAGATCCAACCTCCCACCGTCTCGCGCCGAATCGCAGGGACCTAAACTACTAAATGGAACAGCACAAGAGGCATAAGATTTATAATAGTTAAGACCACCGTTGTGGTGTAATACCCTACTCTAGTGTGTGGTGTGGTGGATTGCCTCTTGGGCTGATGAAGAACAGTACAAGGAAGAACAGCCTCATGAGAATGCATTCTGGCGGGTGTGATGAACTGCTAGGTGATGTTCGTTGCTCTAGCTCTTTGGTTTCTTGATGAGATTCGGTCTCATCCGGGGCGGATCCCTCTACACAATGGTGGCTACTCCTATTTATAGTGAGGCCTGGGCCTCTTCCCAAATATTGGCGGGAAGGCGCCAACAATTAGCCATTTGAAGGGAACAGCGGTACACTTATCTGACTAAAGTCGGTCCTACTTTGCCGAATGCTCTGGTGATGGCCTTTGCTTGGGCTCCGATGACTCCTTCCTGCCATTGGGCTGGTCTTGGTCTTGTTGCAAAGCGGATGCCTTTGCTTGATGCTCTGCGCTGCGCTTGCTCCCTTTGCACCAAAGAGAAAGGAGGACACTATGCGGGCTGGCGCCGGCTGGCGCTCTTAGTGCGTCATGGCTTGCGTCATGGGAACCTCGCGAGTACCCTGCCTTGAACTCTCCGCCTCCTCATGAGCCCGACTGGCGAGGCCGTGCTGAGGAAGCTCCTCGTCGTCTGCCCATGAGCGCCAGCCTCGCGAGGTCTTGAGCTGCGTTGATGAAGATGGGCTGTCACAGGCCTCCTTTGAGCCACGCCCGCGGGCGCAGGCGAGCAAGTCAGGGACCCCGTTCCCGAGGCATGTGATAGCCCGGGCCTGGCGCCCGAACAGCGGCGAGGCGAAAGGGAAAGTCTGAGCGTCGCGAGCCCCTAACCTGCGACCTTGGGCGCCAGCGTGGCGGTTGATTGGGCGTGGGTGACCTTTGTTCCCCCCGCCTCCTTATTCGTGCCTTGATAAGCGGACACACTCTTGTACACATCCGTTCCCCTCTCGCTGCTCGTGCCCTGTCCTTCCCCTCTGAACTCCGACTTCCATTTTCAATCCAATCTGAATCTCCCCTTTTCAATCGCCATGGCTCGGCGAAGAAGGGAAAGGGAAGAAACATGTGCCTCGCCTCGCTTCGCCACCTTGGCGGCCCTCCGCCGTCGACCGTCGATCATACTCAATCTAGAGGGCTTGGGCAAGGTTAGTTCGGCTCTGGCCACCACCTTCAGCGAATCACGGGAGGGCGGCGGCTGGCCCGCATCTCACTTCTCCATCGGCAGGGAGTAGTCACGGAGGTCGGTATTTTCTTGGCGCCACGTAGTGAGGCTGGATTCCCCCTTTCGATTTCTTCAATGCAGTGCTTTCCCCTATCAGATCCACATGATGCATCAGGTCTGAGTCCATCCTCTCCTCTCGGTCTTCGCCTTCGTTTGTGAAGCAATGATGGGCATCCTTCCTTGGTTGCCTTGCTCGCCACTTCTTCTCTGCGCCTTGTCAGCCCCACCTAATGCTCGGCGTGCGTGAGCTTCATCGCCACACCGAGACAGCGGCCTCGAGGATTGACTTAGCCTCCCTCCGCCCGTGCACTGAGTTAGTGAGAGGTGGTTATGCGTGGATGTGGGGTGCCCAGCCCTGCTATCGGAGCCAACCTGCTTTCTTGTCCCCAATTGAGTGGGGCGGAGGCGCTTTCAAGCCCTCAACTCATCTTTATGCAGCACGCTTGAGTTCTGAAAGCTTGGCGTGTGCGCCCAAGGTGGTGAAGGAGTTCTGATGTGCGCGTTGCTCCTCTCAGCGCCATTCCCACGGATGTGGGCCTTGGTGAGGCTGGTGATCGTGTGAGGCTTGGGAAGAGACCTAACACAGAAGCCCTAAGGAAAGTGCTCCTGGTCCTGACTGGCGACCCCAACCCCGGTGGCGTCCGGCATGGAGGGGCCTTGATGTACCTCTGCCAGAACAGGGGTGATTTTGTGAACTAAATGCCTATCTTTGATGAATGGGGGCCGCACCCCTCTGGTCTCCAGGGGCCTCGCGAGAATCCAGTGATGGTGAAAGCCCTTCCGATCGGCCAAGCGGCTCCTCCTCAAGTGGCGGAGCGGGGAGGCCTGAGCCGCCCGGAGGCTGAAGGACCCCGCCCGGGAGTGTGGCGCCGAGCGGCGGCTCTGTGGGGGCATCTCCGAGGCCAGCGCCTCCGTGGTGAGGCGGCAGGCTGCCCGCGGCGCCCCTGCGGATGAGGCTCCGAGGCCCGGCCGCTTCTCTTGGTGAGTGTCAGCAGCGTCGCCGGTGGGCGCCCACAGGCATGAGTCGCCTTGATGCTTCTCTCTCTCATAGGCTGACTCCTGCGCTCAAATCTTAGGTCGCTTCGCATGGACTTGAGGCCCTCCGGAAGAAGGAGGCCACAGGCGATGATTACCCTTATGCTTTCTTGAAGCCTTGGGAAATGCCGCCTTGATGAGTAAGCCTTTTCCTTCTCCGACTCCAGATCCTCCTGCTGCTTGTCTTGATCCTTGCCTGCAGTCCCTTCCCTTGAGCTCACGAGAGGCGGGTGAAACCGTCCCCTTGGCCGCCGTCTTTCCCGTCCTTGGCGCTCCGAGCAGCGGAGCCCTTGTGATGTGGGCGGCAGAGGCGAACGTCCCAAAGCGCGCCGAGGCCCTCGCGCCTCGTGACCCTTCTTGCGAGCCTTCTCTGGCATAGCTAACTGCCGTGGGCTTCTCGCTGGTTATGGGCGGCAATTGGTGGCGCTTCCTGCGCCCGCCGTGCAGGGGTGGGCTGGCTCGGGCCGGGCCTTACGGCGGCGTGCGGCCGTCGCGAGTGCCCCCCAGCGCCCTGCCGGAGGAATGCTGATCCGTGGCTCCGGCGCCCGCTTAGGGAGGTTGATGGTGTGGAAGAGCGTGCAGCCGGCCGGGGCGCGCGCCCCGCCAGGATTTCTTGAAAGGCGGTAGCGCGGTGAAGCCTTCTTGGTGAGGAGCTTCGCGGATGAAAGCCTTGAGGCCGAGGCCTGCGCACAGCTGCGAGCGTGAGCTGGGCTGTTGCCCTTGCGCGCCACCGGCGATCTTGATGATGAGAGGCCAAGGCGTCGTGGCAGCCTCTCGGGAGGCTGTTCTCGGGCTGTCGAGGCGGCGAGGCTAATGGCGGCGGAGGCGGCGGGGCAGGCGGGAACTCTGGCCGGTGCCACTCCTTTGGAGGAGTAAGTGGAGCTGCGTGAGGCAGCCCTCGCGTCGATGAAGGTGGCCTCGGCGACTCGGCGGAGCTCCGAGCGTGAGGCGTTGGCGCTTGAAGCCGCCGAGCAGCAATCTGCGCTTGGAGCGAGGCGCTTGGTGGCGTGAGCGGAGGATGAGGTCGCTGCAGGAAGCCAGCGTCTGGAGGAGGTCGGACGCCGAGTGGCGGCAGCGGCAACCTTGGCCTTGAGTTTGAGGAAGGCTGGGGTTGATCGGGACCGAGGCTGAAGGCGGGACTGCTGCCTTGAGGCCAAAATTTGGAAGAAGGCGGCCAGCGGCGGGCGATGCTCTTGAGCCACCCTCGAGTGGCGCGAGAAGTCAACCACCTCTCGGGCGAGTGCTCCTTCTTCGCCCGGCGTGTGGAGGAGGCCCGAGGCCCGTCGCTGGCGCGAATGCAGACGAGATCGTCGTGGCGAATCTGGAGCACGAAACGCGGCCCCATACTCTGCAGCTCGAGGAAAGAACCAGCGCAGCCTTGAGTAACGTCTGTGAGGCGGCTGTTGGCGAGCGCACCTGCAGTTAACTCGCGGCAACCTCGGTTCTCCGATGTGGTGGCGCGGCGGAAGCGCGTGATGCGGTCGAGGCCAATAGGTTGGTGGAGAGAGGAGCCACCGCGCTGCTTGTGCGCGCCTTTTCTCGTGTCTTGGTCATCTCGAACATGGACCCCCGCCGACTTTAGCGCAGCCATCGCGATTCCCGAGGCGTCCGGGGAACTGGCGCCTTTGGGTGGAAGACAATGTGGATGCTCTCGTTAGGGCCTTTGCTTGGACAACTACTGGCGTGGTGGTGGCGCTGATGAAGCGGCGTGGTGAATAGCCCAGAACGCGCCCCGATAGCCCTTGAATGGTAATGGCGAGGCCGGCGGCGCTGACAACGGCTCGAGAGGTGCTCCCCGAGGGCGCATTGGATTTATCCGCGATTATGTATTGTCCCGGTTCCATTACCTGCATGAATAGAACTTCGGGCTTTGGCACGATGGATGTGAGCATTTTGGGAGGAGCCCTCATGTAAAACTTGTGTTCATCGTATTAGCGGTGTTACGCCGTATCGTCCTCGCCAAGTGGTTGGCTATCACGACGTCTTTGGTTGGCTGGTTTACCTTTGTTTCGTCTGAGTCTGAGATAGCTTTGTGGGAGGCTACGGTGACTGAGTGTCTCTGATCGAATCCGTAGGATCTGCATAAAACCCTCCGGAAGGGCGTGGCAGCGACAGCAGTGGGGCTGGCTGCGCATAAGCTAGGCCTGGCCCGCTCATGAGGAGCTGTGAGGGAGGCAGGCGGAGTGGTAACAAAACACGAGAGATTTGCTCGAGCGAGACTAAGCACCCCTTCCCGAACACGCAAATCTCAAACTCGAATCAACTTAAATCCAGCGGGAAGCGACAATCAAATGGAAAAGCGAAGAAGCGAGAAGAAAAGCGGCGTCCGGCACCTAGTCTAGTCTTGGGCGTCTTCTCACCAGCGGAGCTAAGTGCTGCCCTTTGGGCATGGGAGGAGCCCCGGGGCTGAGGCGGCACCCCTGAGACTCGAGGCGTGTACAGCCCCCTCATTATTACGTGAGAGTGTCACGCAGGCGTGACTTCGAGCCTTGGGCCTTCTTCACAAGTGCAGCCTTGCTTCATATGTCGCCCAGACGAGGCCCCCTTGCGCCACACTCTAGTGCCATCAGCGGCACCGGAAACAGGGCCTTCGCCCGATGGGGTAAGCGGTGCCAGCCAGTTCCCAAGCGACCACAGGTCCTCGCGCCGAAGCAGAGCCTGGCGCCTCCCAATGAGGGCCTACCTCCTGAAACGCCTTACTCGAGCCGCCCGGGTGGTGATGTCGGATCTCTGCCCCTCTCCGGCAGCCCCTGCGCCCCCCTCCCGAGGGTAGGAGACCTTGAGGCCAGGCAGCCGCTTCGTCGTGGCGACACTGTACCTCCTGCGACCCATGGTTAGCGTATGTTTGCTCTTGAGAAGTAGCGGTGCCGATAATCGTCACCCAGCGTGACCGGTGGGACCGTCTCGAGGCTCCGGAAGAGCTCGGCTTCGGCGCCTCATCTCCCAGCTCGGGCTGAGGAGGCGAGCCTTATTCTCCCTCATGCGGGTGCCCTTGGTCCACCATGTGGGGAACACGTATTCTTTGGCGCCGTCATCCTGAAGGCCACGTAGTCTTTGGCGTGCCATGTTGCTCTGCTGGCGCCCACCGTGGGGTGGTGGCGCGGCGATCCCCCAGGCCGTGGAGTTCGTCGAGTCCTTCTTCTCCAGCGGGCGGGCGAGGCAACCCGCCCTTGGCCCCGTCTTCAACCGCCGGTGTTGGGTAGCTTTGGAGCCAGCAGACGCCTGGAGCCCCGTCGGGCCGCCAGGGCTGGCGGGAGTGGGGTGCGAAGGGTGAGCCCCAGTGGCGAAGCCAGGAGCTCCGCCACCGCTCCGGCGGCCGCGTCACGGCCGCCTTCAATCGATGGCGTGCCGCTGCTCCGGGCCACCGTGGCGCGGACCCTCGAGTTCGCCTGCTCGGCGGGTGTATGGTGGCGATGGTCGCGGCGTGATTGAGAGGCCCTTGCCGTCGACGCGCTGCCGCAGGCGTGAAAGCCGTCGAAGCTTGTCGCGTCGCCCGTGAGCCCGCGGTGCCCTAGCGGACGCGAGCTACTGAAGACGCAGGGCCGCGCCGTGGCGAAGCGGCTCGGTAGTGGGCGAACCCACGCCGCCGAGATCTGGGTTGCCAGCAGTGGCGGACATGGTGATGACGATCACGGCGGAACACGAGTCGCGAAGGTGGATTCGGCACACCTACTGGCGGCGCCAAATGTCGGTTCGGGTTCCGGAGACCCTTGAGGTTCGAACAACTTTGGGTGCAGCGGAGATCAACCTCCACCATCTCGCGCCGCCCGAATCGCGGGACCTAAACTACTAAATGGAACAGCACAAGAGGCAGGATTTATACTAGTTTGGGCCACCGTTGTGGTGTAATACCCTACTCTAGTGTGTGTGTGTGGTGGATTGCCTCTTGGGCTGATGAAGAAACGATACAAGGAAGAACAGCCTCGCGAGGTCATTCTGGTGGGTGTGATGAACTGCTAGGTGGTGTTCAGTTGCTCTAGCTCTTGGTTTCTTGATGAGGATTCGGTCTCATCCAGGCGGATCCTCTACCACAATGGTGGCTACTCCTATTTATATGCGAAGGCCAGGCCTCTTCCCAAATATTGGCGGGAAGGCGCCAACAATTAGCCATTTGAAGGGAACAGCGGGTACACTTATCGACTAAAGTCGGTCCTCGCACTGCTAAGGCTCTGGTGATAGCCTTTGCTTGGGCTCCATGATGACTCCTTCCTGCCGTTGGGCTGGTCTTGGTCTTGTTGCACGAAGCGGATGCCTTTGCTTGATGCTCTCGCTGCGCTTGCTCCCTTTGCACCAAGAGGAAAGGAGGACCTTCTGCTGGTGGCGCCACTGGCGCCCTTGGTTGTCATGGCTTGCGTCATGGGCACCTCGCGAGTACCCTGCCTTGAACTCTCGCCTCCTCATGAGCCAGCTGTGAGGCCGTGCACGAGAAGCTCCTCATCGTCGCCCCACGAGGCTTGGCCCCTCGCGAGGTCTTGAGCTGCGTTGATGAAGATGGGCTGTCTGGGCCTCCTTTGAGCCACGCCTTGGCAGCGCAGGCGAGAGCAAGTCTGGGGACCCCCGTTCCCAAAACGCCGACACTGCTGCACGTCTGCGCCTGTGTCTCTGTTGTGCCGTATCCTGGAAGGGTGTAGCACGATGATCATCTATAAAAGAGAAAATCCCAGGTGAAAGTCTTCATGCGAAAAATTGGTTATTCTTAATGAACCATTAAAATGCAATCTAAATAGGGTTAAGCCGAACTGTAGCCCATTTTTACATGCGGGAAGCCCCTAGCACCACCTATGGGGCTATATCCATCGACCCAATCTCAGGTTTATCTGAGCTGTTACAGTTAGTGGTGCGCCGGACTCGTCTAGCCGTGTCCGCGGTCTTGACGACCGATCATTTATTCTGGTTGGAGAGGCCGTTCAGTGTTCGGCTGCTAGAGCATACGCATTCCTCGCGTAAGGATCGCTCTATGTTTTTGCTAACTATGATGATGCCACGTGGACCGAGCATCTTAAGCTTAAGATAAGCGTAATGAGGTACTGCATTAAAACAAGCGAAGGCCGTTCTTCCGAGTAGTGCGTGATAGCCGCTTCGGAATGGAGCGATGTCGAAGGTTAATTCTTAAACGGAAGTTGTTGGGAGAACCAAATACAACCTCTAGAACTAGAGCACATGCGGCGAGCCTCAGGCCAGGTATTACTCCTTTAAAGGTAGTATTGCTTTGGCTGATTCTTGTCGGGTCTATCCCCATTTTGCGGTCATGTCGATATATCGAGTTAAGACTCTTGCCGTCGTCCATAAGGACTCGGGTGAGATGCTATCAAATCAATTATTGGGTCTACTACCAAGGCAGCCGATCCTCCGTGCCGGATACTAGTCGGGTGATCCCTGCGATCAAAGGTGATCGCACAAGCGGACCAAGGGTTGAACTTGGGGGTGACGGGCTCCACGGTGCATACGTCTCGGAGTACGCGTTTGCTCCTCCTCTTCGTTACGTGAATCATGTTCACTGTTTTGACCTCTGGTGGGAATTTTTTCTGTCCCCCAGTGTTTGGCTGGCGAGGCTCATCCTCGTCTTCACTTGGTGTCTCCCTCCCCTTGCATACGGCGTTTAGCTTGCGGCCTGCTTGAAGACCCAGCATTCTCTGTTGGTGTGATTTGCGAGGTTTGTCGGTGCCATGAATCTGACATAATCTGTCTAGAATCTTGTTTAGGCTGGACGGTCCATCTCTGCTGCCTTTGAATGGCTTTTTCCGTTGACCGGGTTGAGAGCCCTGAATCCGGCGTTCTTGCCGTGTTATGCAGGCTATCTTCATTGTTCGGCAGCTTGCTTTTATCGGCGTTGTTTTCCATTGCCATCCACTGGCCGGATGTGCACAGGTCATTTGGTGCCGCTACGGGCCAGCCAACTATCTCGCCTGCGTAAAAGCGGGTCATAAGGCTTGTTAGGGCTGCCATTGTCCTCGGTTTTTCCTGGCGAGGTGTCCAGCAAGACCATTCGTCCCAGATTAATTGTGTTTGAAAGCTGCTAAGGATTCGACATCCAGGCGTCGGCGATTTGATTCTTCTTAGTGAGAATCTGTTCCAAAAGCTTCGGGCTAACTCTCGGGCTGTTGAATATATGACTTCAATCGTCTGCATCCGGAGGTCAGACATAAGTCCCTTGAAAATTAGCCCTAAAAGCATCCTCAAGCTCTTCCAAACTTCCAATTGAGTTTTCAGGGAGGCTTTTCAGCCAGTGCCGAGCTGGTCCTTTCAACTTGAGGGGCAAGTATTTGATGGCATGGAGATCATCTCCGCGAGCCATGTGGATATGAAGGATAAAGTCCTCAATCTAGACCCCAGGTCTGTCGTTCCGTTGTATGCCTCTATGTTCACGGGTTTGAATCCCTCTGGAAATTCGTGATCCAGCACCTCATCGGTGAAGCATAGGGGGTGCGCGATACCCCTGTATTTGGATGTGTCATGGCATTCTGACATTTGTAGTGTTCGGTTTTGATTTTGTTCCGGAGCGCGCTTCCTAGTTCCGTAAATCGTGTGCTGACTTATGTGCGACATCGTTAGCCGCCCTATTGCAGCCACGGGGTGGTCGATCCGGTTGATCGGCCGTTTTTTTGGGTTGTATGGGCTCTAAAGCCTCGTCATCAAATTCCGGCAGCAGCTTGCGCTTTGGATAGCTCTTTGTGTGGCGACTGCCACCGTACTTTTCTTCAGTGTCTAGCACTTTCTTCCATCTACTGTTGAGTGTATTTTGCGTGGCCTTAAGCCTTTGCTTCTGCTTCTTCAGACTCCTCGCGGTGGCGATAAACCTTCTATGGAGGTTCTCTTGCTCCAAATTCCTTTCCGGGATGATGTGTGCATCGTCGTCCGGACTGTTCTCTTCTCCGGAGACAGGTTGATGAGTTTTACCCTTGGCGTCGCCATGATTGGACAGCGGCTCCATACTATGTTCGCCATCCGCTGGCTCATCCTGCTCTGTCGCTGGGTCCATGTGGTCGTTATTTCCTTTGGAGTCGACCGGGGTATTATTCTTTCTTGCGCTGTTATCGCTGTTTTTGCCGAGGCGGGATTTGGAGCGGCGCCTACGTCGTCACTTTGGTTGCTTCTCGAGGGTATTATCCTTCGCTGCATCCTTTCGTTCCTCGTCATTGTTTTCTTTGGGTGTATCCACTATGTATATATCGTGTGATGAAGTGGATGTCCAGCGCCCTGTGGGCAGTGGTTCCTATTCCTCTCCTGCATCGTCGTCCATGCCGTCGATGTCTTTGGTGTCGAAATCAAGCATGTCAGTTAAATCGTCGACAGTGGCTATTAAGTGGGTAGGGAACAAATCTCTTCGTCGTCCGCTTCCCACTCGAGCCGGACATAGTTCGGCCGAGGATCTCCTAACAAGGAGAGAGACCTTAATGAATCTAGCACGTCGCCCAAGGGCGAGTGCTGGAAAATATCCGCGGAGGTAAACTCCATGATCGGTGCCCGATTAGATTCGATAAACGCAGACATAGCGGTTGAGCCGTGGCGGGACAAATCCAAGGGTTCGGCAACACAGGTCTCATAAGAGGTGAAGTCAGTATTCGGCTCTAACGCCGTTGAGTGTGCGACCTCCGTGGCGGGGTCCATCCACCCGTCCTCGGATGGAACGATCTGCTCCGGATTGAGGACCGGAGTAGGCAGGTGTGATCTCCCGAACACCATCCGACAGCAGAGGCAAGTCATGCTCGTCATGACTGTGCGGCACACTTCACATGGGCTCGAATCCTTCGAAGATCAAGTCTCCACGGATGTCGGCGGTATAGTTTAAGTTCCAAACCTGACCTGACGGCCAGGGGCGTAGCTCTCAATCTTATCTAGATGGCCAAGCGAGTTGGCCCGTAGTACGAAGCCGCCGAATACGAAGATCTGTCCGGGGAGAAAAACCTCACCCTGGATCGCATCGTTGCCGATGATCGAAGGAGTCATCAAGCCTTCCGGTGACGGCAGAGTGGAACTCTCAATGAAAGCACCAATGTCGGTGTCAAAACCGGCGGATCTCGGGTAGGGGGTCCCGAACTATGCGTCTAAGGCGGATGACAGGAGGTGGGGGACACAATTTTTACCCAGGTTCGGGCCCTCTCGATGGAGGTAATACCCTACTTCCTGCTTGATTGATCTTGATGATATGAGTATTACAAGAGTTGATCTACCACGAGATCGTAGAGGCTAAACCCTAGAAGCTAGCCTATGATTATGATTGTTGTTGTCCTACAGACTAAACCCTCTGGTTTATATAGACACGGAAGGGGCTAGGGTTACACAGAGTCGGTTACAAGGGAGGAGATCTACATATCCGAATTGCCAAGCTTGCCTTCCACGCAAAGGAGATTCCCATCCGGACACGGGACAAAGTATTCAATCTTGTATCTTCATAGTCCAATAGTGCGGCCAAAGTATATAGTCCGGCTGTCCGAGGACCCCCTAATCCAGGACTCCCTCAGAGAGGCTGCCCGCCCCCAAGGCCTAGTCCGAATTGGACAAGGGGGAGGGGTTGCGCCCCCTCCTTCCTTCTCTTCTCTCTTCCCTTTCCTTGACTCCTACTCCTACCACTTGGAAGGGGGGGAATCCTACTCCTAGTGGGAGTAGGACTCCTCCGGGGCGCGCCATAGGGGCCGGCCCTCTCCCCCCTCCCCCACTCCTTTATATATGTGGCCAGGAGGCACCCCATAGACACAACAATTGATCTCTTGATCGCTTAGCCGTGTGCGGTGCCCCCCTCCACCATATTCCACCTCGATCATATCGTAGCGGTGCTTAGGCGAAGCCCTGCGTCGGTAGCATCATCATCACAGTCACCACGCCGTCATGCTGACGGAACTCTCCCGTGAAGCTCTGCTGGATCGGAGTTCGCGGGACGTCATCGAGTTGAACGTGTGCTGAACTCGGAGGTGCCGTACGTTCGATACTTGGATCGGTCGGACCGTGAAGACGTACAACTACATCAATCGCGTTGTGCTAATGCTTCCGCTTTCGATCTATGACGGTACGTGGACAACACTCTCCCCTCTCGTTGCTATGCATCACCATGATCCTTTGTGTGCGTAGGAATTTTTTTTGAAATTACTACGTTCCCCAATAGTGGCATCAGAGCCTGGTTTTATGCGTAGATGTTATATACACGAGTAGAACACAAGTGAGTTGTGGGTGATACAAGTCATACTGCTTACCAGCATGTCATACTTTGGTTCGGCGGTATTGTTGGATGAAGCGGCCCGGACCGACATTACGCATACGCTTGCGCGGGACCGGTTCTACCGACATGCTTTGGACATAGGTGGCTGGCGGGTGTCAATTTCTCCAACTTTAGTTGAACCGAATGTGGCTGCGCCCGGTCCTTGAGAAGGTTAAAACAACACTAACTTGATGAACTATCGTTGTGGTTTTGATGCGTAGGTAAGAACGGTTCTTGCTCAGCCCGTAGCAGCCACGTAAAACTTGCAACATAAAGTAGAGGACGTCTAACTTGTTTTTGCAGGGCATGTTGTGATGTGATATGGTCAAGACATGATGCTATATTTTATTGTATGAGATGTTCATGTTTTGTAACCGAGTTATAGGCAAGTGGCAGGAGCCATATGGTTGTCGCTTTATTGTATGCAATGCAATCGCCCTGTAATGCTTTACTTTATCACTAAGCGGTAGCGATAGTCGTAGAAACAATAGTTGGCGAGACGACAACGATGCTACGATGGAGATCAAGGTGTCGCACCGGTGACGAAGGTGATCATGACGGTGCTTTGGAGATGGAGATCACAAGCACAAGATGATGATGGCCATATCATATCACTTATATTGATTGCATGTGATGTTTATCTTTTATGCATCTTATTTTGCTTAGATCGATGGTAGTATTATAAGATGATCTCTCACTAAATTATCAAGGTACAAGTGTTCTCCTTGAGTAGCTGAGACACCACGTGATGATCGGGTGTGATAGGCTCTACGTTCAAATACAACGGGTGCAAAACAGTTGCACACGCGGAATACTGAGGTTAAACTTGACGAGCCTAGCATATGCAGATATGGCCTCGGAACACTAAGACCGAAAGGTCGAGCGTGAATCATATAGTAGATATGATCAACATAGTGATGTTCACCATTGAAACTACTCCATCTCACGTGATGATCGGACATGGTTTAGTTGATTTGGATCACGTGATCACTTGGAGGATTAGAGGGATGTCTATCTCAGTGGGAGTTCTTAATTAATATGATTAATTGAACTTAAATTTATCATGAACTTAGTCCTGGTAGTATTAGCATATCTATGTTGTAGATCAATAGCTCGCGTTTAGCTCCCCTGTTTTATTTTGATATGTTCCTAGAGAAAACTAAGTTGAAAGATGTTAGTAGCAATGATGCGGACTTGGTCCGTGATCTGAGGATTAACCTTATTGCTGCACAGAAGTATTATGTCCTTGATGCACCGCTAGGTGACAGAACTATTGCAGGAGCAGATGCAGACGTTATGAACGTTTTGACAAAAGCTTGGTATGATGACTACTTGATAGTTTAGTGCACCATGCTATACGGCTTAGAACCGGGACTTCAAAAATGTTTTGAACGCCACAGATCATATAAGATGTTCCAAGAGTTGAAATTGGTATTTCATACTCGTGCCCATGTCGAGAGGTATGAGACCTCTGACAGTACTTTGCCAATAAGATGGAGGAGAATAGCTCAACTAGTGAGCATGTGCTCAGATTGTCTGAGTACTACAATTACTTGAATCAAGTGGGAGTTAATCTTCCAGATAAGATAGTAATTGACAAAGTTCTCTAGTCACTATCACCAAGTTAATAGAACTTCATGATGAACTATAATATGCAAGGGATGACGAAAGTAATTCTTGAGCTCTTCGCGATGCTGAGATCCGCGAAGGTAGAAATCAAGAAAAGATCATCAAGTGTTGATGGTTAACAAGATCACTAGTTTCAAGAAAGGGCAAAGGAAAGAAGGGAACTTCAAGAAGAACGGCTAGCAAGTTGTTGCTCAAGTGAAGAAGCCCAAGTTTGGACCTAAGCACGATCTTGAGTGCTTCTCTGCAAAAGGACTGGTCATTGGAAGCGGAACTACCCCAAATAATTGGGGGATAAGAAGGATGGCAAAGTGAACAAAAGTATATTTGATATACATGTTATTGATGTGTACTTTACTAGTGTTTATAGCAACCCCTCGGTACTTGATACCGGTTCAGTTTCTAAAGAGTAGTAACTCGAAACGGGAGTTGCATAATGGACAAAAACTAGTTAAGGATGAAGTGACGATGTGTATTGAAAGTGGTTCCAAGATTGATATGATCATCACCGCACACTCCCTATACTTTCGGGATTAGTGTTGAACCTAAATAAGTGTTATTTGGTGTTTGCGTTGAGCATGAATATGATTTGATCATGTTTATTGCAATACAGTAATTCATTTAAGTTAGAGAATAATTGTTCTTCTGTTTACATGAATAAAACCTAATATGGTTACACACCCAATGAAAATGGTTCGTTGGATCTCGATCGTAGTGATACACATATTCATAATATTGAAGCCAAAAGATGCAAAGTTAATAATGATAGTGCAACTTATTTGTGGCACTGCTGTTTAAGTCATATTGGTGTAAAGCGCCTGAAGAAACTCCATGCTGATGGGCTTTTCGAATCACTTGATTATGAATCACTTGATGCTTGCGAACCATTCCTCTTGGGCAAGATGACTAAAACGCCGTTCTCCGAAACAATGGAGCGAGCAACAGATTTGTTGGAAATCATACATACTGATGTATGTGGTCCGATGAATATTGAGGCTCGCGGCAGGTATCGTTATTTTCAGACCTTCACAGATGATTTGAGCAGATATGGGTATATCTACTTGATGAAACATAAAGTCTGAAACATTTGTGAAGTTCATATAATTTCAGAGTGAAGTGGAAAATCATCGTGACAAGAAAATAAAGTTTCTACGATCTGATCGTGGAGACAAATATTTGAGTTACGAGTTTGGTCTTCAATTAAAACAATGTGGAATAGCTTCACAAATTCGTGCCACCTGGAACACCACAACATAATGGTGTGTCCGAACGTCATAACCGTACTTTATTGGATATAGTGCAATCTATGATGTTTCTTACCAATTTACCACTATAGTTTTGGGGTTATGCATTAGAGACAGCTGCATTCACGTTAAAAAGGGCACCATCTAAATCCGTTGAGACGACACCGTATGAACTGTGGTTTGGCAAGAAACCAAAGTTGTCGTTTCTTAAAGTTTGGGGTTGTGATGCTTATAAGAAAAAAGTTTCATCCTGATAAGCTCAAACCCAAATTGGAGAAATGTGTCTTCATAGGTTACCCAAAGGAGATAGTTGGGTACACCTTCTATCACAGATCCGAAGGCAAGATATTCGTTGCTAAGAATGGATCCTTTCTAGAGAAGGAGTTTCTCTCGAAAGAAGTGAGTGGGAGGAAAGTAGAACTTGATGAGGTAACTGCACCTGGTCCCTTATTGGAAAGTAGTTCATCACAGAAACCGGTTCCTGTGACACCTACACCAATTAGTGAGGAAGCTAATGATGATGATCATGAAGCTTCAGATCAAGTTACTACCGAACCTCGTAGGTCAACCAGAGTGAGATCCGCACCAGAGTGGTATGGTAATCCTGTTCTGGAGGTCATGTTACTAGACCATGACGAACCTACGAACTATGAAGAAGCGATGGTGAGCCCAGATTCCGCAAAATGGCTTGAGGCCATGAAATCTGAGATGGGATCCATGTATGACAACAAAGTGTGGACTTTGGTTGACTTGCCCGATGATCAGCAAGCAATTGAGAGTAAATGGATCTTCAAGAAGAAGACAGACGCTGCCGGTAATGTTACTGTCTATAAAGCTCGACTTGTTGCGAAAGGTTTTCGACAAGTTCAAGGGATTGACTATGATGAGACCTTCTCACCCGTAGCGATGCTTAAGTCCGTCCGAATCATGTTAGCAATTGCCGCATTTTATGATTATGAAATTTGGCAAATGGATGTAAAGACTGCATTCCTAAATGGATTTCTGGAAGAAGAGTTGTATACGATGCAACCTGAAGGTTTTATCGATCCAAAGGGAGCTAACAAAGTGTGCAAGCTCCAGTGATCAATTTATGGACTGGTGCAAGCCTCTCGGAGTTGGAATAAACGCTTTGATAGTGTGACCAAAGCATATGGTTTTATACAGACTTTTGGAGAAGCCTGTATTTACAATATAGTGAGTGGGAGCACTACAGCATTTCCGATAAATATATGTGAATGACATATTGTTGATCGAAAATATTGTAGAATTTTCTGGAAAGCATAAAGGAGTATTTGAACGGAGTTTTTCAAAGAAAGACTTCGGTGAAGCTGCTTACATATTGAACATCAAGATCTATAGAGATAGATTAAGACGCTTGATAAGTTTTTTCAATGAGTACATACCTTGACAAGATTTTGAAGTATTTCAAAATGGAACAGTCAAAGAAGGAGTTCTTGCCTGTGTAGCTAGGTGTGAAGTTGAGTAAGACTCAAAACCCTACCACAGCTAAAAATAGAAAGAGAATGAAAAGTCATTCCGTATGCCTCAGTCATAGGTTCTATAAAGTATGCTATGCTATGTACCAAATCTATTGTATACCCTGCCCTGAGTTTGGCAAGGGAGTACAATAGTGATCTAGGAGTAATCACTCGACATTGGTCAAAATTATCCTTAGAGGACTAAGGAAATATTTCTCGGTTATGGAGGTGATAAAGACTTCATTGTAAAAGTTATGTCGATGCAAACTTTGACACCGATCTAGATGACTCTGAGTCTCAATCTGGATACATATTGAAAGTGGGAGCATTTAGCTAGAGTAGCTCCGCATAGAGCATTGTAGACATATAATATTTGCAAAATACATACGGCTCCGAATGTGGCAGACCCGTTGACTAAACTTCTCTCACAAGCAAAACATGATCACACCTTAGTACTCTATGGGTGTTAATCACATAGCAATGTGAACTGGATTATTGACTCTAGTAAACCCTTTGGGTATTGGTCACATGACGATGTGAACTATGGCTGTTAATCACATGGTGATGTGAACTATTGGCGTTAAATCACATGGCGAAGTGAACTAGATTATTGACTCTAGTGCAAGTGGGAGACTGAAGGAAATATGCCCTAGAGGTGATAATAAAGTTATTATTTATTTCCTTATTTCATGATAAATATTTATTATTCATGCTAGAATTGTATTAACCGGAAACTTGATACATGTGTGAATACATAGACAAACATAGTGTCACTAGTATGCCTCTACTTGACTAGCTCGTTGATCAAAGATGGTTGAGTTTCCTAGCCATAGACATGAGTTGTCATTTGATTAACGGGATCACATCATTAGGATAATGATGTGATTGACTTGACCCATTCCGTTAGCTTAGCACTTGATTGTTTAGTATGCTTCTATTGCTTTGTTCATGACTTATACATGTCCTTTGACTATGAGATTATGCAACTCCCGTTTACCGGAGGAACACTTTGTGTGCTACCAAACGTCACAACGTAACTGGGTGATTATAAAGGTGCTCTACAGGTGTCCGCGAAGGTACTTGTTGGGTTGGCGTATTTCGAGATTAGTATTTGTCACTCTGATTGTCGGAGAGGTATCTCTGGGCCCACTCGGTAATGCACATCACTATAAGCCTTGCAAGCATTGTAACTAATGAGTTAGTTTAGCGATGATGTATTACGGAACGAGTAAAGAGACTTGCGATGTGAGATTGAACTAGGTATTGAGATACCGACGATCGAATCTCGAGCAAGTAACATACGGATGACAAAGGGAACAACGTATGTTGTTATGCGGTTTGACTGATAAAGATCTTCGTAGAATATGTAGGAGCCAATATGAGCATCTAGGTTCCGGTATTGGTTATTGACCGGAGACGTGTCTCGGTCATGTCTACATAGTTCTCGAACCCGTAGGGTCCGCACGCTTAAAGTTTCGGTGACGATTGTATTATGAGTTTATGTGATTTGTTGTACCTAAGGTAGTTCGGAGTCCCGGATGAGATCGGGGACATGACGAGGAGTCTCGAAATGGTCGAGACGTAAAGATCGATATATTGGACGACTATATTCGGACATCGGAAGGTTCAGTGAATCGAGTATTTTTGGAGTCTGGGAGAGTTACGGAATTCGCCGGGAGTATATGGGCCTTATTGGGCTTTAGGGGAAAGAGAGAGGAGAGCCTGCCCCCCAAGGCCTAGTCCGGGTGGACTAGGGGAGGGGCTGCGCCTCCTTCCTTCTCTCTCTCTTCCCTTTCCTTGACTCCTACTCCTACTACTTGGAAGGGGGGAATCCTACTCCCGGTGGGAGGAGGACTCCTCCAGGGAGCGCCATAGGGGCCGACCCTCTCCCCCCTCCACCACTCCTTTATATACGTGGCCAGGGGGCACCCCATAGACACAACAATTGATCTCTTGATCGCTTAGCCGTGTGCGGTGACCTCCTCCACCATATTCCACCTTGATCATATCGTAGCGGTGCTTAGGCGAAGCCCTGCGTCGGTAGCATCATCATCACCGTCACCACGCCGTCGTGCTGACGGAACTCTCCCGTGAAGCTCTGCTGGATCGGAGTTCGCGGGACGTCATCAAGCTGAACGTGTGCTGAACTCGGAGGTGCCGTACGTTCGGTACTTGGATCGGTCGGATCGTGAAGATGTACGACTACATCAACCGCGTTCTGCTAATGCTTCCGCTTTCGGTCTACGAGGGTACGTGGACAACACTCTCCCCTCTCGTTGCTATGCATCACCATGATCCTGTGTGTGCGTAGGATTTTTTTTTGAAACTACTATGTTCCCCAACAGCGCCACCTCCTGGGCTGCTGCCCTCTCTCTCCCCTAAGGCCCACTAAGGCCCAATACTTCCCCGGGGGGTTCCGGTAACCCCTTCGGCACTCTGGTTTTTTTTCGAAATCACCCGGAACACTTATGGTGTCCGAATATAGCCGTCCAATATATCAATCTTTATGTCTCGAACATTTTGAGACTCCTCGTCATGTCTACGATCATATCCGGGACTCCGAACTACCTTCGGTACATCAAAATACATAAACTCATAATACCGATCGTCACCGAACTTTAAGCGCGCGGACCCTACGGGTTCGAGAACTATGTAGACATGACCGAGACTCATCTCCTGTCAATAACCAATAGCGGAACCTGGATGCTCATATTGGTTCCTACATATTCTATGAAGATCTTTATCAGTCCAACCGCATAACAACATACGTTGTTCCCATTATCAACGGTATATTACTTGCCCGAGATTCGATCATCGGTATCTCAATACCTAGTTCAATCTCGTTACCGGCAAGTCTCTTTACTTGTTCCGTAATGCATCTTCCCGCAACTAACTCATTAGTTACATTGCTTGCAAGGCTTATAGTGATGTGCATTACCGAGAGGGCCCAGGGATACCTCTCCGACAGTCGAAGTGACAAATCCTACTCTTGATCTATGCCAACTCAATAAGTACCATCGGAGACACCTGTAGAGCACCTTTATAATCACCCGTTACGTTGTGACGTTTGGTAGCACACAAAGTGTTCCTCCGGTAGTCGGGAGTTGCAGAATCTCATAGTCATAGGAACATGTATAACTCATGAAGAAAGCAATAGCAATATACTAAATGATCAAGTGCTAAGCTAACGGAATGGGTCAAGTCAATCACATCATTCTCTACATCCCGTTAATCAAATGACAACTCATGTCTATGACTAGGAAACATAACCATCTTTGATTCAACGAGCTAGTCAAGTAGAGGCAAACTAGTGACACTCTGTTTGTCTATGTATTCACACATGTACTAAGTTTCCAGTTAATACAATTCTAGCATGAATAGTAAACATTTATCATGATATAAGGAAATATAAATAACAACTTTATTATTGCATCTAGGGCATATTTCCTTCACCAATCTGCACTGCTTCATCGAGGGAAGACACGAGTACCGACGGGGATCAGAGGAGCTACAATGATGGCAACTGGGGGGACGACCAAATGCAGTGATGCAGGGGCATTTGGGTGGAGCTGTTTTGCATTCATGAGCTGGAACGAGGCAAGCGTGATATGCTGAACCTGTGCGCGGTGTTGCTGCGACCAGTGACGGTGAGCTTGTTCACCCATGCTCCAAGCACCGACGGGGATGCTACGACCAGCGAGAGCAGTGCTGGAACCATCAGACTGGAATGCTGGGACCGGTGATGTGTGGTGCTAGAACTAGCATGCAGAGATGCTGGGAACGGCGACCACGGGTGCTGGAATCGGTGTCGCAAGCGTGGAGGGATGTGTGCAACCAGTCATGGTGATTGTTGGAACCGGCTTTCTTCCTTGCCTATGACCATGGCAAGCGCTAGGTGTCACAATGCTTTTCTCTGTTTCTTTGCTGCAACCGCAGAGTGCAAAGCTACAACCGTGTTGCGCGTTGCTAGAAAGGTGCATTGGGTGCGGGAACTGGGAGGTGACGACAGTGAACCACCGTCCAACTATGATGGGGAGCTGAGATGCATGTGCGAGGTGACGACGGATTTGCAATCATCGGCGGGGCAGAGCTGCATCTGGCCGACGACGGAGCTGCATCTGGTGGCGCGGGAGCTGCAATCACTTTTTTTTAGAGAACTGCAAGCTGAGGTGTTGCGGTTGTGGTGGGCGAGCCGGGGATGGTGACAGAGGTCCGTCGTCGGGGAGTAAATAGCATAAAACTACTACTTTACAGGCTAGGGTTTCAAAAAACTACCGGTTTTTAATTTTTCGCTAATAACTACCAACTCGGTGTTCCGCTGTTTCAAGAAACCCCTAATGTCCATTGCTTAAAAATTAAACCTGTTTATGACAGGTCGGCCCCGCACCTAAACATTCCATCTATTTGACCGTGTGTTGACCGTTAAATGACATGTGGGGCCCAGATGTCAGTTTCGTCTTCCTCTTCTCTTTCCCTCTTCTCTTTCTTCTTCATCCCTCCTGTCGGAGTAATGGACTACGGGTAAGCAGACCCGAGCCCCTGAACCTTTCAAAACATCGGGGCAGTCTGCGCCCCTCAAGACCCCAAGACAAAGAGCGCCTTGATAGTCGGCAACAGAGTCGCCGACTACCCCTCCGGGCCGAGTCCCGTGAGGCCGCCTTCAGACAAGCCGACTCCAAGCCAGCGACCTCCAGCGAGGCCGGCTACAAGGAGTTGGCCCCGACCTTCACCACCTCACGCCAGGCGACTATGGGGTGAAGCCGCCTCATGCCCATCCCCCCGCCATCCATAAAGGCAGGTATGGCTCTGCGCTGCATCGACGGAGATCTCCGTCCGCGCAAAGCCTTGTTGCCATGCTCGCCTCGACATCAGCACCGTGGGAGATTCTGTACCCACGCTGGCCTATCTCAGACGACCAAGACGGCGGGACCCGCTTGTTTGCTGGAGCACCAAGACGGCGAGAGCACCCAAGGACGGACCCGATGGAGTCGGCCTCCGGAGTCGGGCCTGCCTCCGCGGATCCACGCGCCATTAACCAGACAAGACGGGGAATGGCAACAGTGATCGCCCGCCAGTTGGCGGCACTGTTGCCATAACCCCATGATCAAGCCCGCGTCATCGAAGCACGGCACAGAATCAGAAGTCGGCAAGACTACCATGGCGGGACAAGGGCTGTCGGCCCCATGTTGCCAGCCAGCGGGCCCACTAGTCGGCGGGCCCCGTGAGTCGGCGGAGAAGACGGCGACTTAGAGACTGACGGCTTGGACCCACACCCAGCCGGATTACCGTTGTACCCTCTGGGTAGACCTATAAACCCCCCGGGGCACCCATGCAAAGGGTTGAAGCTAGTAGTTCTAGACACACATAGAGGGAGAGAAGAGCAAGCCGTGCCTTCTCCTTCCTCACCTCGAACAGCTCAAGGGGCCTCTTGTACCCACTTTGCCATAGTGATCATGCGGAGACCCCGCAGAGTAGCAAGAGGGGTGTTATCTCCTCGGAGAGCCCCGAAGCTGGGTAAGATCTGGTCGGCGTGCATGTCTTCGCCTCATCCGCTTCTGTGCACCAGCGACGTTCTACGCCCCCTCCATGATAAGCCATCCTTTGGCATATGTCGACCCAACCCCCGACATTTGGCGCCCACCTTGGGGCCTGGTGCACCGTCGTCTGAAACCCGCTCGACGGAACCTTCTTCCTCCTGGCGAAGCGAGCCAGCGACACGCCAGATGGAGTTTGTTGACGCGCTGCATGGCGCCGAGGTTGCTGCGCGGTGAGTTGCCTCGCCGAACTTGTCGGGCGAGGTTCGCCTCTCCGACGAGCTGCGTCCGACGCCGAACACGGACGGCCCCGAAGCCTCCTCGCGGGCCTCCTCGAGCAGCTCCACGCCGACGGCGAGCCCGCTACCGACTGAGTCCGTAGGCTCCACCGACCGATGCTGGTCGATTCCGACACAGCGTCGCCGACGATTCCCACTAACGTGGTGGTTCACGACGAGCCTCTCTCGCGCGGAGAGCGGCGGGAGTACCGTCCGCGAAGTACTTGTTATCATCACGGCGAGCCCTCGCGGGGCTCGTGACCTCTCGACGCTGTTCACGCAAGACTCGACCGCCTCCATTCCGGAGGACGCCGACGCCGAGACGCTGGAGGCGCGCCGCCTTCAGCTCCTCGTAGGCGCACAGAAGCTGGCAAGCATGAGACGCTTGTCGGAACCCTATCAGCGCGAGATGGATCGCGCCGTGGGCGGCTCACCGGCTCCGACTGGGCCTAGCCGCCTAGGCGCGGTCCGGCAGCGCGGGGCGGCCCTCGCCAGTCTTTTTGGGACCGGTCGCCCTGTGTATGCCATGCCAGCAGAGAACATTCGCGCCGCCTAGGCGGCGGCGAACGAGCTGGATAACTTCGAGGGCGAGGAGCGCCGCCTGATGACGGAGCGAGTCCAGCAGCTCCTCGACGCGGCTGCTGCGCAAGACGAAGCCGGCTGCCGCACGGAGGCGCCACGACGACAATACGGTGACTTGCCTCCTCGCCGAGATCAAGGCGCGACATCTCGGACGCCGACTGGCGGCGTCCGCGGAAGAAAGAACCAGGATCCGGCTGTCAGCCATAGCCGGACTCACATCTCCATCGAACGCGACAAAGACGGCCGCCCCAGGGCGATGGAGCGGCGGGACGACTAGCAGCCTCCTCCTCCCCGCGGAGGAAGGCGAGTCTCCCCGCCGCCCGTCGAGCATCCGACTCTCGGCTTCCGCCTTGGCCGCCGAGAGGGAGTCGGAGAGAACGACGCCCGCCACCGGATCGAGCGACTCCACCGATCCCTAGCGCTAGAATAAGAAGATGAGTTGGGCCCACCCTGTTTCGGACCTCGCATCCGCGACGCAGCCCTTCCCCGAGGATTCACACTCCCGAGACACACCCAAATACACCGCCCGTGAAGCCGGAGGACTGGCTGGTGGACTACCCACGGCCGTCAAGATAGCTTAACGGCAACAAGCGTTGTCGTAAAGTATGTTCCCTCATGCCTGTGGCACGCCTGCACATGGTTGAACAGCTTGAGGCCCCGCAGCATCAACGGCTGGGTCGACTTCACCGAGGCCTTCATCCGCAACTTCACGAGCACATACAAGCGACCTCCCAAGCTTCGCTGCTGTCCCAGCGTAAGGCCCCAACGAGTCCACTCACGACTACCTCACGACCGGGCGAAGCTCGAACTCCTGCGAAGGAGTGCACGAGGTGCGGCAATCGAGTACTTCACCGCGGGTGCGAGAAGGCACCATCCTCAAGCACAAGCTCCTTTGCGACGAGCCGAGACCTCGACGAGCTGCTAGTCATAGCAGATAAGTACGCCATCGCCGACTCTCCATGAAGACGGAGATCAAGTCGGCGACCGCAAAGTAGCTCCTCATGCTCCCAGAACTCCGATCGCGACGCTTGCCGGCGATGACAAGCAGAATGATCACAAGCGCAAAGCCCCGCAGCCGCTTCCAATAGCCGGCAGTGGCGCGGTCAAGACCAGCAGCCAGAGGGCAGCCTCGCTAAGCGGCGTAAAGGCGGCAAGTCCAATCGTTGCCGCCTTCTTACGAAAGCAGACTTTGACGGACCATGCAAGTTCCACAGCGCGAAGCCGCCAAATCACACCACCCGAAGTGCCACCGCTCACCAGATCGCCAAGGAGACGGCCTTGCCCCTCCTCCGCCTCATTGGGCCACCGCCCACCACCGCCCTCAAGAGCCGGCTGTCCGCCAACCGGCGCAGTACAAGACGATTACCGTGAAGAGCACGGCGCTTATGTCGTGTTTACAGCGTGGTTGATGATCGCCGCAGAAAGCGGTAGCAGAAGAAGAGGTGAATGCCAGAGCATCAAACGCCTGCATCACATGCACCGTCCGAGAAGCCCATCACCGAGTCATGCCGATCACCCGTAGGTGATGCCAATCCGGCTCCTACGCCTTGGTCTTGGGAGCCACCTTGCCACGGATATGCGGCCGCCGCTTCTCGCGAGTAATCGATAGACGGACGCAGCAACATCAACATCCTGCATAAGGATACGATGGAGAAGCTAGGAATCAAGCAGCAGGCAGCTTCAAAGATAGTCGGATCGTGTTCCACGGAATTGTACCGGCCTTTCCTGCTCACCGATTGGCAAGATTCGATAGACGCCCTCTTTGGGGACAAGGATCACTTTCACGAGAGCCGGCCCGGTTCAAGTGGTGGACCTCGAGAGCCCCTACCATGCCTTGCTTGGCCGACCTGCTTTGGCCAAGTTCATGGCGGTCCCCACTATGCCTACCTCAAGATGAAGATGCCGAGTTCCAAGGGAATTTCGACCATAGCCGGCGATTACAGTAAAGTCGTCTCACTGCGGTATTGAAAGCAGCCGGCTAGCCGAGTCCTCGTGATCGCAGCTGAGAAGCGGCCTCGGATCGGGTTGTGGAGATGGCCGCAAGCAGCTCGAGATATCGCCCCACCCAAGGAGTCGAAGTCGAGGGCCTGCTCAAGCCGCCAAAGAGACCAAGAAGATACCCTTGGACCCGAGCAACCAGAGAGATACGCTGTCATAGGTGCGAACCTCGACAGCAAATAGGAAGGCGAGCTCGTCGATTTCCTCCGTGAGAATCGGGACATCTTCGCATGGTCCCCAAAAGACATGCCAGGTGTACCGACGGATTTCTCCGAGCACAAGTTACATGTCCGACCTGATGTGAAGCCCGTCAGGCAGCCCTTGCACCGTCTGTCAGAAGAGAAAAGAAGAGTTGTTGGAGAAGAGATAGCCCTGCCCTTGCAGCCGGTTTCATCATGGAAGTTTTTTTCCAGAATGGTTGGCTAACCCGGTCCTCGTATTAAAGAAGAACAAGCGATGGCGGATGTGTATTGACTACACAATCCTCAACAAAGCCTGCCCCAAGGACCCGCTCGCTTCTACCTTAATTGATCAGTGATAGACTCCACACCGGATGCGAGCTGTTGAGCTTTTAGATGCATATTCGGATATCATCGATCAAGCTGAACCCGCAGACAGATTGAAGACCGCCTTCATCACGCCATTTGGAGCCTTCGCACCGACCATGACGCTCGCTTGAGGAACGCCGGCGCCACCTTTCAGCGTTGCATGCAGAAGTGCCTCCTCAAGCAGCTTGGCAGAAACGCCCACGTTTACGTGGACGACGTGGTGGTGAAGACGGAGAGGCGAGGAACGCTGTTGGAAGACCTCAAAGAGACCTTTGAAAACCTGCGCCGATTCCAGATCAAGCTCAACCCAGAGAAATGCGTCTTCGGAGTACCAGCCGGCCAGCTCCTTGGCTTCCTGGTATCCGAACGCGGCATAGAGTGCAACCCCGTGAAGATCAAGGCAATTGAGAGAATGGAAGTGCCCCGCCGACTGCTGGATGTGCAGAAGTTCACCGGCTGCTTGGCGTCTATGAGTCGATTCATCAGTCGGCTAGGTGAGAAAGCCCTTCCTTTGTACCAGCTTATGAAGAAGACCACCTTCTTCGAATGGAACTCCAAGGCAGACGAAGCTTTTCTCCAGTTGAAAAGAATGTCGACTACTCCCCAAAGGTCTTTGGCGGTTCGACTCCAAAGGAGCCCATGCTCCAGATATTGCCGCCACCAGCAGGTAGTCAGCCAGAGTTATTGTGGTTGAACGCAAGGAGGAAGGCAAGGCGCTACCTATCCAGAGACCAAGATATTATTCGAGCGAGGTATCGCCGACCTCCAAGCGTAAGTACCCCACTACCGTAAGATGTGTTACGGCGGCACTTTGCCGCCAAGAAGTTGAAGCCTTACTTTCAAGAGCATTCAATCACCGTGGTTTGCACGGCCCCACTAGCAGAGATCATCGGAAGCCGAGATGCTTCAGGCCGAGTGGCCAAATGGGCCATAGAGTTGGCCCCCTACACCATCTTTTACCAGCCCCGCACCGCCATCAAGACACAAGCACCGCCGACTTCCTCGCCGATTGGCCGAGACCCAAAGATTCGCTGCCAAAGACCGACTCCACCCATTGGCGGATGCACTTTGATGGCTCCAAGATGCGCACCGGCTTGGGAGCCGGCGTGGTCCTCACTTCCCCTAAAGGCGACAAGCTCAAGTACGCGCTGCAGATCCATTTCGCCGCCTCCAACAACGTCGCCGAATACGAGGCGCTCATCCACGGGCTCCGGCTTGCCAAAGAACTCGGCATTCGCCGGATCCTGTGCTATGGCGACTCCGACTTGGTGGTCCAACAGTCATCCGGCGACTGGGACGCCAAAGATGCAAATATGGCGAGCTACCGCTTTCTGGTACAGCAGCTGAGTGGATATTTTGAGGGATGCGAATTCCTCCATGTACCAAGAAACGACAACGACCAAGCAGATGCCCTGGCAAGAATCGGTTCCACCCGACAGGCAATACCATCCGGCGTCGCCCTTCAGCGCCTTCTCAAGCCATCCGTCAAACCGTCACCAGAATCAAACTCCATTTTTGTGCTGGCTCCCCCTGAAGAAGGCAGATCCGACTCCAGAGCCTCGGTAGACGGCACAAGAATCCTCGAAGACGCCCCCAAGAACGCGACAGTCGAAGCCGGCCCGGGGACTTCGGAACCCGGCCCGGGGACTGCGGCGACCTTTTTCAAAGACTCCAGTACTCGGCCCGGGGACTGTGCCAATCGACCCGGGGACTTCTTCAACGCAGCAAGCTGCTGCAGACTCCAACCCGCCGCCTCCCAGCCCAGCCGCCCTCGTCCAAGTAGCAGTACTGGCAGTCGAAGAAATAGCAGCACCCTCATGGGCCCAACCCATCTTGAAGTTTTTGGTAAGCGGAGAGCTACCAACTGATGAAACCTTGGCTCGGCAAGTGCAACGCCGAGCGGCAGCCTATACTATAATCAATAGAGAGCTGGTCAGGCGCAGCGTCACCGGTGTCTACCAGCGCCGCGTCGAATCAGAGCAAGGCCAGGCAATCCTCGAAGACATCCATCAGGGCGAGTGTGGCCATCTTGCAGCCTCCAGAGCACTCGTCGCCAAAGCCTTCCGACACGGTTTCTTCTGGCCGACTGCCCTAGAAGAAGCCAAGGAATTAGTTCAAAAATGGAAGGGGTGCCAGGTGTTCCGCTCCAAGCCGCTTCAGCCGGCTTCGGCACTCAAGACTATCCCCATCGCCTGGCCCTTTGCTGTCTAGGGCCTGGACATGGTGGGACCATTCAAGACGGCACGAGGTGGCCTAACTCACCTACTTGTCGCGGTGGACAAGTTCACCAAGTGAATAGAAGCAAAACCCATCAAGAAGTTGAACGGTCCTACGGCAGTGACTTTTATCGCCGACATCATGACTCGGTACGGCATACCACACAACATCATCACCGACAACGGCACAAATTTCGCCAAGGGCGCCCTGGCCCGTTTCTGCGTGATGCAGGGCATCCGACTGGACTTAGCGTCCGTTGCCCATCCGCAGTCAAACGGCCAGGTGGAGCGAGCGAACGGCCTCATCTTGTCTGGCATCAAGCCTCGTCTCGTCGAACCATCAGGCGTTGCTCGCCGGCTCGCTGGCTTGAGGAATTGCCGACCGTCCTCTGGAGTCTGCGACGACTCCAAACAAGTCAACCGGCTTCACACCTTCTTCCTCGTCACGGTGCCAAGCCGCCATCCCAACGGATATAGAGTTCGACTCTCGCGAGTCACCATGTACACCGAGGAGGAAGCGGAAGAAGCACGCCAAGACGGCGCCGATCTCTTTGGAAGAGGGCCGCTCTTCGGCACTCACCGGTCTAGCATCTACCAGCAGAGCTCGCGCCGCTACTACAACAAGAAGGTCAAGCCAAGATCCTTCCTAGAAGGCGACCTTGTGCTCCGCTGATCCGGCGAACAGCCGCCAAAGACAAGTGTCGGCGCCTTTGGGAAGGACCGTTCATCATCGATAAAGTGCTGGGCAACGACTCCTACTACGATCGACTTTCGAAGACCCGAGCACGCAAGAGGGACGACTCCGGCAAAGAGACGGAGCGACCATGGAATGTGAATCTCCTCCGAAGATTTTACAGTTGATGCAGTATGTACCACGCCACCCCTTTGTGTTTGAAATACCAAGACTCCGGGCCCCCCGAGACGAGCTCGGGGACTGCCCTCTTTTGTTATCTGTATGATAAGAATTATGCCTTTGAGTATGTTACCTTTTTTGATTATGCTGTTTGGCACCGGGCTCGACTAGTCGGCCCGGGGACTCGCCGCCTTTTAGCTATGAAGTGCTTCCTGAAGTCAAACAAGTAGCGTGCGGTGCCCAAGCCGCCTCTCTGTCGAAGCCGCAGCGCAGCAGAGCGACTGTTTGGTGGGCGGGAGTAAGGTAGAGCGGCGCCACACGAAAAAATGGCTAAGGACCCAAAGCATAAACATAGTTTAAATCGGCTCCCAGCCCGCTTAGTGAAACCGACTCTTAAGAAGCCGGCTTGCCGTTTCTACCCAACTTGCTTAAACGACTCTAAAATGGCTAAGTACTTGCCTTCTCAAAGTAGCCGAAAGCACTTGACCTAGACGGCAATCCATAGAGCGGTTGCCCGACGGGCAAGGCGGCATCTAAGGAAGGCGGCAAAGAAAAAAGCCACAAGAGCAATTAGCAAGGAAACATGAAATTAGAATAATATTTACACAAACTTAGGCCCTTGGCGGATCTTCTTCTGAGAGGTTCGTAATACACCCGTGGGTGGAATTGTCTTAATTAACAAAGTTCTTTGAAAGACTAACAAGCAGATAAAATAAAGCCAAGGCAGCGGCCTAAGAAGCAGCGGATGGGGTTGAAGGCGGAGGCAGCGGCGGCGTCCAAAGCCGGGCGGCTGGCTGGGCGATCTCGGTTTGGTCGTCTCTGGCAGCGGCTGGCTCGGATAAGGGCGCGGCTCGTTCTTTGGAGGCGCGGTCGAGCTGAGGCTGGCCGCCCGCTCCGTCTTCTGACGCCTCCATGCCGTCTCCGTCCTCCGCCTCGTCTTCATCCTCGGTGCTGGAGTCGATCACCTCCGCCGAGTCCTCGCCGTAGTCCGGGTTCATCCCGAACCACTCCGGCGGCGCCTCCCCACCGTCTTCAGCCCGCCCGGACGAAGACATCAGTGTCCAGATAGTCGGCGATCGCCGCCCGACGCCGACGAGGGCCCTCCGCGCTGCAGCTCCGCTGGCTTCGACCGAAGCGCGCCAGCCGGTCCAAGTCGAGCCCTGGATACCACGCCTTGACGAACTCCAGGGCTCGGCGAGCTCCAGCCCGAGCCGCGGAGCCCTTCCAAGCCTCAAGACGCCCAGCCGCGACCTCCAGCCAGTCGGCGGTCCGGCTGGGAGTGCGCAGAATCGGCATGTCCGGCCACAGGGCAGCGATCGCCTGGGCCCCGACACGCTGAAGACGGCGCAGCATCCGATGTGCCGGCCGCAGACGAGCCTTAATGCTCAGGAGCTGCTCGTCAAGGGTCCGGGGGGCGTTGGCTGCGATCTCGGCGCCACCCGCCCTCCGTGCCTCGCGTTCGGCCTCGATGGCCTGATTGGCCGCCTGCGTATGACCAGGGAAGAAGTCTGCCAAGAAGAAGAAAAATCAAGTTAGAAAAAATAGGAGTCGGCTTAACCCATAGTCGGCAACCCAAAAGAGAAAGTAAAAGCAAACTTACCATCGACGATATCTTCGATTTCATGGAAGCCGGAGGTCAGCTGCGCCTCTCTGTCGGTCCAGGCGGAGCGCTCGCTCTCAAATTCGGCCAGGAGGGCGGCCTCTTTCTTCTCCGCTTCGGCCCGTGCCGCCTTGAGCAGCTCCCTCTGCTCCGCCAGCTGCGTAGCCAGCAGGTCGCGCTCTGCGGCGAGCTTGCCGCACTCCTCCTTTTTGGCGCGCAAGGCGGTCTCGGCCATACCCAGCTGCCCCCGCAGAGCGGCGTTGGATTCTTTGAGGAATAAAAAGAAGAAGGACGCGAAGTCGTCAGTTAAGAAGGTCGCCAGGAAAATCCGGCCCGACTGCGTAGCAGTTGGCCCGAATCTCGGGGATTACAGCCCTTGGTGCGCAAGCGCGCCCGCCAAGAAGAAAACTCACCTCGGCCTCGCCAGTCAGCAGCCCGCTTGTTCAGCTCTTCAACGTTGCGGTTGAAGGCGGTAGCGGAGGTTGTGATATTCTGTAACAAGGATTCCGCATACGATAAAGACTTGGAAGTAAGCAAATAAAGTTCGGGCGCCGCTCAAAGCAGCCGACCAAACTCGGGATTACACCGGTGGGTGCACCGCGCGCCTCACGAGAAGATCAAAAGAAAATTCGAAATAAAACATACCCGCATGGCGGATCGCGACGCCAAAGCGCCTTTGAAAAATTCGAGGGCGGCGCTTCGCCCGCAGCTTCGCGGACGCCCAGGCGCCGTGTTCAGCAGGCCGTGCGCCGCCTCGCACCCCCAGCGTCGCGCGGCGCTTGTCGCTTCAGCGTCGAGGATGGCCGAGCTGGCGGCGCCGGTCTCCAAGGGGCGCGGCGCCGAATCCGCCTTCTCAAGGCGGCGCCGCGCTGGCGAGGCGACTTGAAGAAGCAGCTGCGCCACGGCTTCATCGTCGGTCGGCGGCACGGGTGGGTCCGCCGGCTGTTTGCCTCGCGCGACCTCAGACTGTGGCGGAGGCGGCGGAGGTGGCGCGGCCGCGCTCGGCGAAAAGACCTCGCCGCCTTCCCTCCCCGCGTCGGGGACCTCACCACCGATTCCCTCCGACTGCCCCGTGAACTCCGGCGGTGGTGGCGCTGAGCTCAGCGGAGTGACAAGCAGCGCCGATTGAAGGCGCGCGGCCTCCTCGGCTTGCCTTCTTGCCGCTGCTGCGGCTTCGACCGCCTTCTCGGCCGCCGCCTTCTCTCGTCGGGCGGCCGCCTCCTCGTCACGCTTCTCCTGCGCATTTCACTCTGTTGCCTCCCGGAGGGCGGCCGCAGGGTCAACCCGCCGACTGCTGGCGGACGTCTCCGCGACCCCATGACGGAGGCGGCGGCGACCCTCTCCAAAGTGAGGGGAGCCCTGATGAGAAAAAAGGACATGAGAAGACTTGGGCAAGACGGACCAGAAGAAAACAAGACATAATAAAAAGATACTTACGCGGAGACCAGCGGTGGTTTCTTCACCTCCTTGCGGAAGCGGTTAGCCTTCGTGACCGCTTCTGGCTGGTCGCGGCCGCTCCCCGATTCTCTTGGCCTGGCGCATGGCTGACTCGGCCCGGCCCGGCGCTTCTTCGCGCCGCCTCGGCCCCCCAAGGCGGCGGAGGAGCTCGCGCCTGGATGGCCGGCCCTCTGCTGACGGCGGGGGGCAACTTCATCATCAGGCCAGTCAGCAAAAGTGGCCGAGGGCCTGAAGTCGTTGGCCCCTCCCCCTCCTTCGGCATCGGCCTCCATCGCCGCCACACCCAAGTCGGGGTCGTCGGCGTCACTCTCCGCCCGGTCGGGGACGAAGTCGCGAGCCGGCCCCGCGGCGCCGGTCGAGGGCGGCATGAGAGGATTCTGAGTCAGAAAGGACCAAGGAAAGTAAGAGCCGGATCCGGCTATGGAAGGAAACAAAGAAGCAAGAGACGACTTACCATCGGTGGGGGATTGGCGTGCGAGTATGGCTCCTTGCGGAAACGCCATTCCCTCCTGAGGTCGCAGTTCGCTAAGAAGTTCACTGTGTCCACCACCTCCGCGTGGGGCATGTCCTTGGAGCACAGCCGGTGGGGTCGGCGGCCGCTCATCCTGGCGATCGATGAGGGTGACCTGAAGAGGAGAACTTCGGCGCGCCACGCGGATGCCAGCAAGTCTGCCCGGTCCAGGCCCTCCGATCAGATCATTCTGAGCTGCGCGACGGCGGCATTACTGCGGAGTCAGCGTCCGGGCCTGTGAGGACCAGCTGGTGGGTCGGCCCGCCCATTCGCCGCCCACGAGGGCGGCAAGTTAACCCATCGCCGTCGGGCGACGTTCTTGACGAGAAGTACTGGCCGCCACATCTTCACCAACTTGATGAGGGGATGGCGGAAAAGGATTCTCGGGCACCGGCCTCCTCTTGGCGATGAACGTGCGCGACAGAGCCGCACGCGAGCGACGTGGGTCCCGAAGCCGCTGAAAGAACTCCCCATAGCTCGATGGTGGGGAGAACTCGAGGAAACCTTCGCGATAAGGATGCGGCGCGCCAGCAGCACCACCGTGTTGGGGGTGAGGTGGTGCGGCCGGAGCTCAAGAACTCCAAGAACGCGCGGAAGAAGCCGCTCGTCGGCAGCCCCAGCCCGCGCGTGACGTGCGAGTGGAAGATCACCCGCTCGCCCTCCTCCGGCGCCGGCGTGATTTCGCCCTCCGACGGGGCGCGGGCTCGCACTAGGTGGCTGCCGGGGATGCGGCGCGTCTGACGAAGGAACTCGATTATGTCGTCGTCGATGATGGAGCCGTCCCACACGCCGGAGCGCGCGGTGGGAGGCGCGGCGGCTGATGAGGAGCTCATCTCCGCGGCGAGGAAGAAACGAGGCTCAGCGCAGAGGAGCAAGGAAGAAGACGAGGCAGGGAGCGGGGATGAGAGAGTGCGCGTGCGTCGCCGCCCCCTCCCTCCCCCCGCCTACTTCTTGGCGCCTAGGCGGCGAAGCCGAGGGGGCGGGCGTGGGATTAATCGCGCCACGCCTCACGCCTCACGATTTAACCACGACGTTATCGCGCGCGAGAACGGCGTGAAGTCCAACCGCCCGCACGACCGCAGCGGATCCGCTGCGCGCCGGGGCATGGTAATGGCGGGCCCCGCCTGACGGGCCTGTCTTGTCACGCACGTGGGCTGGCAGACTGGCCCTGCCGCGTGGCTTCGCATGGCGGGCCCACGGCGGGCGGCTGCCGGGAAGTTTATCAGGCACGCCGCCCGGACCCCGCTGCGACCTTCGAAACCTTTGAAGAGCAAGACGGCCCCCTGCAAAGCCGACTCCAGATGGAGACGGCGGGCCGAGTCCAGATTCTTCCATCAAAGGGATGAAGCTGTCGAGGCTCCTCGATGGGCTGCCCTCGGCGCCTCCCCAGCTTCGGGGACTAATGTCGGAGTAATGGACTACGGGTAGGCAGACCCGAGCCCCTGAACCTTTCAAAACATCGGGGCAGACTGCGCCCCTCAAGACCCCAAGACAAAGAGCCACCTTCAGATAGTCGGCAACAGAGTCGCCGACTACCCCTCTGGGCCGAGTCCCAGAGGCCGCCTTCAGGACAAGCCGACTCCAAGCCAGCGACCTCCAGTGAGGCCGGCTACAAGGAGTCGGCCCGCGACCTTCACTACCTCACGCCAGGGCGACTATGGGGTGAAGCCGCCTTGCGGCCCATCCCCGCCCAGTCCATAAAGGGCAAGTATGGCTACAGGGCGCCGTACCGACGGAGATCTCCATCTGGCGCAAAGATCGTTGCCATGCCGCCTCGACATCGCGACCGTGGGCGATTCTCGTATCCACGTTGGCTGTCTGCACGACCAAGACGGCGGGATTACTTTGTCGGCGGGAGCACCAAGACGGCGAGAGCACCCCAAGGACGGACCCGATGGAGTCGGCCTCCGAGTCGGCCGGCTCCTCACGCGGATCCACGCGCCATTAACTGAACAAGGCGGGGAATGGCAAAGCGATCGCCGCCCGAGCGATAACGCTGCCATAACCCCATGATCAAGCCAGCGTCATCGAAGCACGGCCACGAGAATCTGCAGCGGCAAGACCGCCACGGCGGACAAGGGTTGTCGGCCCCATGTTTGGCCGCTGGGCCCACTAGTCGGCGGGCCCTGTGAGTCGGCGGAGAAGACGGCGACTTAGAGACCGACGGCTTGGACCCACACCCAGCGGATTACGTTGTACCTCGGGGTAGACCTATAAACCCCGGGCACCCACACAAAGGGTTGGAAGCTAGTAGTTCTAGACACACACATCGAGGGAGAGAAGAGCAAGTTGTGCCCTTCTCCTTCCTCACCCGAACAGCTCAAGGGGCCTCTTGTACCCACTTTGCCATAGTGATCATGCGGAGACCCTTGCAGCAGCAGATAGGGTGTTATCTCCTGAGAGCCCCAAGCCGGGTAAGATTCGGCGTGCATGTCTTCGCCTCATCCCGTTTCCAGGCACCAGCGACGTTCTACTCGCCCCCTCCATGATAAGCCATCCTTTGGCATATGTCGCACCCAACCCCCGACACCTCCCCTCTCCAAGCCTCCCCATGGTCGAGGTGCTCGCCGGAGCTCTTGGTGGCTGCCGGCGCAAGCGAGGAAGGGCGTGGCCGCCGGCGCACACATGCGAGGTGTGTGGGGGGGGGGGGGCATGGCGGCGGCCACAACCCATGGGCGAGGGGCGGCGTGGCTGCGGCCACAGGCGAGGTGCGGCATGGCGGCGGCCAGAGGCGAGGCAGGGCGTGGTGGTCGGCGCCGACGAGGGGCGGCGAGCGGGCGGCGGCGAGGCGAGGCAGGGTGTGGTGGTCGGCACAGGCAAGGAGCGGCGTGGCGGTGGCCAGAGGCGAGGGGCGGCGTGGATCCGGCCGCCGCTGACGCGGCTCACCGGCCGCAGGAGGTGCACTGCGTCGGCCCGGAGGAGGAGGCATCGCGGTTCCAGGCAGAGGCTCGAGATCGAGCTCCAGCCATGGCGTGTGAACCTCCTCTGGATATGGGGACCTGATTGCTTTTTCAAAAAACTTTCAGGGACCCAATTGCTTTTTTCAGACACTGACATATGGGCCTCACATGTCAGCTAACGGTCAAACACACAGTCAAATAAACGGAATGTTTAGGTGCGGGCCCGACATGTCATAAGCAGGTTTAATTTTTAAGCAATGGATATTAGGGGTTTTTTGAAACAGCGGACCCCCGAGTTGGTAGTTATCAGCGAAAAATTAAAAACCGATAGTTTTTTGGAATCCTAACCTGTAAAGTAGTAGTTTTATGCTATTTACTCGTCGTCGGGTGGTTAGGTTACCGCTCGTCCGTTGAGCACCGATGGAGGCAGAGCTTGACCGGGAGTCGCGTTTTAGACGAAGCTTTTTGGTGGGGGCAGATAGACGGCCTTTATATTTTTTTAGTGTAAACATGCTTTACTTTATTGCTCAATAAAACGAAATGCAAGAATAACGGAAGAGTCATGAGGGTGTAGCAGCATAGATGGCGACCCTCATCTAAGTGAAAAGCATGTTTAGCTAAATCATGTGCCTCCATATTCGTGATGCGGCCTCCATGAATGAAAGAACGGGTTCGAAAATCCTTTGCAGTCTCATTTATCTTCTTCATGGTTGGTGTTGAAATCCGAGACAACCGTTTTGCAGTCCGATGCTATCCTAATCCCAGTACTCCTATGTTGTAACATGAGGTCCTTGCCTCCTTAACCAACACGGGGGCTTCTCGGTAGGCAAGAGCCTCTAGAGTTGTTGGATCAGTCAGTCCATGGAAAACAAGAGTGAAAGAAACCAACATAGTATGATCCTGCATCATTGCGACAAACAACACTAATAGCTCCCGTCTGAATGTTCTTGCTAATAGCGGCCTCCACGTTTGATCTTGCAACTGCCCAAAGGTGGAGGTATGAGGTATCCATGTCCTCGCCTGACCAGGGGCCTGCCGCACCACTTGGGACGGATGTACCAGCAGTGCAATCTCAAGGTCGAAACTCGAAAGGTGTCTGTTTATAAACGTGTGGCTCCTTCATGTATCAACGAAACTGGTAAAAACAAGTCATTTCCATATGCATGTTGGGCTGTAGGCCACTTGTCTAGTAGTAATAGTTTTTTTTTATCGGCCGTTCGCCAGCTGATTTCAAAGATGACATCATCAGCATGTTTAGCCGTATTCATGCGTGCATCCGGCCATCCCGGCAGGGGAGTGACCAGACAAATGACGGATTTATTCGTCAGCTACTACGTGTAGCGTACGCGCGTGGACGGAGATCACCGAAGCGCTGGTTTGATCACTGGCGAGGCTACGTGCGCGCGCTCCTCTTTATATACCTGCGCACGCACACTGCGAGGACGGCATCCTTAAAATTCAGATATTTGATCCCGTGTCCTCGCCGTTTTTCCTTCTGAAGACATGGCTGCTACTGGCTCTGCTGCAGAGGTGCAGGTGGAGGTGGAGGTGGGAGGTGGGGCGCTGGAGAGGGGCAACGGCGGCGGTGGCGGCAGGAGGAAGCCGCAGGGGTGGAAGTGCATGCCCTTCATCTTAGGTACGCTTCACAAGTTCACTTCTACTACTGCCTCCGTTCAATTTTATAAGACCGTTTAGACATTTAAGACGATACCCAAAACATTTCAGTTTTAGCTGTCTAAAACGTCATATAAAAGTGAACATAGGGAGTACTAGATTCCATTTCCATATCTCTCGATCTGCTCTGATTTGTTTTTTCATTTCCACCTGTTGTGTGTGTGCGTTAGTTAAGTGGATCAAAGTTACAAGACTGTCAAATTTACAACTTAACATACATTTATGAGTGTAAATATGTTCAGTTTTGCTTGGGTTGAACCGTTGAAGGGACAGCAGGGGCTTTAGTCAGGTTTTACTTTCAGGTGCGTCTGCCCTTGTATCACAAGTGGTCTGCCGGAAGTCAAGACTCAAGAGTACAACACCAAAAGTCAGGTTGAACACATGAAAAGTACTCCCTTTGTCCCATAATATACGACGTTTTTGCAAGCTAATATAGCTTGCGAAAACTTTTTATATTATGGGACTGAGGGAGTAGCTCCGTACGGCACGCTAACATTGTTCTTCACATGAGTAGACTCAAAATAAACCTATTCTTTATACTCTACAAAGAAATGGGTCGATGGTTACCCGTTCATTCTCACAGATTGCCTCTTGAGCTCCGATTATCGCTTGAGCTACCAGCAAAATTATTACCATAATCATCATTCATTCACAATCTTTTGGTTAGTTGATTCGTTTGATTTATTTTCTATGGTACTTTCGATTTTTACAGAGTTACAGGGTACAATGACACAAGTGCTAATTTTTAATAATAGTGCACAATAATTTAACATCCATAGCACCGCACGCCTATTTAGTTAGTATAGAGTAAGTGGTTGGTAAGATAGTTTTATTTTAAGTCTTGCATCCAATTTAGATATGTCTAGAATGGTTTTATCTTAGCCTTATCTTCTACATATTTCCTAAATATGTGGTGAGACATATTACACTAAGAGATCATCTTTTAAATAAGAGAAGACAAGCTCTTTCTTCTAATTTCTCTCTCCTCCATCTTAACATTTATTCTACATGGCACCCTTAAGATAGCACCGTTGGACATGCCCTTAGAAAGTCATCGTGTCAGTGTGTCAAACTATAATTAATACTACCGTAGTAATTGCACTTGTCAGTGTCAGACTAAGGATTATTCTGTTTGGTTAGCTATTGTAAGTAGGCTTGCTTGTACGTGAGCTTCATATGGACTCGGGTCTTGCTAGCTTTGATAGTTCGTGTAGACTTAGGTACATAGCAGCAAGTCGTGGCTTCGTATATACTAGAGGCTAATGCGCCTTTCACCGCATCATTCTTTATTCATGAGATTAACCCTTTTGTTCTTTAATTGGCTATTATTATCTGTTGTTTCGTTTTGGATTGTAGTCTACGTTACCTTGTGTTTTTTTTGCAAATAAAGGGGTTTTAATTATGTCCTCACAGTTTTTTTGTTCATATATCTTGTTGGGTTGTTGATGCAAACAATATTCGTTCTGGGGAGAGTGGAGATGTTAGGTGCGTGGTTGGAGTCCTTACACCCATTTCGGCTTCGCTGGTGGTTGTGTGACCTACTTGAGAGTTCTTATTTCACATTGAAACCGTGTGAATGTTGTAACAATGCTCACATGGGCCGGGCCATGAAGCTTTTGCTCGCTCGGCTCGAACTCCCTGCTCCACTTGCTAGTTTCAGGTTTTTTCCCGTTCATTCCACTGCTAGGTCAGAAAAACAGGCTACATATTTTTTATTTAAAATTTTCATTAAATCAAAAGAAGTTCACATATTGTGAAAGATTTTGGATTTTAAAATGCGTTTTGAACTAAAAAACATGAATTTTAATAATATAATGGATGTCAAATAATGTTGGCGAATTTGAGAAAGATCCACAAATTAAAAAATCATATACTTTAAAAATATTTGAAAACTTTAAAATTATTCATAAATTGTAAAAATGTTTGTGAATTCCAAAAATGTTCTTAGTTTCTTAAATGTTCAAGACTTTAATAAATACTCATGAATTAACACGTGAAAAAAATAAAATGAAACAATAAACAAAAACACGAAAAGAAATAACAGGAAAAAACAAAACAAAAATTATTAAAACATGCGAAGAACACAAAAAGAAAGAAAAAATAAAAATAATCAGGCAATACCTTCTCAAACTAACCGCCCCAACGACACACACCCTTACACGAAGGGTTCATAGCATTCACATCGCCCCCTATGCACATTGCTTCAAACCTAGGGAGATTAGTATCCTATATAATAAATATACACGTGAGGTTGCCTGAGTTTTCTACAGTGAGTTAAGATATTGAGAATAAAAGAACAAATGGCAAGATACAAGCCCTTGGCAAAAGTTTTGTGCATGTGTATTTGTCTACTTTAATGTGATTGATCTTGAGGGCGACATCCACATAAATGAGTGTCTGGCATTTTGTTCCAATGCAGCAACCGCTACATTTGAGAATGTCGGGTCACTTGGGATGGTAGCAAATTTGACGGTCTATCTTGTGAAGCGATTCAATTTTGGGCAGCTCACAACAATAAACACTACCAGCATTTTCTTCGGCATGTTGAACTTCGCGCCGTTGCTAGGTGCCTTCATCTCCGACGCCTACTTGGGAAGGTTCAGAACCCTTGCCTACGGGTCCTTCTTTAGCCTCCTGGTATGTCTATGCCACGGTCAAAGCTCGTTTATCAGCTTTGTTTCACATTCTTGTATTAGCAAAAAGGAAGATAATTTTTTGGGGGGACAACTGGCCTCCCTTTGATTTTCGTTAAAGAAACCACTAGAAGTTTTACAAAACGGTCAAAATAAAAAATATAAAAAAATCAGCCACCAAGGAACTATGTGCGTGTGTTTGGGCACCCCCCAAACACCCCTAGAGTTGCCTTAAAAGATTTACATAAAACATCATCGGCCTCATAGCCAGCCAGCTAGCCAGCAAAATCGTGCAGCAAGCCACTAGCAATAGAAAAACTCCAAAAAGTACAAACACACAACAAAAAACAGAGTCATGTGGAAACAATACTAAAAGATAGCATCCGCCCTTCAATTCTCCTCGCCACTAGTGCCCATAAATGCCTTCAAACCTACTCCTCCCGAATCACGTCTTCAATCATTTGGACACCTTCTTTGAATAATCGTCAGCCTTGTCCCTTTTGAACAAACGCCCAAGAGTAAATGAAATTGCACAAGTAGAACACTAACCAACAAGATCATTAAAAAAAATTATTGCTAAAACAAGCATTTTTTCTAGTTTTCCAAATCGCCTAGCACATTGCAAGAGCCCCCACTAAGAATCAAGCCTCTTTGTTCTTTAGGAAAAGGTGTATCATCCACAAATAAATTCCTAATAAATATGACACTCCAATAGGAGTTCTCTTAATCTTTAAGATGTTCCTTTTCAGTAGTAGCCAAAGGTAAATTATGATCTTCAAGGGTATTTCCAGCTTCCAAAACTGTTTGTAGTGTACCATCTCATTTTCACTGAACTGCAGATAAAGGGATCTCAGAGTGAATTTTCGTAAATCCAACCACTATATCCTCACTAGCATTCAGAGTGACCTCGTGAATTTTTCCCAAATCCCCCCAGCAAAGTCATTCTGAACTGATTCTCTTTTGAGAAGGTAACATTGTACAGTTTTGGTAACTTGATGTACAGAGGTCCTCCTCTTATGCACTAATCTTACCAAAAGAGTGTTCTTGCACTATTACCAACCAATCTTTTTGTGTTTGTTGGAAGATGTGATTAACCCCACTTGCTAAAAATGTGACCCACGGAAGCTTTATCTCCATATGAGACAAAGTATGCCTCTGCAAATACTTTCTGTACGACGCATGTTGCCATCTTCTTGTCATCGTCTCTAGTTTCTAGATCCACTTGGATAACAAGTTACCATTCATTGTTTTTAAATCTAGAATCCTGAATCTTCCACATTCCTTTTGCGAGCTGATAGAAGGTCAGTCGATAAGATGATATTTATTTAGCTCTTCAGTTTCTTATTGTATCATTCTAGCTCTATGATGGTCCCATATATTCTCTAGTACTTTTCAAACTTCCAACAAGGTGGGCATATATAGAATAATGTCTCTTAGACAAGCATTAATCAAATAGCCATGTCACCAATAGAAAGAATTCCCTTTTTCGAATTGCGCAACTTTTTCTCAATAGTTTCTTCAACATGGATCCATTAATAATTGTTGAATCTTTTGTTACCAACAGGCATGCCCAAGCATTGTTAATGTAGCTTCCCCACATTGCAAATGATGATATCACTATAGGCATCTTTTTTATCTGCAACATCTCCCATGCAATAAATCTCACTTTTGCGAAAAAAATATTTTAAGCCTCGAGACTTGTTCAAATATGCACAAAATGAACTTTAAGTTCTTCGCACTCTCAAAATCATCCTCAATTAGAAGAATTTTTGCATTTTCAGCATATTGTAAAATAGCTAACACATTATCCCCCATATAAGGAACAAGTTCTCAAGTCAATCCATTTCATCTACTCTTGTTGTGAGCATTACCTGCCCGTCAACAATGATATCAAACAACAAATGTGGCAACGGATCTCCCTGTCTTACTCCTCTGTAAGCTGGGAGTAGGGCCCAATCTTATCATTTACTTTAATTGTCACTCTACCACCAACTACAAGTTTCATCATCCACTCACACCATTTATGACCAAAACCTTTAGCCTACATTATTTGATATAGAAAAGGCCATTTGACCTTGTCATATTCCTTTTTAAAAGTAAATTATCAGCAGAATCCCACTTTGTTTCTACGTACAGACTTCATAAAGCACAACAACACCTTATACTACGTAACTACCACTCAAGAAGCCTGTTTGGGAATCAGAAATCACTTTCTGAATTATCGAACCCGGCCTTTTTGCTACAAGTTTTGAGAATATTTTATAACTCGCATTAGAAAAAAATATGGGCATGAAATTACTAATAATAGGAGCATTAGGCACTTTAGGTATCAATGAATGACACCATGATTGAATCTTTCCACATCCAATTTGAAGCAAACGCGTGGTTACTCATCATTGTCAAAATAAGTCTAACAAATGAATGGAATAACCAAAGTTGTTGATTGATTAATCTTCTATATCTAAATAGCTGCCCCCCATTACCTGATTTTCCTGGATCCTCGTGAGGCCAACATGAGTCAATGATGAACAATTTATCTGCTTATTACCACAACAAAACTTGATGCATCAGCACAGGAAATTTATTTACTTGGTTAGCTGTTCCAAGTAATTACTATCACAAACTAAATTTTTTTTGAACAACTATACTGAATTTCCTACATGATATTCATAAATAACATTAACTAATAATTTTTGCATTTCCCATAGTCTAATACGCGAATTTATTTGGTGCTACAACAGGGAATGCTAGGATTGACTTTGTCTGCATCAGTTCCAGCTTTCAAACTAGCAGACTGCAATCAAACAATTCAATTAGGTGAACATTGCAATAGTCCATCAACACTCCAGCTGAGTGTGCTATACCTATCTTTATCATTTCTAATCATTGGCGGTGGAGCAATCCGACCATGCAGCTTGCCCTTTGGAGTAGACCAATTCGACATGACTGACAAAAATAGTCAAAAAGGCCTAAATAGCTATTATAACTGGTATTATGGCACAACTACTATTGCCTTGGTGTTTTCTATGACTATTCTCATCTACATTCAGGCTACCATCAGCTGGCCAATAGGATTTGGCATACCAACATTCTTCATGTTGTTGTCAATTATCATTTTATTTATGGGTACTAGACTTTATGTCCATGTACCACCAGAGGGAAGCATCTTCACTGGAATTGCTCAAGTTTTACTAGAATCATTTAAAAGAGAAGACTCAAGCTTCCAAACTCGGACGATATAAGTCAGCAAGAGTTGTTGCTATTCAGCCCTCCCATGAGGGGCGATCGTATTTTCAGATTGCCATTTACTTCCCAGTTCAGGTAAACTAAAGAAGTAACCACAATGTTTATCAATAAAAAGTAGCCACAGTGGAAGTATCACAACACATCCACAAAAATAACATTTGATATCATCCCATTCCAAAAATTCCCATGTTTTCCGATGGAAATAAATGAATAATCAAATTTTGTTGTTAATTTTTCTCATTAACTTATTAGCAACATCTAACAAGTTCGAGGACCTGTACAACTAGGGGTTAGAATAACACTATGCATATCCTTTTGAGGGACTATATCCTACCTTGGTATTGTGTCTTGTACGCTCGACAACATCATCAAACAACTATTTACCAAGTCGCTTGCGATAGTGTTTTTATAGGTTTAACATCCATGTAGAGTGCTCGCTTCCTAAAAAAATATAAGATCGTTCAGATCACTAGTCATCTAAGCAATCATATTTGTTTACAGTTGGAGTACCTGCTAAAAGCATGTAGAATTCAGTATTGGTAAAAGTAAGCCATTTTGCTGCAAGTAAAGTGAGCAAAATTGCATTCTTATAATACAAATAACATGATAGGCATACAAAACAAAATATGAATAATTTCAAATAATCATATGCTATATGCTAATGTATACCCACCATTTTATTGTCATTTGTTCTCAGGTTTCTTAACAAAGGTGCGATTTTAAGGGATGGTGATATAAATGACGATGGTTCCGCAAGAAATTCATGGGAGCTTTGCAGTATCCAACAGATAGAAGAGGTTAAATGTTTGATAAGAATTGTTCCTATTTGTATATCTGGCATCGTATGCTTCGTCGCGTTGGTTCAACAATACAGCTCTGCAAGCTTTCAAGCATTAACAATGGACTGTCGCCTTGGGACACATTTTGAAATCCCTGCAGGCTCTGTTATATCCATACCCTTTATCGCCCTAACTGCATCCCTGCCGATTTATGACCGAATATTGGTACCTATAGCTAGAAGATTCACCGGAGTGGAAAGTGGAATTACACTTCTTCAGAGACAGGGTATAGGATTGGTGATCTCTCCCATATCAATGGTGGTAGCAGGGCTTGTTGAACACAAAAGGAGAAACTCAGCATTGTCTAATGGAGGAAAATCACCTGTGTCAGTCTTTTGGCTTGCCCCCCAATTGATTTTAATGGGTATTGCTGATGCCTTCAATGCAGTTGGACAATTAGAATTCTATAATAAGCAGTTTCCAGAGCATATGCTAACCCTAGCAGGATCCCTCTTTTACGTTACTTTAGCTGGAGCGGGCTATTTGAGTGCTGCTATGACAAACATCACAAAAAAAGTGACTACCAGAGATGGCCACAGAAGCTGGATCGCAGACGATATTAATCTCGGCAAGCTTGACTATTACTTTTATTTAATTGCCCTCATGGGATTACTGAACCTTTTCTACTTCCTCATATGCTCCCACTACTATCAATACAAATCCATTTCACACTATGCCGAGGAACCCATCAAAATACAGACCAAGGAAGAGGCAGAAGCAGTGATGGACCCCAGTAGAGATGCGCCTAGCAAGTAAATATTGTACGGGATATTTGTCCCGCACACAGTATATACTTTGGAAAAGTTTCATCAGGTCTTCATGTTTTAGTACATGGCACATGACATTATTATCTTTTGAATGTGATGAAGAACAAGTGTGCCTTCTTTTAGTGGGGATGTATGACTGTTACCCAAGGAGTATCAACAAAGAGCTAAAATGTCCTCTGTATTTCAATTTGATGAAGTGTGAGTGTTTGGAACATGGTGAACCCAACAATTTTTTCTTTGTTCAGTAATAACTTAATCTTGGTGAAGCTTAATTAAGTCTGTTAGTATATGTTTGAAACAGTTCACTGAAGTTTCACCCTATATGCCCCTACGGATTGAACTTGCCTGCAAATTATAATAAAAGGCTTTTATAACTTGCTAGTTTACTTCACTGGAGGCATGGTCTGCACATTGTTGATTGGTTTCATCTAACTGTTTTAGGCCCTAGTCCGATCCTAAATGGTCTGTATGTAATATAAACATTTTTTTTGTGAACTAATACTATATACCTAAAATCATCACTACTTGTTTTAGCTTAATATGCACACATGCCACATTATTAAAGGCCCATCACCACATGTATGGAGAAAGTTTTCATTATTAGTTGGTCCCCACTACTTATATTTATATCAGTATGCAGACATCCCACCTCACTACACATGTCACTACAATACATAATACTACTAATTATATTCTATAAATATATTTCAATTATACAATAATCAAATACAATATATAATATGTATTTTAGTTTTAGTTCATATAGATATTAGTGTAAATATTGCGTATGACCAAATCTCATTGAGATATATTGCAACCGATTCCATAGCAACACGAGGAATATATTACAGAGTAATCATGTTGAGGGTCTTTTGGGGAAATTAAACCCATTAAGCTATGCGTGAAGGGCGGCTAGCCAGCTATGCCACGTGGCACAAGTTGGTTGGCTGATGTGAGAAATCTTTTGAAATTTTTTTAGATAAAGATGTGGATTATTTTTAAAATGTATTTTTTTCTTTTTAGATGGAGGTGAGGACCACTGGTATTTTTTAAACCCATTAAGCTACGCGTGAAGGGTGGCCAGCCAGCTATGCCACGTGGTGTAAGCTGGTTGCCGCTGTAAGAAATCCTTTGGAATTTTTTTAGATAAATGTGTGGATTATTTTTTAAATGTATTTTTTCTTTTTAGATGGAGGTGAGGACCACTGGTATTTTTTAAATGGAGGGTTATGCAAAGTGACACTCGCTGATAGGCTGCCGTGGTAATTTTTTATTTTTTACTTCTTTTCTTTGATGAAGGTGAGGATTTTTTTCTGAGATGTTTTTTAGACGGAAACGAGAACTCTATGTATCTTTTTTAAATGAAAACATGCGCACAATTTCTTCTCAAGCGGCGTCACAGGATGACGCCCCAACCACTAGTCCTATCCATCGCTCAGTGCGTTAGATTGCCCCCATAAAGCTAGGTGTGCCAGCGCATCAAGTGTCCCTCGTGGCTCCTCTAGCTACCTAGGAGGTTTGGTTGGGAAAGGAAGTTTACGTACGATACGTAACAAACTTACGTGAGTCTAGCAACGGATGAAAGAAATACCATACTCCCCTAATCCAGTAACCATGACTCCAGGCTCCAAAAGTCTAGTATTTTATTTCAACACATGACATTTCATTTGGGTTATCACTTATCCTTCTTCTCATCCTTGTCGACTGTGCCTCAGTTTTCACACAATGACAACATGTTTGAATGTTGTCAATCATAAGACGTCTCTCTCTCAGCATAGATAAATCTACATTTTTTCTATGAGGTTTTGGAGAGGCATGCTTGCGTGGTTATATATGTTCTTTTCGTTTCTCATCCTGGTTTTGCCGAGGTGTTCGTTTTCAATCCGGATCGGCATTGTTATGAAACAAAGAAGAATCATGCACTATTGATGAAGATTGCGCTCTAAATAGCATTTTTAAAATGGTTATCACTACTCTTATAAAAAATTGAGTTGGTGATGATGGTATTCCTGCCATCTTGCAATATAGACTGTCCGATCTATATCTGATGGATAGAAAGCAAAATATGACAATTTTGCAAAAAAATACTCGCACTTCTCTCCACATTTACAGATAAGGTCTTTCCCCGTTCATCCTTATCTCCCACAACCTCATTGTTGAGCAATTAAAAAAGGAAGCCTCTGGAACAATCTGGCATGGTGGTCGCTGCCGGCGTCGTCCATCCCCGTGTCTCAGCTCGGTCAGACCATCAATCACCACCACGCTCCACTCCTCCTCGCCTTATCTTTAGTTTTTACACATGAGATTACTCTCTCATGGGTCAATCACAACAGGTGTTTTATAAAAAAAATGCATCTTGATGTTCCGTGCAATGCACGGGCATCTTGCTAGTAATAGGTAAAATAACAACATATTCATATTTATTATACATATTTTTCTAATCCAATTCTATATATAACATGTTAAATTTAAAGTTAGGATTTAGAAGATATGAATATTTAAAAAAATATTTGATATGTATTGAGGGTTGATTAACCCAAATATCAAGGGGATTTCTGCAAACGCGAAAATCTGACTTAAAAGTCGCGTGGGGTTGACTAACAGAAATACCATGGAATTTTCTGAAAAAGCAAAAATCTGACTTCAAAGTGGTTGGCTACCAGAAACATGAGGGAGTTTTATGCGAAATAGCGTGATGGACCAACAATACCTATTTCCTTTATTAGTAGGTAATAGATTATTGAGAAAAATGTAGTTGTCCTGGCAACCTATATCATCGCGAACAGAACTAAGAACTAGCTGGGCTTCATTCTAAAAGAAAAAAAACATAGTTGAGCTTCTTTTTGGGAATCCTCTCTTCTCACGGCTGAACGAGGCCGTGTTTTGTACCGTGGTGACTATTTCTCGCTTTATGCCAGAGTCCCTTCTGACTCGCTGAAGATCTTTCCATTACGACGAAGTTATCGGGCCAGCCCAATTTTGCTTTTTTCGTTCGCGATCGCTTGCTGCGCTTCGTTCACTCGTTCGATAGACTGGCTTTCGATGAAGTTCCTTCGCTAGCTGAACTTCCTTTACTGGTTTTGCTAGTTTTTTTTCAAATTTTTTCTTGTTTTCTCATTAGTTCTCCGGTTTTTCTTTTCTTTTTTAAAACATTGTCTCTTCATTTCTTCTCGTTTTTTTCTTTTCTTTGTTTTCACCAGTTTTCTTAAGCTTCTTCTCGCAAAAAAACATAGCGAAAAAGTGCGCGTAAGAGGACTCGAACTCGCGCCGCAATAATGCAGGAATTGGTTAGCGAACCACTATGCGAGTGATTGACAACAATGCAAACTATTTAAGAACCATCGTAGCCATGCTATTTATTAATTATTACGCAGTAGCACTTAGATTTCTTTTAATTATAAAGTTGATATTTTATGAAAAAAGTTCATCAATTTTCTAAAAATGTTCACAAATTTTCAAAAATTTCAAGAATTTGAAAAAAAAAGTTCATTGATTTTTAAAAATTTTCATCAAATTTGAAAAAATGTTTGTCGAAATTGAAAAAAGTTCACCGAATTTGAAAAAAGTTCATGGAATTTGAAAAAAGTTCACCAAATTTGAATAAGGTTCATCAAATTTGAAAAAGTTCATAAATTTTGAAAAAATATTCATCCCATTTGAAAAGAAAAGTTCATCATATTTAAAAAAATCATCAAATTTGAAAAAAAATCATGAATTTTGAAAAATAAATCAGTGCATTTAACAAAAAAAGAAAGAAAAAAATAAATAAATAAAAATGTGTGGAAACTGAATAGTGGAATAAAAATGTGCGGAAACTGAACAGTGGACTGGGAAAATCGAGGAAGGTAGTAAACTATCTCTACTCCTAATGGAGTAGTTGGTAGTCTCCGCCGGTCAATTCTCGTCCCACCATTTTCGCCCGTTTTTTTTTCATAGGTTAACCTTCGTAGATTTTTTTGTCTCATCTCCCACCGCTCCATCCACGGCACCAAAAAACCCCGAGTCATCCCATACCCCGCCGCCACGAAGAGGCTACCCCTCACACGAAACGAAAAAAGACCAGGCGAAGAGCCCCCTCGCCCGTAGCATTAGGGAAAAACGCTCCCCTCGATCTAGGTCACGTCAGCGCCGCCACCAATCCGCTCGTATGCCGCCGCCGCCATCCCCCATCGCCACTGGTCGGACGTGGAGTTCGTGTGCCATGACCTCCATGGCACCCATGGCCGACAAGACGGGACCCTCGGCCTCGGCCATGGCCGTCTGCTCGGGAGATGGGGTCGCCATGTTTGACGCCGCCAGCGCCTCGTGGACCTCAGCTCCAGGTCCGCCGCCATCGAACTCAGGTACGTCTCATCAACGACGACGGCCATGGTCGCCAGTCGCCACGTCCATGGTCAATCAACTGATCTTATCTAAGATGAAGTTCTACAGGAAGAGAATCTAGAAATTCTTGCGCTTGATGCAGTAGACGAAACTGATCTGTTTGATCTGATCCCAACTTCCCAAGTCCTGATGAGAACGTATACCTACGTGGATCCAAGTCGAGTTGGGAGCGGCATCAATCCGATGAATGTGCAAGGAATTTCTGAATCCATCACTTCTATTTGTGTATGGGTATGTTCGTTGGTCATTTCAATTCAACTGTTCGTGCAACAGCAGAATTTTCCCTTTAGCACGAATTTCCAGTAGTTGTGTTGCTTCTTTTGAAGGTGGATCTTGGATTCATTCCATTAGTTTTATTTTCTAAATTTCCAATTATTTGAGTATCCTCCCTATAGCTGCCTTCAGAGAAGAACATGAGCCTGGATACTAATGCATCTGTTCAAGCATCAGGAAGTTTGCTACAGTCTTTGCGGACAGGTTGACGACAGAAGCTGATCGGAATATAAGATACATTACTAATGCATCTGTCCAAGCATGAGGAAGTTTGCTACAGTCTTTTGTGGACAGGTTGACGACAGGAGCTGATCGGAATATAAGATACCAGGACGACGCGTGGTCCATGGGGGATACCTTCTTCACCACCACTCTCCGGGCAGCCCGACCATGCTCCTTTTCATGGCTTTGCTTCCTTGGCCTGATTCTTTTAACTGATGAAGCTTTCATCGATTTTACTATTTTCAGGTGCTATAAACCCAAGCGTTCATCCATTCTGGTCTAATTCTTTGGATAATTTATGGAGGTTATGGTTCTGGTATTTGTACGTATTCGCAAATTGTTCACCAGGACTGGTTAGTATCTTGGACTGCAAAAACACATCTCTTGGTTCTTTAATATGGACTTAGATTCATATTTCTAAATGTCTGTATCATTAATGCCATGGTTCTGTTACTTATAGTTGTCCTCAAAGGAGGAAATAATAGGGAGGATTAGATATGCACAGGGCATGCCATGGCAATGAAGCATACACCATGGACAGCTAAGCGTACACCATATTAATAAATTTTTATATGTTCAATTTATGATTGTGTGTTGGTTCTGATGGTTTGAGATAAATTAAGTGAGCCAACATAAACAAAAGCTAATTACTTCAATTCAGTTATGCAAGCTGTAGAAGGACGAACTATTAACTCTGATCTTCTAATGCTTCCTCTCTTTTTTTAATGTGGTTTGGCTCAACAAACAATATTTTCTTTGTGGCATACTGCACTAGCTCTAATTTGAGTACTTCAATTCAGCTTAAAGTAGCTTATTTGCCCTCCTATTGTTAGTCTGCAATGATATGTACTGTCCTCAAGTACAATGTCGTGTTTTGGCAAGCGATTTGACGCTAGCGTGCTGTATTTTTGCAAGTGATTGCTTTAATCCAATTTTGCAAGCAATCTAAAGCCAACAGACCTTGTTTCTTGCCAAAGTGGTGGCGGCTAGAGGCTGGCAGTACCTGTGGTGTGCAGTTTAAATTATTTAAGGAAGATTTGATTTTCCCCTCAAAAAAGGAAGACTTGATTTGATGCCTCTAACTGATTATATCTTTAATCAATCAATGGACATTGAATAACTGCATCATATTTGGAGGTAACAGTGACGTGTCATATGTTTTGGGATACAGGTAATACTTTACTTTACTTACCAAATTACATTACTAACAGAAAATTTACTTATAATGATAGGAAATCGTGTCTGTATTGATGGAGCTAGAACTACATAGTACAATCAACATGTGTCTAGCTCAGAGCCCTTGTCCTATAATTCCATGTTGTGTATGCTTTCTTCTAAAGTTTCCATGAATTTTGCTTTACACCAAAAACTTAACCGAACTCCTTCCAGGACAAAAGTTAACAATACTACATATCTTGATATAAATCCTCTTGAGTAGTATGCCCTAATTTTTAGTTCTTCATATACATTTTCTCTTGCATAGTATATTAAATTTTCTCAAAACAGGTACATACTTCTATCATGCATAGCGAGTGTATGAAACATCTTTTTAAATTAAGATGTCCTTCAATAAAAATATTGTATATTTAGAAATATTTGGATAGCATACAAGATCAGTATATTCCTTTTCAAGTAGAGTTAGGAATATATTTTTAATTAAGAAACATATTTTGTACGAAAGGGGGTGAAGGTGCACCGTTCATAAGCTTAGGGAAGCACAAGCGCACAACCAGTTACCGTCATCTTCAAATGCACCGATATAATTGGCAATGCATGTTTCTCCATGTTTTAAGTATTCATATCATGTTGTGGTCCATAGGCACTTGGCCTCCCTCCATGATCTGGTCTACTCCTCCTCCGACTTTAGAATAAAGAGTAACATTATTGGCTTGTATATGCAATGTTTTCTAGCTACAGAAGCAAAGGTCAAAACAATTCACAAAGCTACAGACAATTAAACCGCTCAATTAGTAATTCACCACACTTTTATCTGAAATAATAGATCAAACCTGGTTACTTTTAAATTTTTATTGTACAAAACTGTTGCAACGGCATGCAACCCTGTACTGTACTAATTTCTACAGCGAGTGCAAGTTGATGTTTTACAATGATATATAGGAAGATTAGTAATGGAGATACAAGAGATGGTTGAAGGGTTGCTCGCTGATTCAATTCGTGCTTGGTCTAGGACTAGATGGCAGTGTGGACGTTGTGCATGACAAGGAGAACATATGGGTCGTGTGTGTCGTTATCGACCACCCATCATCGAGGACAGGGCCTCATGTGGGACCTCGGGAGGAGGGGAGAACAAGGGCGTGCACAACATCACAGCTGATGAAATTCATCTGCATGGACTGCGTCCGGCCTGCCGTGGCCGATCGCTCCATCCTACTCTAAAAGTGCATGAGCAAGGCAATCCCGCCATTATTTTGGACATCTCTATCAACACAACTACTTATTCCCCATATTGTAACCAGTAACAGGCTAGCGGCTATGCTATTTCATTTCACAATGTATATATGAAGGTACCTTTGGAGTTCAATGTGTCCATTACATGCTTTGTGTGTAGAGAGGGGTCCGCATGGTGGTGGGCGGAGTTCCTCAGGCTCCATGGAGGCAGCTGAGACCCGGTGTTGCGCTCCTCCCTTTGTCCACCACCTCGCCATCCCGGACGCCCGCTGTGGCGAGTGCTCTAACCAGCTCCAGATCGCTACACTCTACAGAATAATTCTTCAACTTATCAATCTTGCTACTGGTATTCATCCACCACTAGGTCCTTTATCTGGATGTATTATTAGTTCTTCGCAACTCCCAATTCCGATCTGTACCAGAGGGTAAGTATTTTTTAAAATGAATGAACAGGAAAATTGTGTCTTAGTAAAGAAAATCATGTTTCATTTGTGTATGCAACATTTAAGGATAGTGCCATCTGGAGAACTTGTTCATTGGTGCTTCCCATGAGGTTTGTGGTACTATACGTTTTTTTTGCGACAGAGATTATAGAGTTGTTTTCCCTCTATTGTCTATCTATTCACTTTGATACAATACATAATTAAATGATCGGGGTTTTGAATACATAGCATGGGTTCCTCGTGTTGGAGGCATTTGATACAAGCCTTCACTGCTGTGTAGCCAAGCTGGATTCTTTACATTCTCAGAATTACATCTATCATTTTCCCTCTTGGAAGCTGAAAAAGATTAGTAAATGTATTTTGTTCATAGCTAGGCATACTTTGTTTTTGGAAGCCATAGTTTGTTATTAATTTCTAAACAGTTTTATAAATGGTGAAAAATAAAGGGTTGTTATTAATTTCTAAGGATCCTGAAATTTTTGGCTTATACTGAATTGTTTATGGACCTATTAAAATATCCCCTTGCACTAATATTTGATTTCTACTGACTTTTTTTAAGATACTTAAGACTTCTTGTGCTAAAATTACCCTGTTACTAAAATTTGCCTTGCTACTGTTGTACTAAAATTTAACTATTGAGTAGGAAGGAAGAGCACAAGAGGGAGCAAAAAAGAACAAGGAGAAAGCGACACTTAGGATAAGTTAGCTCAAAATCCACTTACATGATTCGTGGTTTTGCCTAACCACTACTTGATTCGTGATAGCATTGCACCAGACACATAACATCCAGTTGTATAATTGTATAAGTAGAGTGTACTTGATGCCATTCATCTTTATTCATCCTTCTGTATTCATCTTTGGGTCTATTTGACTTGTTTCCTGAATAAATTATGGACCCCCTTAGCTGGCAAATGGTCACTGGGAGGGTTTGGAATTTGCGAACGATTTCAGTGACATTTTTAGTTAGAGGGGATGACAGTTTCTTCAGAGCGACAAGGCAGTTTCTGTCAGAGAAGGTAATTTCCGTTTTTAAAACTGTCATCGTTTGATCTCGTCTCAAAACTAAATCTGCCATAAAAAGGGGTTCGATTGTGACAGAAGGTAATTTCTGTTTTTAAAACTGTCATCGTTTGATCTCGTCTCAAAACTAAATCTGCCATAAAAAGGGGTTCGATTGCCACCCATTTTTGAGCGACTGCTAACCAGTTAACTTTTCCTTAAATCATAATATAGGCAAGAATAAGTATCAGAACTACTGCCATGGTGCCCATGTCAAGTATAGCAGTGGATTAAAAAGTATAACATGTGAAGTCATTTTTGTTTGTTGCACGGAGTATGACCATTAATTTGTGTGCTTCATAGTGGTGGAGTAAATGAGCCAGGATTAGCCAGTTAACATTTCCATTTAATGTTTAAGCCTCTAGGATATACTATAGCCGTCGAATGTTAACAGTGAGCAACATTAAGCTGAGCCAAAATTAAGTTTTGAGTTGTGGGAGAGGGAAAGACGGAGGGGGAATGGGTGTGTCTGTGTGTGTTTGTGTGCGAGGGAGGGAGGGGGAGAGAGAGATGTTGGGAGAGAGAAGGGGAGGGAGAGAGATGTAAGGTGGTAGAGTGGGAGAGCGAGAGATGGATATATAGTGTGAAAGAGTGGATGTAAGGAGAGAGGAGCACTGGCATATTATAATGAGAGAGATAGAGCTTTAGTGTGAAATATAGCACGAGTGCATCATTACGTGTTTGAAATTCAAGGTCTGTGTTGATGGAAAAGGAAGGATGGATTGGGAGCCATATATGTCATCAATTGACGCGACAAACATGGACTAGGGGTTGTGGAGATAGTTGATGGAGAAAGATGTTGAGTGAATTATTGATAAAAAGGTAAATCACAGATGGAAAATCTATTTGTACATGTTAACCCCATTAAATCTTCATGCTAATTATATATATTGCTTGAGCGCGATGGTTATGATTTGAGAAATATTTTGTTATACTTGCTGAGTACCATGCAAGTGAAGCTAAAGACAATATTCTAGACCTTGTGTGGGAATATGTTATGCGCATCACATAGATCTTAGTTCGTACATACACATCATCGAGTTACATTACAGATGAATTGGATTTTAATTTTTTTTCCAATTTTTGCCGGCTGTCTTTTCTGTACATCTGAAATATCATATACATTATATGCACAATTAGAAAAAGAATTATACATGCAAAATTTGATATGAATTGCATTAATAAGTGTATTTTAAAAAATAAATTAAAAGTCCGTGGCAAGGCACGGGCGTTCTACTAGTTATCTTAAACTGAACGGTGAACAGTGGACAGTGGTTGATAAGACTATTATCTTAAACCTTACATGCAACTTAGAGATGACAATAAATATATGTCTACAATGAATTATCTTTTAGCCTTATCTACAATAACTAATTATTCCTAAAAACATAATCAGACATATTGCACTAAAAGATTATCTCTTAAATAAAAGAAGACAAGCCTCTTTTTTTACGAATTCTCTGTCGTCCACCTCAACATTTATCTATGTGACACTCCTAAGGTATCATCTTCGTACGTGTCCTAAATGGTAGAAAAGCAAGAATGCATGAAGTCGTCGGTCTGGCCTAGTATTTAGTGTTGTTGTCTTGGAACATTCAGGTTTGGATCCTATCGCCCGCATCTTTTTTGGAGTGGTTTAAACAAAAGAAGAAGAAAAGTATATGGGCCGGACCAGCTTGGACGGCTTTAGGCGCCTGTTTTGCAAAATGCACAGTAACAGACGCATGAAGCGTCATAGAGGCGGCCGTTTTGTATAGGTAGCTATTTTTAGGAGCAACTAATAAAGGAGTACTCCTTCGGGAGCCTCGTAAGGGTCACTTGGGGCGGGCTGAGAGCGCGCCACGTGCCGTCGCCATGTTCGCACTCTGGGCCTTCTCTTTGATTTTTATTTTTTTATTTTTCTACACGCGTTTTTGGCTTTTTAGATGGTTTCTTTTCCTGGTATTTTCAGCCTCTCCCCGTCTTTTTTGCGTGAAAAACACGTTTTCTATTTATTTTCTTCCGCGAGAGGCATGGATTTGCTTCCGCGAGAGGCATAATCGTGCCTCTTGGAAACGAAAAAATGCATTTTTTTTCCTTCCGTGAGAGGTACAGTCGTGCCTCTTAGAAACCGAAAAAAACACGTTTTCTTTTGTTTCCTTCTGCAGGAGGCATGGATTTGCTTCGCGAGATGCACAATCGTGTCTCTTGGAAACAAAAAAAATATGCGTTTTCTTTTTTCCCTTCTGCAAGAGGCACAGATTAGCTTTCGGATTTGCTTCTGTGAGAGGCATAGTCGTGCCTCTTGTAAATGAAAAAAATGACTTTTTTCCTTCCATGAGAGGTACACATTTAATTCTCGTGAAGGCACGGATTTGCTTCTGCGAGAGGCACAGTGGAAAGAATCCAATGGTGAAACCGATTCAAGATTTGGACGCACGGTTTAAAGGTAAAACATTTTGGATAAAGGGACATATGAAAAAAAGAAAAATTCGCAGGTTGTGACAAGTGATGCATATGCAGTCACCACTTATCACCAAGTTTGTGCTAGATACATCCATTTGAGGGACAAACTTTTTCGGACGGAGGGAGTAGTAATTTGGAGTTTTTTTAGGCAATGTACAGTGTTTTTTTCGCAAAAAAAGTACATCATTTTTTTAGAAGAAGGATATGCCCGGGGTTTTTTTTAATCTAAACACACTTTTCATTAATCAATAATGTTCATAGGCATACAACTAAGATCTGGTGGGTTTAACAGCCACACATGACGCCCAAAACCCAGACCAAAAGCGTGCTTAGCAAGGCTATGCGCCTCATGATTTGTAGCTCTTCCCTCGAAGATAAAGGAGCAGCCGTTGATTGTTCTTGCCGTCTCCACAATCTCTTTAACAGTGCTTGCATACAGGCCACCAGTTTACTTCTGAATATCATTAACCACCCCCTTGCAATCGGAGGCAACGATAACATGTGACAATGCTAGGTCCGTTGCTAAAGCAAGTGCTTCTCGGCAAGCAAGAGCTTCCAACGTAGCAGGATCTATTATACCTGCTACTCTGATGCATGAAGACCCCAGATATGTTCCCGAAGTGTCACGGCAGACCGCACTGAAAGAGCCTTGCTTCTGGTTCCTAGCAACTGCGCCATCCACTCTGATCTTTACATGTCCAGGAGGAGGGGGAATCCATTTGGGAGCCACTCCCTGCTGGTTTGCCGCTGCAGCTGCTATGTATTTCTTTGGCTTGCATTCTTCCAAGTCCCGGATATATCTGAAGATGAAGTTGTGAGTCGAAAGTGGGCTTTGGAAGATATTTTCATGCAATGCTCGTCTCCTGGAATACCAAAGCGCCCACAGAGTAACAGCCACCTGGACGAATTCTTTTGGAGATAACATTTCAGTTAGTATAAATAACCACCTCTTCGCATCAGGCACCCTTGTGCTGTTCAAAGCTTCAACAAGATCAGCTTCCTCTAGCGCCCAAACACATCCGGTGACGGTGCAATGTAGCATTGAGTGCTGCCATGAATCCTCAGAACCACATAGTCCACATCTGGTGCTCGTGGACATATTGCGATGGTGAAGAAGATCCGCTGTAGGGACTGAATGCTGAGCAAGTCTCCATAAGAAGATCTTTACTTTTGATGGCACATCTACCTTCCAAAGCTTCTCCCAGGATTTGCACTCTCTGTCACTATTTGAATTGGCAGACCGGCCTTCAAGCCAAGCTTCCCTACTCATCTTAGTTTCAACCAGCATACGATAGGCAGAGCGAACCGAGAAGACCCCGTTCTTTTCGTGCACCCATGACCAGAAATCGTCCAATTGTCTTGTACAAAGAGGTATAGACATTATGGCCTCGACGTCGGTGGGAATAAAAACTTGATCAATTGTTTGTCTATCCCACTCTGCACCCAGCAGAATTAATTCGCTAACAAGCTGGGGTGGGTTCGCGATTCTGCACATGATCGGTCTCATATTCGAAGGCCTCGGGACTCAATTGTGAGCCCAAATATTTGTTGACTGCCCGTCCCCAATGTGGCGAATCATCCCTTGTTTCATAACATCACGGCCTTCTAAGATCGCCCTCCATATTTGGGATGGCGCTGCTCCCAGTTTAGCCTCCAAAAAATCAGAATTTTGGTGGTAATTGGCTTTCAAGACCTGTGCACTGAGAGAATCAGGATCTAACAAAATCTGGTAGGCCTGTCTACCTAACAAGGCTAAGTTAAAAAGTTCAACATCCCGAAAACCTAGCCCTCCGCAATTCTTTGGTCTTGTCATCGTACTCCACGATACCCAACTTGGTTTCCTTTTGCCTTCTTTACTTCCCCACCAAAACTTCCTTATGAATGAATTTAAGTGTTCCCTTAGACCTCGGGGAAGTTTAAAATAAGACATTGATTAAACTGGGACAACTTGAGCTACTGATTTGATTAATACCTCTTTCCCCCCAGCTGAGAGAAGCTTCTCCAACCAACCTTTGATTTTGCTCCATACTCTGTCCTTTAAAAATTTGAAGGCTCCATTCTTGCTTGTGCCAACATCCGTAGGCATTCCCAAATACCTGTCTGTCGGAGACTCATTTGCTATGTTTAGGGCTGCCTTTACCTTAGCTCTCACAGAGTTGGGACACCCATTGCTAAAAAATACCGAGGACTTTGCAAGATTGATTCTCTGACCAGATGCAAGGCAATAAATTTCCATCAATGAGGACAACTCGTTTGCTCCAGAAACACTAGCTTTAACAAATAGCAGGCTATCATCTGCGAAGAGCAGGTGTCTTACCGGCGGAGCCGTAGGAGCCACCCGAATTCCATTGAGCTGGGATGATTCATCTTGGGTTTTTAAGAGGCACGAAAGGCCCTCCGCTGCAAGTAAAAACATGTAAGGAGAAATCGGGTCCCCTTGACGGATACCCCTTGAAGGAGCAAATTCATCAAGCTTTGAACCACTAAACAGAACCGAGAACTTTACTGAAGAAACCATTCTCATAACTATGTCAAACCAAGACGGAGCAAACACCATCTTGGTCATAATAGCTCTGAGATACTCCCACTCCACACGATCATATGCTTTCATCATGTCCACCTTTACTGCATAGAATCTATTCCTCTGTGCTTTGTTCCTCTTCATAAAATGTAGGCACTCATAGGCCATGATAATATTATCCGTGATTAGGCCCCCTCGGACGAAAGCTGATTGCGTTTTTGATATTATTTCAGGCAGGATCTGCTTCAATCTATTTGACAATACTTTTGACGCAATCTTATAAAGCACATTACACAAGCTTATTGGACAAAACTGAGTTTAGTTTGTTGGATCTTTGACCTTCGATATTAAGACAAGAATCGTTTCATTTATTACCTCGGGGCTCTCCTCGCCACGAAGAATGCGCAGGACCACATTTGTCACCTTAGAGTCGCATAGATCCCAATGCCTCTAGAAGAAATGTGCCAGATATCCATCTAGACCTGGGGCCTTTGTGGGATACATTTGAAAAGGAGCTACATTGACCTCGTCAGGTGTATAAGGTGTTGTAAGCTTGTTATTCATCTCCGCTGTAACCTTGGTCGGGACCGCATTAAGCACCGTTTCCATCCCAGAAGTTCCCTCTGAAGTAAACAACTGTTGATAGAAACTGTTTGTTAAACCTGCCATCTCCCCCGGGTCATGGGTTATAGAACCATCTGGTTGTTCAAGACTTCTGATCAGGCTCTTGCGCCTGCGCATGCTTGCTCTCCTCTGGAACAATTTGGTGTTGCGATCTCCATCTGTTAACCAATCCTCTCGGGAGCGCTGACGCTGCCTAATTTCCTCCATATGGTATAACTCAACTAGGCGATCTGAGATCTTAACATCTGCATGTGATGGTGACAACCTGCGGGGGTCGTTCTGCAAAGTGGCCAGCTCTCTTTTGAGTTTTTTAATCTCCCTTCCTACGTTGCCGATGTTATCTCCAGTCCACTACAGAAAGGATGCTGAAAGGTCGCCTAGTTTTTTACTCATTTGTGACACAGATTGGCCGCATGAGCATTGCTCCACATCCCCTCCAAAGATGAGCCGAAGTCAACATGCTTTTCCCAGTATAGCTCGTACCAGAAGAGTTGTTGTCTTGTTTGCGTCGGGGTTTTTGGTTCCAGTTGTAGTCTGATTGGGCAATGGTCAGATGTCGCACTTGTTTTGTGAATCAATAATGCATGGGGGAACAGGGAGGTCCATTCTGTGCTTGCCATCGCACGTTCGAGACGAACTCAATAGTAGCCGCCCCCCCTGATGTTTTCTTCTCAAAGGTCCAAGCCTTGCCTTGGTATCCCAAGTCCTCCAGAGCACACACATCCACCACATCACGGAAGACCTGGATCTGCGACGCTCGGCGTTGGCCGGCTCCAGAGTGTTCATGTGGAAAGAGCACTTCATTAAAATCGCCAATGTAGACCCATGGCAAGGAATGTGCTGAAGCAATAGACTTTAGCAACTCCCACGTCTTGTACCTCTCTCCAACTTGTGCCTCCCCATACACACAAGTGAGCCTCCAACCTGCATGCTGCATCTACATGATACTCAGAGTACCCAAAAACATCAAGCTTTATTCCATTGTTCCAAAATAATCCAATTTCGCAGCTCCGACCGGAGCTACTAACAGCATAAGAATTATTAAAACCTAAAGTACCAGCGAGATTTTCTACACGTGCTTTTGATATTTGGGTTTCTACGATACACAACACCGTCGGGGCAAATTGCTTCGCGAGATCACGAAGCTCTCGAATTGTCGCGGCTTTGCCCGCACCGCGACAATTCTAGCAGAGGAGATTCATTGTGCCCGGCGATCCTCCACACGGGAGGTCGCCGATTTTGCATCGCTTGGTTTGTCTATCGAAGGTCCTTTCTTCCCATCCTTCTTCTCCGAGCCTATACCTACCCTCTTTGGATCCTGCTTTGATGAAGGACTGATCGGTGCTACTGGAGGGGGCAGCGCCAAAAGAGTAATCCCCGCCGGAACGACGGTACCGGTTACTGCAGGATCAGATGCTTCAGAGTTGCGTTTCCTGTTATCCTCAGCTAGCTGCATCTCAAAATCCTTTTCCAGATCCTCATTGGTACTTTTTTCAGCTTGAGTTGTCCCTTCTCCCCGACCAGCTGAGCAACCACCACGTCATCCACCTCGCCGTCCACGACCGCGGCCACTTCCTGGGCCTGTTCCCACATGCATATTCCAAGATGCCCTGATATCCTTGAAGAAAAGAGCTGATGGGGCATGGATTCTGTCACTGTGCTCCTTGAAAACATGACCAAGATGTCCGCAGACGGCACACCAATCAGGTAGGCGCTCATACTTCACCAGGTATATTTGTCTTTCTCCATCACAGATCATAGACACGGCATTCTTCAAAGGTTTATAAACATTGATCTTTACCCAGACTCGATAGAAGTTCCCGGTGAAATCTTGAGTAATAGGTTCAGCATAAAGGACCTCCCCGACTCTAGCAGCGAGGGCTCCTACCAGGTGTGCATACTTATCTGGGACGTCATGAATCTGTACCCAGATATCAATTGTATCCAGCTTGACCAAAGTAGGTTTAGTAACTCCATCATAGGGGGAGATTACCACCGCATTACCTCTAAAATTCCAAGGGCCCTCCTGCATAGCACGTTCGCAATCTCCCAGGCAGAAGAATTGCATGGAGTACAGGTTTTCTTCCAACGGACGGAACTTCACGTCATGAGCCAGATCCCATGTTGCTCGCATGTTTCTAAAGAACCAGGATTGACTATATGGCTTATCGATGTGGACTCGAGCAATCGCCACCCATCTGGTAGCGTCAGGCGGCGCAGCTTTCTCGTCGAAGACTACATCATCAAGATCCTCTTCTTGCAGGCCAAGTTTGGCCATCATCCTTTCCACCTCGGTCGCAGAGCTTGATCCGGAAGCAGACCCCCCTGCAGCCATGATCAATGAACTTGCCCGAGAAGAAACTCGGATCGGGTGGTAACCAAGGGGGGAAGCATATCTCTCTTCTCTATCTTGGGGTTAGATCAAGCTCATTGGCCTAATCCCAAGCAAACCCAAGAAGATCCAAGGAGGGAAGGTGAAGAACTTGACGGCGGCGACGCGATCGCCTCCGGGAGGAGGGAAACCCTAGCGAGAGGGGACTTTTGCGTTAATGCCACGACCAGGTTTTTCCTTTGAGACAAGGCAATGTACAGGTACTACATGTAGGAAGATCAGTCTGTGCCTGTAAACTTCGGCCATCAGGGCATGGGCCACATGGAACTTATAGTCTGCATATGATTACATCCATGATTTCCATCTAAAATACAACTATTCTAAAAATTCTAAAAAAAGCTATTCTAGACAAATAATGACAGCCATTCTTTTTAAATTGACCTCCCCCAAAGAATTAATATACTAGATTACTATCTGTCGAATTTCAGACATTTAGTAATTTCTTCATCATGGAAATGCATCCTGCTGATTATCATATGCAACGGTCCGTATGTCGAGTCTGACTGCTTGGAGGTGGCCTGTGAGGCCGTGAGAGCAATTAATTGCTTGATTTCTCCTTTGCAAAAAGGAATAAAAAAGGATAAGCTTGATTTGAATAATGAAATCCTGCATTCGTATGGATGGGATCGGGTAGAAACCGGAACCAAGTTCCCTAAGAAAACTATCAAAGCACACGACATATCGAGGTGCTCGTTCTCCAAGACCAGGACCTGACATCGCACATTTCGGCTTGATCACAATGTCTTAGAGGCCGGAGACCATTTCTATACATACCTTGCCAGTGTAGTCTGCTTCCTTTTTGTTAGGGAATTAAAATTCTATCCTGATGAGTACATACTCCCTCCGTTCACTTTTGTTAGTCGCAAGCAAAATCTAGTAGAAGCTCACTGGGTCGCGGCCAGAAAGCATGTTTTCCATTTTTACCCCCGTGTCGGCCGAGACACGGTGGCGTAACCACCTGCATCCCTCCCTCACTATCACCCGCATCACCTGCGCCCTCTCTCGCCCATGCCGCCTCTCCCTGAGCTCCTTCCCCGCCCGAGTCGCCGGCACCCTCTCCCTCGCGCGTGTTGCCGGTGCTCTCTTCCTCTCGTATCTCCCTCCGCATCATTAAAAATGGGATTCCCCCCTCCCTCCTTCGGTTCTCCGATCAGCAACGCCGGTGCTTGATCTGCGACGGGGGCTACCAAGACGGCACGATGAAGCTGCTGTTGTCGGTTGTCTGGTGAGGATCTCGTCTCCTGCAGCCGCTGCTACCTGGTCACCTTCGTCGTGCTCATCGTCACCACCACCTCAACGCAAGACCCGCCCCCCTTCATTTCTCCCCCCACACCACCTTTCCCTTCCCCCTGAGGCCCCATTTGGTTGTAAGGGATCCCCCGGGGATCCCTATGAAGGAAATATGCCCTAGAGGCAATAATAAAGTTGTTATTTATATTTCCTTATATCATGAAAAATGTTTATTATTCATGCTAGAATTGTATTAACCGGAAACTTAGAACATGTGTGAATACATAGACAAATAGAGTGTCCCTCGTATGCCTCTACTTGACTAGCTCGTTAATGAAAGATGGTTAAGTTTCCTAGCCATAGACATGTGTTGTCATTTGATGAACGGGATCACGTCATTAGAGAATGATGTGATGGACAAGACCCATCCGTTAGCTTAGCACTATGATCATTTAGTTTTTTCTGATATTGCCTTCTTCATGACTTATACATGTTCCTTTGACTATGAGATTATGCAACTCCCGAATACCGGAGGAACACCGTGTGTGCTATCAAACATCACAACGTAACTGGGTGATTATAAAGATGCTCTACAGGTGTCTCCAATGGTGTTTGTTGAGTTGGCATAGATCGAGATTAGGATTTGTCACTCCGTGTATCGGAGAGGTATCTCTGGGCCCTCTCTGTAATGCTCATCACTATAAGCCATGCAAGCAATGTGACTAATGAGTTAGTTGCGGGATGATGCATCACGGAACGAGTAAAGAGACTTGCTGGTAACAAGATTGAACTAGGTATGATGATACCGACGATCGAATCTCGGGCAAGTAACATACCGATCACAAAGGGAACAACGTTGTTGTTGTGCGGTTTGACCGATAAAGATCTTCATAGAATATGTAGGGACCAATATGAGCATCTAGGTTATGCTATTGGTTATTGACCAGAAATGTGTCTCGGTCATGTCTACAAAGTTCTCGAACCCATAGGGTCCGCATGCTTAATGTTCGATGACGATTTGTATTATGAGTTATGTGTTTTGATGAACCGAAGTTTGTTCGGAGTCCCGGATGAGATCACGGACATGAAAAGGAGTCTTGAAATGGTCGAGAAATAAGGATTGATATATTGGAAGGTTATGTTTGGACATCGGAATGGTTTCGGAAAGGTTTGGGCATTTTCCGGAGTACCGGGGGTTACCGAAACCCCCTCGGGGAGTTAATGGGCCTTCATGGGCCCTAGTGGAGAGAGGAGGCGGCGGCCAGGTGGTGGCATGCGCCCCCAAGCCCAATCCGAATTGGACTAGGGTTGGGGGTCCGACCCCCTTTCCTTCTCTCCTCCTACTCGTTCCCTCCTTCTCCTAGTGGAAATAGGAAAGAGGGGGGGGGGGGGGGGCGAACCCTACTTGGACCGGGAGTCCAAGTAGGACTCCACCCCATGGTGCGCCCCCTTGGGCCGGACACCTCTCCTCCCCCCTATATATACGTGGGAGGGGGGCACCCCAAAGGCACACCAAGTCTTCTCTTACCCGTGTGCGATGCCCCCCTCCACAGTTACACACCTCGGTCATATTGTCGTAGTGCTTAGGAGAAGCCCTGCGCCGGTAACTTCATCATCACCGTCGCCACGCCGTCGTGCTGATGGAACTCGCCCTCGGCCTCAACTGTATCAAGAGCTCGAGGGACATCATCGAGCTGAACGTGTGCTGAACGCGGAGGTGTCGTACGTTCGGTGCTTGGATCGGTTGGATCGCGAAGACGTTCGACTACATCAACTGAATTACTAAATGCTTCCGCTTTCGGTCTACAAGGGTACATGGACACAATCTCCCGCTCGTTGCTATGCTTCTCCTAGATAGATCTTGCATGAGCGTAGGAAAACTTTTGAAATACTACGTTCCCCAACAGTGGCATCCGAGCCAGGTCTATGCGTAGATGTTATATGCACGAGTAGAACACAAAGAGTTGTGGATGATAATAGTCATACTACTTACCTGCAATGTCTTACCTTGATTCGGCGGTATTTTTGGATGAAGCGGCGTAGACCGACATTACATGACCGCGTTCATGAGACAGGTTCCACCGACGTGCTTCGCACACATGTGGCTAGTGGGTGTCTGTTTTTCTCCAACTTTAGTTGAATCGAGTTTTACTACGCCCGGTCCTTGTTGAAGGTTAAAACAGCACACTGGACGAAAAATCATTGTGGTTTTGATGCGTAGGTAAGAACGGTTCTTGCTAGAAGCCCGTGGCAGCCACGTAAAACTTGCAATAACAAAGTAGAAGACGTCTAACTTGTTTTTGCAGGGCTTTTTGTGATGTGATATGGTCAAGACGTGATGATATATATATTGTTGTATGAAATGATCATGTTTTTTAAAAGTTATCGTCAACTGGCAGGAGCCTTATGGTTGTCGCTTTATTGTATGAAATGGAATCGCCATGTAATTGCTTTACTTTATCACTAAGTGGTATTGATTGTCGTTGAAGCAATAGTTGGCGAGACGACAACGATGCTTCGATGGAGATCAAGGTGTCAAGCCGGTGAGGATGGTGATCATGACGGTGCTTTGGAGATGGAGATCAAAGGCACAAGATGATGATGGCCATATCATATCACTTATTTTGATTACATCTGATGTTTATCCTTTATGCATCTTATTTTTCTTAGTACGACGGTAGCATTATAAGATGATCTCTCACTAAATTTCAAGGTATAAGTGTTCTCCCTGAGTATGCACCGTTGCTACATTTCGTCGTGCCGAGACACCACATGATGATCGGGTGTGATAAGCTCTACGTTCACATACAACGGGTGCAAGCCAGTTTGCACACGCATAATACTCGGGTTAAACTTGACGAGCCTAGCATATGCAGAGATGGCCTCGGAACACTAAGGCCGAAAGGTCGAGCGTTAATCATATAGTAGATATGATCAACATAGTGATGTTCACCATTGAAAACTACTCCATCTCACATGATGATCGGACATGGTTTAGTTGATTTGGTTCACTTAGATGACTAGAGGGATGTCTATCTAAGTGGGAGTTCTTAAGTAATATGATTAATTGAACTTTAATTTATCATGAAATGTAGTACCTGATAGTATTTTGCATGTCTATGTTGTTGAAGATCAATGGCCCGTGCTACTGTTCCTTTGAATTTTAATGCGTTCCTAGAGAAAGCTAAGTTGAAAGATGATGGTAGCAACTACATGGACTGGTCCGTAACTTGAGGATTATCCTCATTTCTAAACAGAAGAATCACGTCCTGGAAGCACCGCTAGGTGCAAAACCCGCTGCAGGAGTAACGCCGGATGTTATGAACGTTTGGCAGAGCAAAACTGATGACTACTCGATAGTTCAGTGTGCCATGCTTTACGTCTTAGAACCGGGACATCAACGACGTTTTGAACGTCATGGAGCATATGAGATGTTCCAGGAGTTGAAGTTAATATTTCAAGCAAATGCCCGGATTGAGAGATATGAAGTCTCCAATAAGTTCTACAGCTACAAAATGGAGGGGAATAGTTCTGTCAGTGAACATATACTCAGAATGTCTGGGTACCGCAATCACTTGACTCAACTGGGAGTTAATCTTCCTGTTGATAGTGTCATTGGCAGAGTTCTTCAATCACTGCCACCAAGCTATAAAAGCTTCGTGATGAACTATAATATGCAAGGGATGGATAAGACAATTCGCGAGCTCTTCGCGATGCTAAAGGCTGCGGAGGTAGAAATCAAGAAGGAACATCAAGTGTTGATGGTTAACAAGACCACTAGTTTCAAGAAAAAGGGCAAAGGGAAGAAGGGGAACTTCAAGAAGAACGACATGCAAGTTGTTGCGCAAGTGAAGAAGCCCAAGTCTGGACCTAAGCCTAAGACTGAGTGCTTCTACTGCAAAGGGACTGGTCACTGGAAGCGGAACTGCCGCAAGTATTTGGCGGATAAGAAGGATGGCAATGTGAAAGGTATATTTGATATACATGTTATTGATGTGTACCTTACTAATGCTCGTAGTAGCGCCTGGGTATTTGATATTGGTTCTGTTGCTCATATTTGCAACTCAAAACATGGGCTACTGATTAAGTGAAGATTGGCTAAGGACAAGGTGACGATGAGCGTGGGAAATGGTTCCAAAGTCGATGTGATCGCCATCGGCACGCTACCTCTACATCTACCTTTGGGATTAGTTTTAGACCTGAATAATTGTTATTTGGTGCCAGCATTAAGCATGAACATTATATGGATCTTGTTTGATGCGAGACGGTTATTCATTTAAATCAGAGAATAATGGTTGTTCTATTTATATGAGTAATATCTTTTATGGTCATGCACCCTTGATGAGTGATCTATTTTTGTTGAATCTCGATAGTAGTGATACACATATTCATAGTATTAAAGCCAAAATACATAAGTTTAATAATGATAGTGCAACTTATTTGTGGCACTACCGTTTAGGTCATATTGGTGTAAAGCGCATGAAGAAACTCCGTGTTGATGGGCTTTTGGAATCATTTGATGCTTACGAACCATGCCTCATGGGCAAGATGACCAAGACTCCGTTCTCCGGAACAATGGAGCGAGCAACGGACTTATTGGAAATAATACATACTGATGTATGCGGTCCGACGAGTTGAGGCTCGCGACGGGTATCTTTATTTTCTGACCTTCACAGATGATTTGAGAAGATATGGGCATATCTACTTAATGAAACATAAGTCTGAAACATTTGAAAAGTTCAAAGAATTTCAGAGTGAAGTGGAAACTCACCGTAACAAGAAAATAAAGTTTCTACGATCTGATCGTGGAGGTGAATATTTGAGTTACGGGTTTGGTCTTCATTTGAAACAATGTGGAATAGTTTCACAACTTACGCCACCTGGAACACCACATCGTAATGGTGTGTCCGAACGTCGTAATCGGACTTTATAAGATATGGTGCGGTCTATGATGTCTCTTACTGATTTACCGCTATCGTTTTGGGGTTATGCTTTAGAGACGGTTGTATTCACGTTAAATAGGGCACCATCTAAATCCGTTGAGATGACACCATATGAACTGTGGTTTGGCAAGAAACCCAAATTATCGTTTCTGAAAGTTTGGGGCTGCGATGCTTATGTGAAAAAGCTTCAACCTGATAAGCTCGAACCCAGATCAGAGAAATGTGTCTTCATAGGATACCCAAAGGAGACTGTTGGGTACACCTTCTATCACAGATCCGAAGGCAAAATAGTAGTTGCTAAAAATGGATCCTATCTAGAGAAGGAGTTTCTCTCGAAAGAAGTGAGTGGGAGGAAAGTAGAACTTGATGAGGTAATTGTACCATCTCACTTACTGGAAAGTAGTTCATCACGGAAATCAGTTCCAGTGATTCCTACACCAATTAGTGAGGAAGCTAATGATAATGATCATGAAACTTCAGATCAAGTTACTACTGAACCTCATAGGTCAGTTAGAGTAAGATCTGCACCAGAGTGGTGCGGTAATCCTGTTCTGGAAGTCATGTTGCTTGACCATGACTAACCTACGAATTATGAGGAAGCGATATTGAGCCCAGATTCCACGAAATGGCTTGAGGCCATGAAATCTGAGATGGGATCCATGTATGAGAACAAAGTGTGGACTTTGGTTAACTTGCCCAATGATCGGCAAGCCATAGAGAATAAATGGATCTTCAAGAAGAAGACTGATGCTGACGCTAATGTTACTGTCTACAAAGCTCGACTTGTGGCGAAAGGTTTTTGACAAGTTCAAGGAGTTGACTACAACGAGACCTTCTCACCCGTAGCGATGCTTAAGTCTGTCCAAATCATGTTAGCAATTGCCGCATTTTATGATTATGAAATTTGGCAAATGGATGTCAAAACTGCATTTCTTAATTGATATCTTAAAGAAGAGTTGTATATGATGCAACCAAAAGGTTTTGTCGATCCTAAAGGTGCTAACAAAGTGTGCAAGCTCCAGCGATCCATTTATGGACTGGTGCAAGACTCTCGGAGTTGGAATATACGCTTTGATAGTGTGATCAAAGCATATGGTTTTATACAGACTTTTGGAGAAACCTGTATTTACAAGAAAGTGAGTGGGAGCTCTGTAGCATTTCTGATATTATATGTGGATCACATATTGTTGATCGGAAATGATACTGAATTTTTGAATAGCATAAAAGGATACTTGAATAAGAATTTTTCAATGAAATACCTCGGTGAAGCTGCTTATATATTGGGCATCAAGATCTATAGAGGTAGATCAAGACACTTAATTGGACTTTCACAAAGCACATACCTTGATAAAGTTCTGAAGAAGTTCAAAATGGATCAAGCAAAGAAAGGGTTCTTGCCTGTGTTACAAGGTGTGAAGTTGAGTCAGACTCAATGCCCGACCACTGCAGAAGATAGAGAGAAAATGAAAGTAATTCCCTATGCCTCAGCCATAGGTTCTATCATGTATGCAATGTTGTGTACCAGACCTGATGTGTGCCTTGCTATTAGTTTAGCAGGGGGGTACCAAAGTAATCCACGAGTGGATCACTGGACAACGGTCAAGAACATCTGAAATACCAGAAAAGGACTAAGGATATGTTTCTCGTTTATGGAGGTGACAAAGAGCTTGTCGTAAACGGTTACGTCGATGCAAGCTTTGACACTGATCTGGATGACTCTAAGTCACAAACCGGATACATATTTATATTGAATGGTGGAGCTGTCAGTTGGTGCAGTTCCAAGCAAAGCGTCATGGCGGGATCAACGTGTGAAGCGGAGTACATAGCTGCTTTAGAAGCAGCAAATGAAGGAGTTCATATCCGATCTAGGTGTCATACCTAGTGCATCGGGTCCAATGAAAATCTTTTGTGACAATACTGGAGCAATTGCCTTGGCGAAGGAATCCAGATTTCACAAGAGAACCAAACACATCAAGAGACGCTTCAATTCCATCCGCGATCAAGTCAAGGAGGGAGACATAGAGATTTCCAAGATACATACGGATCTGAATGTTGCAGACCCATTGACTAAGCCTCTCTCACGAGCAAAACATGATGAACACCAAGACTCCATGGGTGTTAGAATCATTACTATGTAATCTAGATTATTGACTCTAGTGCAAGTGGGAGACTGAAGGAAATATGCCCTAGAGGCAATAAAAAAGTTGTTATTTATATTTCCTTATATCATGATAAATGTTTATTATTCATGCTAGAATTGTATTAACCAGAAACTTAGTACATGTGTGAATGCATAGACAAACAGAGTGTCCCTAGTATGCCTCTACTTGACTAGCTCATTAATCAAAGATGGTTATTCCTAGCCATAGACATGTGTTGTCATTTGATGAATGGGATCACATCATTAGAGAATGATGTGATGGACAAGACCCATCCATTAGCTTAGCACTATGATCGTTTAGTTTTTTCTGCTATTGCTTTCTTCATGACTTATACATGTTCCTCTGACTATGAGATTATGCATCTCCCGAATATCGGAGGAACACCTTTGTCGGATTTCGGGTTCCGGCAGACCCTCTAGGTTCAAACTCTGGGGTGCGCACGGAGATCTCGCCTCCTACCTACCTGCCCCTCGTCGCCTTGCTGGGATCTAAACTACCAAAAGAACAACACAAGAGACACAAGGTTTATACTGGTTTGGGCCACCATTGTGGTGTAACACCCTACTCCAGTGTGTGGTGTGGTGGATTGCCTCTTGGGCTGATGATGAACAAGACAAGGAAGAACAGCCTCATGAGGGTCTGTTCTTGGCTGGTCTGATTTAACTGCTAGGGGACTTGGTCTCTCTCTCTCTCCTTGGATGATCATCCTCTACCTTGTGGGTGGCTAGTCCTATTTATAGGCAGAGGCCCTCGGCCTCTTCCCAAATATTGAGTGGGAAGGGCGCCAACAATTGGCCATTTTGAAGGGGAACATCTAGTACACTTATCCCGACTAAAGTTGGTCCTCTCTGTCAAAGGCTCGTGGTGGACGCCGGTTTGGGCTCCACGATGACTTCCTTCCTGCCACAGACAGTCTTGGTCTTGTTGCATCAAACGGATGCCTTTGCTTGATACTCTCGCTGCGCTTGCCTCCTTTGCACCAAAGAGGAAATGAGGACATCTTGCTGGGTTGGCGCCCACCGGGCGCCCTTGGTAAATCATGGCTTGCGCCATGGGCACCTTGTGAGGTACCCCGCCTTGATCTCTCCACCTCCTCGCGAGCCAGCCTCGACGAGGTCGTGCTTGAGGAAGCTTCTGTCGTCCCGCCCATGAGGCTTGGCCCCTCGTGAGGGTCTTGAGCTTGTGCCGATGAAGATGGGCGTCTTTGGCCACCCCTTGAGCCACGCCGTAGGCCGCAGGCAGGCAAGTCTGGGTACCCCCGTTCCCAGAACGCCGACAACCTTGTGTGCTATCAAACATCACAACGTAACTAGGTGATTATAAAGATGCTCTACAGGTGTCTCCGATGGTGCTTGTTGAGTTGGCATACATCGAGATTAGGATTTGTCACTCCGTGTATCGGAGAGGTATGTCTGGGCCCTCTCGGTAATGCTCATCACTATAAGCCTTGCAAGCAATGTGACTAATGACTTAGTTGCGGGATGATGCGTTACGGAACGAGTAAGGAGACTTGCCGGTAACGAGATTGAACTAGGTATGATGATACCGACGATTGAATCTCGGGCAAGTAACATACCGGTGACAAAGGGAACAACGTATATTGTTGTGCGGTTTGACCGATAAAGATCTTCATAGGATATGTAGGAACCAATATGAGCATCCAGGTTCCTCTATTGGTTATTGACCACAGATATGTCTCGGTCATGTCTACATAGTTCTCGAACCCGTAGGGTCCTCACGCTTAATGTTCGATGACGATTTGTATTATGAGTTATGTGTTTTGATGAACCGAAGTTTGTTCGGAGTCCCGGATGAGATCACGGACATGACGAGGAGTCTCAAAATGGCCGAGACATAAAGATTGATATATTGGAAGGTTATGTTTGGACACCGGAATGGTTTCGGAAAGGTTCGGGCATTTTCCGGAGTACCGGGGGTTACCGGACTCCCCCCCCCCCCCCGGGGAGTTCATGGGCCTTCATGGGCGCTAGTGGAAAGAGGAGGCCGTGGCCAGGTGGTGGTGCATGCCCTCAAAGCCCAATCTGAATTGGACTAGGGTTGGGGGGGCCGACCCCCCTTTCCTTCTCTCCTCCTTCCCTTCTTCTCCTAGTGGGAATGGGAAAGGGGGGGGGTATCCTACTTGGACCAGGAGATCAAGTAGGACTCCCCCCATGGCACGCCCCCTTGGGCCAGCCACCTCTCCTCCCCCCTTTATATACGTGGGAGGGGGCACCCCAAAGGCACACCAAGTCTTCTCTTAGTCGTGTGCGGTGCCCCCCTCCATAGTTACACACCTCGGTCATATCGTCGTAGTGCTTAGGCGAAGCCCTGCGCCGGTAACTTCATCATCACCGTCACCACACCATCGTGCTGACGGAACTCTCCCTCGGCCTCAACTGGATCAAGAGCTCGAGGGACATCATCGAGCTGAACGTGTGCTAAACGCGGAGGTGTCGTACGTTCGGTGCTTGGATCGGTTGGATCGCGAAGATGTTCGACTACATCAACCGCGTTACTAAACGCTTCCGCTTTCGGTCTACGAGGGTACGTGGACATGAAGGAAATATGCCTTAGAGGCAATAATAAAGTTGTTATTTATATTTCCTTATATCATGATAAATTTTTATTATTCATGCTAGAATTGTATTAACCGGAAACTTAGTACATGTGTGAATACATAGACAAACACAGAGTGTCCCTAGTATGCCTCTACTTGGCTAGCTCATTAATCAAAGATGGTTAAGTTTCCTGACCATAGACATGTGTTTTCATTTGATGAACGAGATCACATCATTAGAGAATGATGTGATGGACAAGACCCATCCATTAGCGTAGCATAAATGATCGTTTAGTTTTATTGCTATTGCTTTCTTCATGACTTATACATGTTGCTCTGACTATGAGATTATGCAACTCCCGAATACCGTAGGAACACGTTGTGTGCTATCAAATGTCACAACGTAACTGGGTGATTATAAATATACTCTACAGGTGTCTCTGATGGTGTTTGTTGAGTTGGCATAGATCAAGATTAGGATTTGTCACTCCGTGTTTCGGAGAGGTATCTCTGGGCCCTCTCAGTAATGCTCATCACTATAAGCCTTGCAAGCAATGTAACTAATGAGTTAGTTGCGGGATGATGCATTATGGAACGACTAAAGAGACTTGCCGGTAACGAGATTGAACTAGGTATGATGATACCGACGATCGAATCTCGGGCAAGTAACATATCGATGACAAACGGAACAACGTATGTTGTTATGCGGTTTGACCGATAAAGATCTTCGTAGAATATGTAGGAGCTAATATGAGCATCCAGGTTCCGCTATTGGTTATTGATCGGAGATGTGTCTCGGTCATGTCTACATAGTTCTCGAACCCGTAGGGTCCGCACGCTTGACGTTCGATGACGATTTGTATTATGAGTTATGTGATTTGATGACCGAAGTTTTTTGGAGTATCGGATGAGATCACGAACATGACGAGGAGTATTGAAATGGTCGAGAGGTAAAGATCAATATATTGGAAGGCTACATTCGGACATCAGAAAGGTTCTGAGTGATTCGGGTATTTTCGGAGTACCAGAGATTTACAGGAATTCACCGGGAGAAGTAATGGGCCTTATTGGGCCATACGGGAAAAGAGGAGGCATTCCAAGGGGAGGTGGTGCCCCCCCATGGGTCCGAATTGGACTAGGGGAAGGGGGCGGCGCCTCCCTTGCCTTTTCCTACTTCCGCTCTCTTTTCCTCTTTCCTTCTCTCCTACTCCGAAAAGGAAAGGGATTCCTACTAGGACTTGGAAGTCCTAGTAGGACTCCATACTCTTGGCACGCCCCTAGGGGGCCGGCCTCTCTCCCTCCCTCCTTTATATACATGGGCAGGGGCACCCCAAAGACACAACAAGTCTTATCTTAGCCGTGTGCGATGCCCCCCTCCACAATTACACACCTCGGTCATATCTTCGTAGTGCTTAGGCGAAGCCCTGCACCGGTAACTTCATCATCACCGTCGCCACGCCGTCGTGCTGAAGGAACTCTCCCTCGGCCTCAACTGGATCAAGAGTTCGAGGGACGTCATCGAGATGAAAGTGTGCTAAACGCGGAGGTGCCGTACGTTTGGTGCTTGGATCGGTTAGATCACTAAGACGTTCAACTACATCAACCGCGTTACTAAATGCTTCCGCTTTCGGTCTACGAGGGTACGTGGACACACTCTCTCGCTCGTTGCTATGCATCTCCTAGATAGATCTTGCATGATCGTAGGTAATTTTTTTGAAATACTGCATTCCCCAACAGTGGTATTAGAGCCTGGTCTATGTGTAGATGTTATATGCACGAGTAGAACACAAAGAGTTGTGGGTGATAATAGTCATACTGCTTACCTGCAACGTCTGATACGTCTCCAACGTATCTATAATTTATGAAGTATTCATGCTATTATATTATCTGTTTTGGATGTTTATGGGCTTTATTAAACACTTTTATATTGTTTTTGGGACTAACCTATTAACCCAGAGCCCAGTGCCAGTTCCTATTTTTCCCCCTTGTTTCAGTGTTTCGCAGAAAAGGAATATCAAACGGAGTCCAAACGGAATGAAACCTTCGGGAAAGTTATTTTTGGAACCGGAGCAATCCAGAAGACTTGGAGTATACGTAAGGGAAGCAACGAGGAAGGCACGAGGCAGGGGGGGCGTGCCCACCCCCTGGGCACGCCCTCCACCCTCGTGGGCCCCTCGTGGCTCCCCTGATGTATTTCTTCCGCCTATATATACCCATATACCCTAAAACCATCGGGAAAGAATAGATCGGGAGTTCCGCCGCAAGCCTCTGTAGCCACCAAAACCAATCGGGACCTGTTCCAAAGACTCTGCGGAGGGGAGGAACCCTCACCGGTGGCCATCTTCATCTTCCCGGCGCTCTCCATGACGAGGAGGAGTAGTTCACCCTCGGGGCTGAGTGTATGTACCAGTAGCTATGTGTTTGATCTCTCTCTCTCTCTCGTGTTCTTGAAGTGATACGATCTTGATGTATCGCGAGCTTTGCTATTATAGTTGGATCTTATGATGTTTCTCCCCCTCTACTCTCTTGTAATGGATTGAGTTTTCCCTTTGAAGTTATCTTATCGGATTGAGTCTTTAAGGATTTGAGAACACTTGATGTATGTCTTGCCGTGCTTATCTATGGTGACAATGGGATATCACGTGATCCACTTGATTTATGTTTTGGTGATCAACTTGCGGGTTCTGCCCATGAACCTATGCATAGGGGTTGGCACACGTTTTCGTCTTGACTCTCCGGTAGAAACTTTGGGGCATTCTTTCAAGTACTTTGTGTTGGTTGAATAGATGAATATGAGATTGTGTGATGCATATTGCATAATCATGCCCACGGATAATTGAGGTGACATTGGAGTATCTAGGTGACATTAGGGTTTTGGTTGATATGTGTCTTAAGGTGTTATTCTAGTACGAACTCTTGAATAGATCGATCCGAAAAAATAACTTTGAGGTGGTTTCGTACCCTACCATAATCTCTTCGTTTGTTCTCCGCTATTAGTGGCTTGGAGCGACTCTTTGTTTCATGTTGAGGGATAGTTATGTGATCCAATTATGTTATTATTGTTGAGAGAACTTGCACTAGTGAAAGTATGAACCCTAGGCTTTGTTTCCTAGCATTGCAATACCGTTTACGCTCACATTTATCATTAGTTACCTTGCTGTTTTTGTAATCAGATTACAAAAACCAATATCTACCATCCATATTGCACTTGTATCACCATCTCTTCGCCGAACTAGTGCACCTATACAATTTACCATTGTATTGGGTGTGTTGGGGACACAAGGGACTCTTTGTTATTTGGTTGCGGGGTTGTTTATAGAGACCATCTTCATCCCACGCCTCCACGGATTGATAAACCTTAGGTCATCCACTTGAGGGAAATTTGCTACTGTCCTACAAACCTCTGCACTTGGAGGCCCAACAACGTCTACAAGAAGAAGGTTGTAGTAGACATCAACGTCTTACTTTGATTCGGCGGTATTGTTGGATGAAGCGGCCCGGACTGACATTACATGACCGCGTTCATGAGACTGGTTCTACCGACGTGATTCGCACACAGGTGGCTAGCGAGTGTCTGTTTCTCCAAGTTTAGTTGAATCGAGTTTGACTACGCCCGGTCCTTGTTGAAGGTTAAGACAGCACACTTGAAGAAAAATCGTTGTGGTTTTGATGCGTAGGTAAGAACGGTTCTTGCTAGAAACCCGTAGTAGCCACGTAAAACTTGCAACAACAAAGTAGAGGACGTCTAACTTGTTTTGCAGGGCATGTTGTGGTGTGATATGGTCAAAAGGTGACGAGATATAAATGGTTGTATGAGATGATCATGTTTTGTAACCATTATCAGCAACTGGTAGGAGCCTTATGGTTGTCGCTTTATTGTATGAAATGCAATCACCATGTAATTGCTTTACTTTATCACTAAACGGTAGCGATAGTCGTTGAAGCAATAGTTGGCGAGACGACAACGATGCTACGATGGAGATCAAGGTGTCAAGTCGGTGATGATGGTGATCATGATGGTGCTTTGGAGATGGAAATCAAAGGCACAAGATGATGATGGCCATATCATATTACTTATTTTGATTGCATGTGATGTTTATCCTTTATGCATCTTATTTTGCTTAGTACGGCGGTAGCATTATAAGATGATCCCTCACTAAATTTCAAGGTATAAGTGTTCTCCCTGAGTATGCACCGTTGCTACAGTTCATCGTGCCGAGACACCACGTGATGATCGGGTGTGATAAGCTCTACGTTCACATACAACGGGTGCAAGCCAGTTTCGACACGCAGAACAGCGGTCTTGGACGATCGGCATGGCGGGAGGGCGGCTTTGGCGGAGCGAATGGAGTGGAGGGGGACGGGGAGGGGTTTGGGGAATATTATTGGCTAGTTGGCGGAAAGGCGGTTGAATCTAGGATTTGGGGGAATTTTGGGTGGGGGAGGATTTTCGCGGTGGGCGGGGAGTTTGGCGATGGTCGGTTTCTCCAAGTGCAGTCCCACGTGTCAGTGAAGAGGCAAGCCGAAGCGCGTTTCGTTTGCGTGAGCCGTGTGCAGGACCGAACATGTGTGGGGTGCAATGCGACCGCGAGAGGGGTGTTGTGAGTGTACCGCCTTTTTCCTTTTAAAACTAGGTGCTTCGCCCCCCAATAAAACTTGTTGCTTCGCGCGATCCATCGATACTACTACTAGTAATCCGGTAATCCCGACTAAAACATCGCGGCTGGGTGTTTTCCCGCGCGATATGCTGGGAGGTTGGCTTAGTTGGGTTTTTTAGGACGAGTAATGCCACGCCTACGTAGTCCCAGTTACATAATTAACATAATGTGAAACGTGTGAGCTGTTGATTGTAGATTGGGGGGAGGGAGGGGCCCACCACCATGAAAATCGGGGGAGGAGAGAGAGAGGCAATTTACATTAACCCTTTCGTAGGTTCCCGTAGATGTAGAAAAATGTGAAATGCGTGAATGTGCATTTGCAGATAAGGCCTTCCCTCATTCATCCTTTTCTTCCACTAGATCTTGATCTTCCGTGCAACGCACGGGCATCTTGCTAGTACTCCTACAATATACTATATTATTGTGAAAGTTCATATACACCGGCCGAGATTAATGCAAACACAGCATATTTTCATTACATTTTGAACTTTTATAGGACATAAAAATAAAGAAACCCGACCCTAAACCTATTCTACGGCGGCCACCTACGTCCTCCATCTGCGATCTCCATGTACGGGGGCGGGGTTCAAGACCCGTGAAGTGAAGGTGCGGTCTCCGGCGAGGAAAAGTAGAACACGGGAGACGGACTGACCAGTTGGCACACCATGCCCTGCCGCCTCCCATGCCCTACTCATCCTCGGAGGAGTCCCCGACCTCGGCAGTGCCGAACGTTGGACGGCGACAAGTAGGATGCGTGGCTGACGGTGCTCCCGTCGTCGACTGCCAGCGTGGCCACTGCTTGTGCGGCGACTTGAGCGAGGGCGGCGACCTCGAGCTCCATCCCCGAAGAAAAGCTCTCCCGTAGAGCGTTCACGCTTGCGGTCATGGCGGATGTGGTGCCAGGTAGGAGTACCATGCGCTATGGTGTGGAGGTTAGCTGGGCATTGCCGCTTTAAGTAGCGCATTTCGGTGAGGCCAAGCGTCTTGGTGCGTCATTAAGTCGCTGGAGTTGGTTCCTCGGGCACCGAGCCTCTTAACGACGTCATACGGACAGACGACATGAATGCGGGCAGATGGCGCCGGCTGGGAACGCACCGCGCGACGGCGCGAGGGGCGAGGGTTTTTGGTGTGCCAGGGTAGTCAGCTGCGGTCGTGGCAACGTTGGAGATGCCCTTTGCTCACATGCAACCGATGCATGTCACTGAAAAAGCAAGACGACCCGGCATGGTCTCATGTCCTGAGGATGCAGTTGGCCATGCTACACCACTTTGCGGACGCGTCCCGGCACACCGTGCATCCTCGACGAGCCGGGTGTTGGAATGTGTTTGGATTGTGGCCAAAGTGCACCTTAACAAAATTTTGGTTATGACCCAAAGATTGGTCTTTGTTTGGATGGTTGCCATTTTTTTGGCATGCTAATGAACTTTAGCCAACTCTAGTTCATTTTTCTTGCCGATGTCGGCCAAATCATGGGCAACCAAAACCTCAACCAAAATTTTGGCTACCCAATGCTTTGATGGGGAAACCTTGGGCACAAACCAAACATATGGTTGGTCGTGCCACAGCACTAACGCCACCCTCGGCACACTAAAGCGACCGTGTCTAGCAACGATGAGAGTGTCGCTCACCATGGTCGCCATGTCCAGAGGCGATGCTGGAGCTGCGCCACGTTGTTGGCCCCCACGACTCACATGAACGGTTGCCGGTGGCGAGGAGGTCATGGGACAACTCCTCCATTGGGCTAGTTTGCGCTACGTCGTCCCGACAGGTGTGCCCCACATGTCGGTTTCCCTGTTTTCACGGCCATATTCGAGCGTCAGTGCTCCGCGTTGCGCATTAGGCCTTTCACTATGTAGGCCAAGCGAGACAACTTATTGTTTATTTGAGCCGTTCAAGTATAATCATGTGGCATTTGCTTATTTCTCATTCCTCTCCAACCCTCTTCTCCATCGATCATGTCGCCCTCCGGTCGAGTCCATCCTCCCGCATGCCTCATTTGAACATTCCGCCGAGTATCATTCACATGTGGGCCTAGACCATGCTTGTATTTCCAATGTTTATTTGTAATTTGTCCGACATGCATACAAACAAATGGTTCATTTGAAGTTTCACTTTGCCTCCACTACATGTCACTTCGCGTCTTAGTTTTGACATCCCATTCGGTTCATGCCCTGACACATGTTGACAAGATCGATTGATGTTCAGAGATCAATTGCGTGTCGTGCAAGGAGATAAAGGTTTGGTCTGTTTCTATGATAGAAATGACCCATGGGGGGTCTGTGGGGATCAGAGGGAGTGTATTGTATGTTCAAAAGCAAAACGAATGTATTGTACCCACCCTAGTCCTGTTTCAATCAATCTCCAGACCCCGAGATGAAATCGAGAGAGAACGAGTGGGGGCATGTGTGATACCTAAGGCGGATTCAAAATTTTGAACCGGTGATCAGAGCATCCGCAAATCATATATAAAGGGTATTCAATGTTCGTTTCGTTTTTGAACATACAATATACTCCCTCCTATCCTTTCTAGTTTACATACAAGTTTTATGTGTAGTCAAAGTATCTCTACTTTGATAAAAAAATATCAACATGTGGCACCCCGGCTCAGAGCAACCGGTTTACCCTGCATTGCCAGCCCAGAGATCGAGTCTTCTGGCAATACACAACAACATGTTACAGAAATAACCGCTTTATTGATACTAGCGTGGTACAAAGGTCTGATATTACATCGAGATTCGAGGCCAAGAAGCACACACGGTGCTGCTGGACAGTATGTACATTATTTAATGAACATGGCTGGGGCCTCGATCACATGAAACTACGCGGCAGCGAAAGAACGACGTAGCAGAACTCCATGGCACAGGGACACCGACATGGACACGGCCTAGACACGAGATGCGCTCCGATGCGAATCAACTTTTTGAAAGCTGGCATGACACGCCAGGTCAGTACATTGAATGTAGTTGCAAGCTCACAACAAACATAAGCACGATGAAAGACAATATCATGATAATTAATCAAGTTAAATTAATGCGAGAAATTACTACAAAGGCAAAGCTACGCAAAGCAACCAAACAGCGCACCGAGTCACACAGGCTCTCTTACGAGACGGTTAAAGCAACCAAATAGCACACCGAGTCACACGGACTCACTTACCAGACGGTTACCTCGTAACCAAACGGTGACCACACGGGGGTCACACCTGAAACCAATCACTCATGAACACCTGAGTGTTCAAGGTTCACCATGAAACAATGCATCACAACAATTACTAGTTTGCAAGATTAATTATAAAAGTTGATCCATGGTGTGCCTTACTCCCGAGTCTTTCCCATAACCGAGGGCGCGACTATCGATAGATTAAATACACTCTGCAGAGGTAGCGCACTTTACCCACACTACGGAATATCTGGCCTCGTACTCCCATTCGGGTGGACCAAAGTATTCCGACGAAACTCTCCCCTTGCCATGCACTCTCCCCGGCCACTCCGACCATCTCCCTCTCAGGGCTAGCTCTTGGGTGGCCCCGTGTCTACCAAAGACACCAACGGCCACCGTCGTGGCAAAACGGTCCCAAACAGGGACAAGGTACCATAAAAACAAAACGAGCACACAAGGTTATGTCCGCCTACCGGGCCAGGGTGTCGTGGGTTTGTCACGGCAGATGTCCTCGTGAAAGGACTTAGTCGTGGAGCCATCGCTATGGGTTAGCTTAAAGAGGTTAAACCGGACAAGGGACACGAGAGTTTTATACTAGTTCGGCCCCTTACGATGAAGGTAAAAGCCTACGTCTAGTTGAGATGGAATTGCTGAGGTTTCGATGACCAGGGAGCGAATACGCTTTGCCTGAGTCTCGAGTTGTTGTCTGTCGTTCTTGAACCGCCACTGGGTCGTCCCCTTATATACATGGTTTGACGCCCGTTGGTTTACAGAATCCCGAGGCCGGCTCATAAACGTGTCCGACCCGGTCTCTGCTCTTTCTATCTTACAACACAAGTTTACATATCAACACCGGTTTATGTCTATAGGCCTTAAACCGGCTCTAGGCCCTGGGACTTCATAAAGCGTCATCGTTTGTCTTCATGGGCTTAAGATATAATGAATTACTTATGGGGTTAACCCGGCCTCTCCTGGCCGGTTTGCACCCAGTGGTAATATCGCCAACACAGGGTATGCACGCCATAACCTTCCCTCGCGGAAGGCACCGGTGAGAGCCACGACAAAGGACCGAATCAAGACCTTCCCATTAGGTAAATGTGGTCGCACTGAATTAAAAACCCGATTCAGTGGAACCATGATGTGATCAAGATCATATTCGGGTTGAACTTAATCAAGTATTAACTTTCAGGAAAACTTTTTATTACTAACATGGCATCATACCGGAAATCATGCAACTACTCGTCACACAGAGCAAGCAACTCTTAAGCATGGACCAAAACAAGCAACATAACTATCTTGCAATACTAAGATCAGAAACTTCTCTGGTTATAACTCATTTTTATCTACACACAACATTTTTATTAGTTCATCATTTAGTTGAAAACTATTACTAGCAAAAATAGCTACCATAACTTTCCATAACAAAATATCTAGTGCAAAATCTTACTCTACTCAGCCAAACAATTCTATGAACTCAACCAGAAGCTAAAACTAGCATACCAAGCATCATAAAACAACTAGCAATTAACCATAATAATTTATCAAATTTTAAATGCAAATAAAGACTCATATTCAAGTAGAAAATCATAGATATTGAAATAACACCATCCAAATGATGTTGTGGCTTGCCTTAGTGCAGAGGAGGGTCACACTCCTCCTGGTTAGCTTCAAGGCAAGATCCTCCTTCTGGTGTGCTGCTAGAGCTTTCTGTAACAAACACAATCCAAAAAGAATCAATTCATTTGGACTTATGGTTTAGAAATGGTGGTTGGTCAAAGTTTAGTCAAATTTCTGAATTAAATTTGAGTAAATAGAAAATCCTGGGGGTGACGTCAAAGGCGTAAAGTGGGAGCGCGCCTCCACTCGTACCGGTTCGGGCGCAAGTGGTGAGGCTGACACTAGGCCCCACCAGTCAGGAGAGAGGGAAGGGGATCGAGATCAGAGGGGAGGCGGTGCTTCGCCGGAGCTCATGCTGGCGACGAGGGGGTTTGGGGCTAGGCTAGAGGGATAGATCGGAAGCGGGGCTCGTGGCGCACCTGCCCGTACCCGTGGCTTGGCGAAAGGTGGACGGAGTTGGTCGCAGTCGAGCTCGCAAGCTTCAGTGGCGGACGGGGTTCACCAGAGAGGTGGAAGACGGTGGCTAGAGGCAGCTCCGAGGGCTTGGCGGGGTCCAGGCAGCTCCAGCAGACCACCAAGGCACTGCCCAAGCAGCTGCTTGAGCTCGAGAGGCCCTGGAGAGCGGCAGCTGGCCTGCGGGGATCGCCGGAGTCCTCGGGTCGGGGCGACGGCCAGAGGCTTGCCCGACCGGGCTTTTGCTCGTCTACGTGTTCGTGGAGGTGGTGTGGAGTGGTGCGTGGCTAGCAAGGGAGGCGGGGTGGCTTTATATAGCCGGAGCAGAGGGGAGGGACATGTCGTCGCCGGAGCGCTCTGGACACGCGGTGAACGTCGATGAGAGGCTCCAACGCGAGGGGACAGGGTGCAGCATCAACGCCGGCGCTTGCCCACGCTCGCGGACGAGCACAGGAGGCGGTTTGAGATGGGGACAAGCACACACGCGCACTGTGCTGTTTTAGCCGCAACTTGACCGGCTTATCAGAAGCGGTTCGCGGCGGCGAGCGCTGTGGAGGGGTCATGGGTGATGGGTCGAGGTTGTGGCACGTTGCGGCGGAGGCGAAGCGCTTGCATGAACACACGCAAAGCAGTAACGCAGCACCAGCCGAGAGCGCCGAGACGCTGCCAGCGCCGTGTCCTCGTGGCGGTCCTGTCGGCATGGCCAAACGACGGCCAGGAGCGGCCAAACCTTGTCTACGAGCTTGACCGTGCAGTGCTACGTCTAGGAGAGGTGATGGATCATACGCAGGCCGACCAGACGCGACACTACCAAACTGGCAAGTTTCTGGTCAGAAACTTGGTCGCCAAGTTTGGCCACCTTCTTAGGACTAATCTCCTGGGGTTTAGGGTTTCTTAGGAAGGTCTTTAAGCTCAAGAAATCTCAAGGCCAAAAGCTCAAGGAAAAATGCACTTGCTGTACAAAGTGCATTTCTGGTCCAGAAGTGAAAAGATTTTCTACAGCAAAAATATTACAAAAAGAGATGCAATATTTTTGCATGGGAAGATGTGCCATGGTCCTAAGAATATTTAGGAATTATCTCAGATTTTTCTCAGCAAGAAAAATTGAGGCTGCTTTGGAGCACAAAGTTCTGAAATGATCTTAAGTGAGAAAAATGAATATTTTCCTTTTAGGAAAAATATTCATTTTATTATTTTGGAAATTTGTGGGAGGAATAAGGTAGATAGGTCACTTGGGTGAAAGCCAAGGATATGCCCAAGTGACAAGTCCATTTGAATTGATCCAAAAATCCAAATCAAATCAGGGCAAAAATCACGATGAAAACCAAGTCCGGAAAGAGAGAGAAGGCAAGTCTGGTAAAAAGAGAGAAGGCAAAATCCAGGCTGTCACAAACCTCCCCCACTTAGGATGAATCTCGTCCTCGAGATTCGGTTGCTTGGGAAAACCATTCTGGGTATGCAGTCCTTAAAAATTCCTCTCTTTCCCAGGTTGCTTCTTCTTCGGTGTGATGCTGCCACTGAACCTTGTAAAATCTTATCTCTTTGCTGCGAGTTACCCTTTTTGTCTGATCCAATATTCTGATTGGCTTTTCCTCATAAATCAAATCCTTAGCCAATTCTATCTCTGACATATCAGTCCTTTTCTCCGGTGGCGAGATGCATGTTCTAAGCTGTGAGATGTGAAACACGTTATGTACTTCTGACAATTCTGGTGGCAATTCCAACTGGTAGGCAACTGTTCCGACTCTGGACATGATGGGGAATGGACCGATATATCTGGGTGCCAATTTTCCTCAGGTATGAAACCTCTTGACTCCTTTCATAGGGGTGACTCGGAGATATACGTGTTCTCCGGGTTCGAAGCCGATCTGACGATGTTTGGCATCATAGTAGCTCTTATGTCGGGATTTGGCCACTTGCAGTCTGTCTCGGATTTCCTTGAATTGATTCTCTGCTTCGAGCATTAAATCAGTCCCGAAAATACGGCTATCTCCGGTTTGAGACCAATTTAAGGGGGTGCGGCATTTCCGGCCATACAGGGCTTCATAGGGTGACATCTTTAAGCTGGCCTGGAAACTGTTGTTGTAGGAAAACTCGGCGTAGGGCAGACAGTCTTGCCACCGGGTTCCTTGGGCCAATGTACATGCCCGGAGCATATCTTCGAGTATTTGATTTACTCCCTCAGTCTGTCCATCTGTCTGAGGATGGTAAGCCGTGATGTACTTTAGAGCGGTCCCCAAGGCTTGATGAAGTCGGGACCAAAATGCGGATGTGAATAGAGATCCCCTGTCGGAGGTGATAGTCTTGGGTACTCCATGCAGACTGACGATTCTTGATACATACAGCTGCGCAAGTTGATTTGCACGGTATGTGGTCCGGATGGGTAGGAAGTGTGCCACCTTGGTTAGATTGTCCACTATGACCCATATCGCGTCGTTTCCTTGATGAGACTTTGGTAATCCGGTGATGAAATCCATGCAAATATCGTTCCATTTCCATTGGGATACCGGCAGAGGCTGGAGGAGTCCGGCGGGTTTTTGGTGTTCCGCCTTTACCTTATTGTAGATATCACAGCAGGCCACAAAGTACGCGATGTCTTTCTTCATTCCATCCCACCAAAATATCTGACGAAGATCCTCATACATCTTAGTACCACCGGGATAAATTGAGTATGGTGCTTCATGTGCTTCCACCAATATTTTCTTCTTCAGACTGTCTTGGTTGGGTACGCAAAGTCTTCCTCGGAACCTTCGCGAACCTTGCTAATCCATAGTGAAATCAGGTGCTTGCCCTTGGTGCAGCTTCTGAACATATATCTGTAACACCTTATCATCCGCTTGATCTCTGCGGATTTCTTCTTCGAGAGTAGGAGCAACTTCCAATATATTGGTAAGAAGGGCGTCGGTGATTACCAGATTTAGCTGCATGATTTCTTCATAGAGCTCTGGAGGCAAGGAGTCCATTAGAGCATTGAGGTTGGCTGGTTTGCGGCTGAGTGCGTTAGCCACCACATTAGCTTTGCTGGGTGATAATTTATTCCGAGGTCATAGTCCTTAACAACTCGAGCCATCTTCGCCGTCGAAGGTTCAAGTCGGGCTGAGTGAATATATACTTGAGACTTTTATGGTCGGTGAATATCTGGCACTTCTTTCCAATCAGATAATGTCTCCAGATTTTCAAAGCGTGCACCACTGTGGCCAATTCCAAATCATGAGTAGGATAGTTTCCTTCATGTTGTCGCAGTTGGCGAGATGCATAGGCCACCACTTTGCCATTTTGCATGAGTACACACCCCAGTCCTTTTCTGGAGGCGTTGCAGTGAACATCGAAACTACGGTAGATATCTGGAAGAGTTAATACGGGTGCCGATGTCAGTCTGGTTTTTAAAACATTGAAGCTCCGTTCACAGTCTTCAGTCCATACAAACTTCTTGTCCTTCTTGAGGAGCTCAGTCATTGGCTTGGCGATCTTGGAAAATCCTTCGATAAAACAGCGATAATATCCGACCAGTCCAAGGAAACTCCGGATTTCTGAGATGGTGGTGGGTGCGGACCAATCAAGTACATCTTTTACCTTGCTTGGGTCCACCGAGATTCCTTCTGCCGAGAGGATATGTCTGAGGAATCCCACTTGCTGGAGCCAAAACTCGCATTTGCTGAATTTGGCATACAGTTGATGATCGCGAAGCCGTTGCAGAACTGCGCGAAGATGTTCCTTATGTTTGTCCTTGCTTTTGGAGTAAATGAGGATGCCATCAATGAACACCACCACGAACTTGTCCAAGAAGTCCATAAACACCTTGTTCATCATATGCATAAAGAATGGAGGAGCGTTGGTGAGGCCAAGGACATAATAACAGTGTATTCAGAAGACCGCATCGAGTGGTGAACGCGGTCTTAGGAATATCTTCCTTCTTAATCTTGAGTTGATGATATACAGTCCTCAAATCAATCTTTGAGAATACTTTGGCCCCACTGAGTTGATCAAACAGATCGTCAATCCTCGGCAGTGGATACTTGTTTTTAATGGTGACGTCATTCAGCTGTCGGTAGTCTACACACATTCGTAGACTGCCATCTTTTTTGTCCACGAAGTTTGTTGGTGATCCCCATGGGGAAGAGCTTGGACAAATGTATCCTTTTTGCAGCATGTCATCCAGTTGTTCTTCAATTCCACCAATTCTGAGGAGGGCATCCGATAATATTTCTTATGTATCGGGGTGGTTCCAGGCACTAGGTCAATAGCGAACTCCAATTCCCGGTCTGGTGGCATGCCGGGCAATTCTTCAGGAAATACATCTGGATACTCACTGACCACTGGGATTAATTCCACCTCTTCTGTCATGGCTGCGTAAACCATATCCTTCGAGGGGATGCGCTTGCGGGCATAAAAACTGGTAGTGCGACCTTCCATATTTTTCACGGTAACTTCTCTGGTCGCACAGCTGATGCAGACTTGGTATTGGGTTAACCAATACCATGCCAGAATGACATCCAATTTGTTTGAATCGATGATTATCAACGGTGTTGGAAACTTGACGCCCTTGATGTCACTCTCCAAATTTCGGCAGACGAGATTGCTTCGCAGGAGGGATCCCGGGGATTGTACCAGCATGTGTTTTCCCAAAATCGAGCAAGAGAAATTGTTTTGGGAAGCAAAACTCCGCGAAATAAAAGAGTGGGAAGCCCTAGAGTCAAATAGAATTACGGCGGGTATGTCATTAACGAGAAACATACCAATGACGACTTCCGGGTCCTCTTGGGCTTTGTCTGCGGAGATGTGATGAACTTGCCCTTGGATTATATCAGGGGCGGAATACTGCTCCATGTAGTTGACTTGCGGCTGAAATGGAGTGACGTGCTTGGTGTTCTTGGGACACTGTCGGGCGTAGTGTCCGGTTTGACCACAGCTGAAGCACGAATTGTTGCGATGGCAACGTCACACACCGGGCTGGTCACGACATTCTTGACTTGTGTAGTAGTCTTGTTGACGTTCTGCTACCAATTGGGTTTGTACTCCACCTGAGTCTGTTGCCATGTACGAGCCTTTTGCACTGATTGCATATCCTTCTTGGGCTCGAATTTGCGCTTGTGGTCATTAGCAGCTGGCTTGTTGTCATGCAGGAGCTTGTGTTCCTTCTCGGTGATGAGGGCCTTGTTCACTAGAGTCAGGAAGTCCGGGAAATCAAACATACTGAGAGTACACCGGAGATGTTGATGTAGGCCTCCAAGGTATCGGTCGATCTTCCGCTCTTCTGTGGCCACATCGTGGAGAGAATAGCGGGCCAGATGGTTGAATTTATTCAGATACTCGCGACGGTCATGCTGCCTTGAGGAGAGCGAGTCGGGAAACTGATCCACTAACACCTATGGGACCGGCGGACCGAGCCCCTTTCGTTCGGGGGGGCGGAGATCGCACGAAGAGCAGATCGAGGCGGAAACACACAGCAGTTTACCCAGCTTCGAGCTCTCCGAGAGATAACACTCCTACCGCTGCATGTCCGAGTGTATTGAGTTCTTGCTCGGGAGCGCTGAGTGCTACAAGACACACTAGCTGCTAACGAGACCGAGCGTGAGTGTTTTTTTTCGCCTTCAACCCCCCCCACGCTATGCATGGGCCTCCTTTTATATGCTAAAGGGTCTCCGACAGGTGGCAACGAGACAAGGGTAAAATGGAAAAGGAATTGCGGTTGGTACAACTACTTGTACAAAGGTATCATACCTAACCCCGACGGCAGGGGACAAAGGCATTAAATGCCCGCTCACGCCGCCCAAATAGTGCAAAAAGGACCGTCAGGACGCCACCGCTGCCACGATGGCAATCTTGTCATTGCCGCTGCCATCACAAGACCGCTGGTCAAGACAGCCTCTTGCCACGCTGCTACCGAAAGGTCCTGTATGACACGCTGGTGGATGTGCTGGAGCGCTGGTACAGAGTGGTAGTTTGTCGCGGCAAGCGCTTTGCCGCGGTCGTTGTCTTGTCGCGTCCGAAGCTTGTCGCCATCGGCCTCGCCGGACGCTGGCGCGTCGCGCAAGTTCCTTGAGATGCCTTGTTGGCCTTCCCGCAAGCTCCTCTTGCCGGGCCTTGTCTCCTTGGCTTGAATACTTTGTTCTTGAATGGCTCCAAAGGAACCACGGAGGACCTTGGCGGTCACCCGCAAGCCTTGCCGCTCACCCGCAAGCCTTTGCTGGTGCCAATCGCCCGGCACAAGTTCGGGATACTAGGGTACCCCTACTCTAGTACACCGGACAGAGCCCCGGCCTCGGGCCACACACGGTGCCGAAGCGCTGTTGGGCCAGGCCCAAAACAGGCACGGGCACGCGCGCCCGGGTTACGCCAGATTCACTCAGATCCACCGCGCCTCCACGAACGGCACGCGCCGAATGCGGCCGTGGGAGAGATCGGGTGGTTTCTTTATTCGAAAGACGGAACGCCCGCCCCTCCTCTTTATAAGCAGGGAAACAGGGCAGTTCGCCCATCTCGCCGTTGCTATTCCAATCTCAAAACCTCCGCCGCCCCCCCTTCTTCCCAAAGCTGAAAGAGAGCAGCGCCCGCCTTCATCGCCACCGCACCACCAACGCCGCCGATCTCTCTCACCACCTCCGCCATGGTTCCGAAGCCGATAAGGGAAGGTTGTGAAGTCGGCCGAGGCGCAGCGCTCATGGGCGCCGCGAAGGAGCGGCAACCTTCCCCTCAGCTCGCCCAAGGAGCTGAGGGAGTATTACTACCTCTTCGTCGACGGAGACGCGAGCGATCCGCAAGACGAAGGTACTCCCAGCTGCCGCTGAACGGGCTCCAATGGATATCCCTTCTTCGCTGTTTTTATCGCGGGCTCGCCCGCTTTCTCTGAAGTTTTTTCGTGACATTATGAACACCTACGGGTTCCGCCTCCTTGACTTCACCCCAATGCCGTTTCGACCATGGCAGTTTTCGCACATCTCGCGAAAACTTTGTCGGAGTCTATCCAAATGTAGCTCTTTTTCGCCACTTCTTTATGCCCCGAGTTGAGAGAGGGAGCCTTTATCCGCGGAATCGCTGGATCTCGAGAACCGCAAGAAGGAAGCTTATCTGGAGGGAGAGCTCCGCAGCAAGTGGGATGAATGGAGAGCAGACTGGTGCTGGATTGTCGAGGAGAACCCGCAGCCATTTACCGCCCAGCGCCAAGCCCCAGTAGTGCGCGGCAACGATTGGAGCAACGTGGCCCCAGAAGACGATAGGCTGAAGATTGCCGTCACCAGTATCCTACGCCTCAGGCTTGCCGGGTTTCATCAGAGGCGCCGCTGGCGCAGATTTTCTTCGCCGCCGACGCTTCGCAGAGAGGAGGAGACCCACCGGGAGTTCCGTAACGCGGCGGATATCATGAGGCTGCGCCCGGCCTCAACTTCAACTTCACTGTCCTCGAACTGACGCGATGCTCCGGAACTGTTCAAGCACGATCCTCAACATCCCGGCGTTCAGGTTGCCGAGGGTGTCGCTCATTGCAGCAACAACTCCTCGCCGACCGCATCCGCGTAATGATGCCGCCAGCGATTCGCATGGAATTGTCCCAACTTGGCAAGAGCCCGCAGACGACGCGCGCAGGAGTTCTTTGACGGCTTGGTAGAAATGCCGGTCCGCCCGATGAATGTAAGAGCCTTACCGCGACACCACCGGCGCGGAGATGCAGCGACGCCACTAGGGCTGGAAGAGGCGGCAGCAGGCTGCCGCGGGCGAAGTTTGGATTCACCGTGGAGGAGGCAGAGGCAGCAGAGGCGGCAAGCCTTGCCGAGCGAGAGGAGCTTGCCGGCGAGGGAGAGCTTGTCGGCCCGGTTGAGTCGAGCGAGCCCGCCGAGGGCGCGAGCGACTCGCTGAAGATCGACTCCTCCTCTTTCTCACCTTCGACAGCTCGCCGCAAGCGGAGCCCCCAGCTCCACCAAGAAGGCGCTCCGCAAGGCCGGGACGAAGCGGGCGGCAGACGGGTCAACAGCCGCCGCCGCAGCGACGCGCTTCCACCGTGGCAAGCACTGCTGCTGGAGACCTCACGCCGCCAGCGGCAATCGGAGCGGGCCTCCCGACCACCGCTCGCTTCCCGCCAAGCGGCTAAGGGAACCTACCTCCGCCTTTGTCGCACCAAGGTGGGCCGACTTTGACCTCTCCGCGCCAGCTCCGACGAGGAAGAGGAAGAGTAAGATTCTTTGTTGTACTTGTAGTTCTTCAATTTTGCTGTTTTGTCTTGTATCTGATTTGCTTTACTCAACCCATTCCTTTTCGTGACTCGCCCAGAGCGCGAAGAGAGCCAAGGTCCCGTGATTGTCATCGAGGACGAACCCACCGCGACAGCAGGGGTGTGTCCGAGACCACCTTGCCGGACCCGCAACTATTCCTCAAAGCAGCCCTCAGCAGCAGCCCCCATCGTAAGTATATGGTTTACTTCGCTGTTAGGCGCGCATGGGTGCTCTTTCTTTGCCGACATCCGACTATTGGTTTGTGAGGAGCAGAGCAGCCTCACCAGAGTGCCCGGAAGCCGCCCCGACATGCCATCTGCTTCGACTACACCGCCAAGGAGGATTCCCGCAAGGAGAATTCTCCGCAAGGAGATTCTCCGCAAGGGACAGTTCTCCGCAAGGGACAGCACCAGCGACTTCCGTGGCGGAGACCACGATCAGAGATCCTAGTACAGTAATCCTCTTGCTTGAAAACTTCCCTTGGGTTCTTCTTCTTCTGATTTTCTTTTGAATATTTGCTTGACTTTTCTTCCTTTTTTCGGTCGCCGATCCATCCGCCACGGAGCCGATGGAAACCGAGGTCGCCGGCGAGGAGAACGCGCGCTGCAATACCGACGACGCCATTGTCATCAAGAAGAAGCCGGCGCCGATGATCCCGCCGCGGAGAGGCCGCCAAAGCTGCCGCCGCAGAAGCCGGGCGAGGGGTCCGCGATCGACCGACGGCCCCGAGGCCGCAGGAGCGCCAGCGCCACGCCGACCGCCGATCCTCCGCCGCGCCGCAGCTGCCAGTTCAAGAGCCCCAGCCCGGCGCCTATTTGAAGGCCGGCGATGGCGTTTTCATCAAGCTCCCCGGGCGCCGAGCCTGTGGCGCCGATCAAGGAGAAACCTTTGATGAAGAGTTGCTCGCCTCGCTGGCCGACGCTGGTCGACGCGCCGAGCAGCAGCAGCAGCGGCGAGCCCGAGGAGGAGCAGCTGCCGCGAAGCTGTTGTCGCCTACCGCTACCGACAGCCAAGCTGGTATCCCGAGAAGCGCTTGTCGCGAAGGCGGAGGGACATCGAGAAGCGCGGAGGAGCTCCGGCCTCAACCAGAAGCTCTCCGTCCCCGGCAGAGGAGCGGAGCAACTCGCCGAGGAGCGAAAGCCTTCCTCCTCGAGAAGGCTGAAGTTGAAGAGCAACAGCTGCTTGCTGCCGAGAAGCTGTCTCGCGCAGAAGGCGAAGTTGGCGCAGCGGAAGGTTAACCTTGACAGCCACGAGGAGGAGCTTTGCGCGCGCGAGCAAACATTTGGCGGGCTCTCAAGGAAGCAGAGGATGCTGCCGCAGCTGCCGAGGCCGCCAAGAAGGAGCTGGAGACGAAGGTGGCGCAGCTGGAGGCCGATCTCAAGGTGAGCGGCGAGGAGCTTGCTGCGCCAAGCGTGAGCGCGAGAAGGACGCCTACACCCTTGGCGAGCTGCAGGTCGCCTCGCCGAGAGGAGCAAGGAGCTTAGCGCCGCCAAGGACTCCAACGCAGATCTTGAGTTGAAGCTGACTACTTTGACCAAGACGCCGGACGGCGCCAGGAGCAGGAGGTGGCCTTGAAGGAGAAGATCAAGGCCGACGAGGCGCTGCTGGCGAAGTGCTGCCGCCGCCTGTAACACTTTTAGGGAGAATGTGGAGCACCGGACCGAGGGTCTCGTGGATGTTGCCGCAGCCATCGACAGGAGTCGGGCGCACTGGGATGGAGGATCTCGGTATTCCTCCGATGAGCACCTCCAACCCAGCGCCAAGCTCAGCTTGTTCTTCAAAGGTGTGGCGACGGCCCTCCAATGACTCGGGAGAAGATCCCAAAGCAGCTGGTCGACGAGTCGCGCCAGATCTGCGCTGGAGCTCTTCAAAGGTGTGGTGAAGGTGGCCTTCCGCAACCCAGGCCTCAACCTCACCAACGCCCTCAAGACCTTGCCGCCGGATGCTGATCTCGAAGCGCCAAGACCCTTGTCGCACCCATTGTGGACAAGGTGAGCGGATCAAGAGGGTTGAGGGCGATCGCGAGATTAGGCCGCCTGCTTTTTTCTTTTTCTTGTCGCTGCTGGTCATGTTATGAGAACAATCTATTAGAGCTGCACAAGCTATCTTGTAATATGACTCTATTTCGGTAGCGATTGCTATGTTATTTCCTTTACTTGATTCCTTCCTTTGTATGTTTTTGCCCCACGCTTTTAGGGAACTTGTCGGCGCAGCACCTTAGTCATGAAGCGCTGAGTGCGGACGCCAAGAGCCTCGTCGGCGGTGCCGCCACCGACAAGAAACCTTGTCGCAACTAGTCGCAGCTCACTTAAGTTGTTGAGCGGACTCAAACAAAGTAAGGGCGCAACTAGCTACGAGTTGGTTCCTCCGCGCACAGGTTTTCCATACAAAGCACGGTCGCTCGAGGAAGATAACTTAAAATTTTAAAACTGATTGCTCAAACTTTAGCAACTTAGCTTTTCTCGTCGCTTGCTTCCGGTAAGGCTTAAACTTCCTCGAACGACGCTTGGTCCACACCATTATCTTCTCCTTTCCCCGCAAACTTGTGGGCGAGGGAACCTTCCTTTCTTTGAGAAAGAGAAAGAAGAGAAAATAAAGATATGGAGCCTTATGGCTCGTTATTGCTTATCGGGGTAGGCGCTGCACAAAGTGTCGATAACGCATGCAAAAAAAAGTAGAAAGCATGAATTGACAAGATGTGCGGAGCACATGAGCTTTACTTATGCACGGGTCTGCGCGCCGCTTTGTACAAAGGATTACATGCAACATCGGCAAGACTTGTATTAAAGGTGGTTGCCGGAACAGGTTCCGCAACCGCGCCTCTACGGGTAAAACTTACGAAGATGCTCAATGTTCCAGAGTTGCTCACCGAATGCCATCTTCGGTCTCAAGGCATGACAGCGCCAGCCTAGTGACTCGCTTCACCCGTAAGGGCCTTCCCACTTCAAGGCCAACTTGTTGGAATTCTTGGCGGACTGAACGCGCCAAGAACAAGGTCGCTTCCTCGAGACTTCGCATTAACTTTGCGGTTATGGTAGCGGCGCAAAGCTTGCTGGTATCGAGCAGCTCGACAGCCGCCTCAAGACGGTCCTCCTCAAGGAGCAGCGCCATCTTGTCGCAACTGCTCTTGCTCAAGCTCATCATAAGCGAGCACTCGAGGTGACCCAGATACGAAGTTCCGTGGGGAGAACTGCCTCGCCCATAGACTAGAGCGAAGGTGTCCGCCGCTGGCTCGACGGCGCCGCCCCGATCGACCAAAGAACCACCGCAGCTCCTCAATCCAGTTCTTTCCGCACTTGTGCAGCCTCGTCGAAAGTCCTGGTCTTGAGCCCGCGCAGCACTTCAAGATTCGCCTCTCCGCTTGACCGCTATTTCGGATGAGCAATGTATGGTTAAGCAGACCTTGGCGCCAAGATCTTGGACGATCGCATGAAGGTGCGGCTCGTGAATTGCGTGCCGTTGTCGGTGATGATCCCGTTAGGGATCCCAAACGGCAAACAATCGACCAAGAACTTGATCGCCGATCGTGCTGTCACCTTCCTCATCGCTTCCACTTCCGCCACTTTGTGAACTTGTCGATTGCAACGCATAAGTACTCAAAGCCCCGACAGCTCGGGAAAGGGGCCGAGGATGTCGAGCCCCTGCATCAAAATGGCCAGGATAAAGGGATCGCCCGAGAGCTTGAGCTGGCTGGTGTATCTCGCTGAATGGAACCGCACGCTTCACACTTGGTTACTTGTGCAGTTGCATCCCGGAGGGCTGTCGGCCAAAAGAAACCTTGCCGAACGCTTTGCCGGCAAGTGTTTTGCGCCAATGTGGTGACCACATATGCCTCCATGTATCTCTCGCCAACAGCTTTTGTCCGCCTTCCCGTGAATACACTTCAATTTCACACCGTTGAGTCTTCTTCGCATGCAGGTGTTGTCGACAAACTGGTACATACTTGACCGCCGGGCTACTCTTTCCGCTTCTTCTTGCTCTTCGGAAGTTCTCCGTCTCAAGGAAACGGACAATCTGTTGTGCCCATGCCGGAGCTTGCGGCTCGACAACAAGGACTAAAGGCACATCCGCTGCTGCGGAACATCCGCTTTACGGCGAGAACTCGCGGCTCAGCCGAGCTTGACGTTCCTCGCAAGCTTGCCGGAGCAAAACTTGTCGGGAGCGCTCGCTTCAACGGAACAAACCCTAGGGCTTGCCGGAGCAGATCGCTCCTCAAAGACCCTTGGTGTTGATCTTGAGGACCTTCTTGGCGGCGGCTTCGGGAGCTCGCCGAAAATAGTCACCGAAATCAACTTCCTCTTCTTGCTCTGTCCAGCTTGATGGCGTTATGACGGTTGAGTCAGTTTGAGCACAAAGATCCCTGGTTCCATTGTGTAACTTAAGCGCGGCGACTTCGACAAAGCCATCGGCAATGTCGCTCGAGCTCTTGGAACATGTTCCATCCAGAGGCCGTCAAAGTGCTCTTCTAGCTTTCTCACTTCATCAACGTAAGCTTCCATCAACGGACTCGATAATTTTGTTCACTTGGCGGACGACGCAAGCTGTGAGTCACCCCGATAATGAGCTTCTTGATCCCAAGGTCTGCTGCGATCTCGAGACCGCAAGCAAACCTTCATACTGCAGTATTGTTCGTTGCTTGCTCCTTGGGAAAGTGCATCCGACTACGACTTGAGGTGCTCTCCGTGGTGCAACAAGTAGCACGCCAAGACCGGGCGCTTTGCAGCGAGAAGGCACCATCAAAGTACATCAGCCACTCTTTGCTTGCTTCCTTGACGGGATGCTCGCTTCGAATTTCTTCATCTTGTGTTGGCGCCCATTCTGCTATGAACTCCGCCAATGCTCGCTTTGATAGTTGAAGTGCTCTCAAACTTGAGGCCAAAGCTTGACAGTTCCAAAGGCCCACCGACAATCCTGCCTGTTGCTTCGGATTTTGCAAGATCCTCTTCAGCGGAAAACGAGTGACGATCGTGATCTCATGTGCTTGGAAGTAATGGCGCAGCTTTTCGAGGCCATGAGAAGGCGAAAAGCAATTTCTGCACACCGAGTACCTTGACCTAGCCCCCGCAGAAGGGAACCGACAAAGTAAACGGGCGCTGCACCATTCTTTTTCGTGATCTTCTCACGCTACAAGCAGATCCATCTTTGTCGGGACCAGAGCTTGCCGGTGAAGTCCCTCGCTTGTCGCTGGATGCATCCGCCGTGGTTGCTGGCTCATCATCCGCCTCCTCTCCGCTATTAACGCAGCACTAACCACTTGATTGGTTGCCGCTATATATAGCAGCAACTTCTCTTGTGGCTTAGGTGCGACAAGTGTTGGAGTGGAGGACAGGTATCTCTTTAAGTCCTGCAGCGCAGCCTCCGCTCGAGTCCATTTCATTGACCTGCCTTTTTCAATATTTTGAAAATGGCAGGCGCGCCAGCAGACCTAGAGATAAACCTGCCGAGAGCAGCTACGCAACCGCAAGTCTTCGACATCCTTGACGCGCTTTGGTGCTTCAATCTGCTCAATGGCCTTGATCTTGTCGGGATTGGCTTCAATTCCTCGCCGAGATGAAGAACCCGAGAAGCTTGCCGGAGGGGACTCCAAACACACACTTCTCGGGGTTGAGCTTGAGGTTGATCTTGCGCAGATTTGCAAAGGTTTCATCTAAATCTTGAATCAGAGTCGCTTTGTCCTTGCTTTTGACCACTATGTCATCCATGTAGGCTTCCACATTTCTGTGTATTTGCGGCTCAAAAGCGCCATGGACTACCCTTGCAAATGTTGAACCAGCATTCTTTAAACCGAAAGGCATCCGACGAAAAAAGATGTGCCACATGGGGTGATGAATGCGGTCTTTCCTCATCCTCTTCTCGCCATGAAGATCTGATGGTATCTCGAGTATGCATCAAGAAATGAAAGCAAGTCACATCCGCCGTGGAGTCAATAATCTGGTCGATGCGCCGCAAGGGAAATGGGTCTTTGGGACAAGCTTTATTGACATCGGTAAAGTCGATACAAAGCCTCCATTTCCGCTTGCCTTTGCGCACGACTACAGGGTTGGCCAACCACGAGGATGGAGCACCTCCGACAAGGCCTGCTGCTTCCAATTTCTTGATTTCTTCGCGATGAATTCTTGGCGCCCACCGCCGCTTCCTCGACTTTTTCGCTTGACGGGCCGCGATGAGGACAGACGGCAAGATGGTGCTCGATTATTTTCCGGGAACACCGGGATGTCGACGGTTGCCATGCAAACACGTCGACGTTCGCCCGCAGGAAAGCAACGAGCGCGCTTCCTATTTAGGGTCGAGAGTGGCACTGATGGTGAAGGTACCACCAGTGCCATCCTCCTTGGCGGACACCTTCTTGGTCTCTGGTGGAGCTGCCATTGTCTTCTTACACTTGCCGGTGGAGCTCGATGGTGCGCCCTCGACGGTAGCGCAGCACTCCGAAGAGGTGCGCTTGCCGGAGTGGGCATCAGAACTCTTGCCGGACTTGGTCTTCTTCTTCGCCCCGGGAGCTTCAACGGCAAGTGACTTGCGATCCGTTGCGGCTGCTGCTTCCCGGTAGATCTTGTCGGCGCAGATAAGAGCATCCTTCTTGTCGCCAGGACAGAGATGACACTTATCGGGCCCGCATCTTCAAAGATGTTGTATGCATAGTGAGAGGCTGCCATGAATTTGGCGAAAGTGCCGGACGGCCGAGTATCCCATTGTAAGGCAATGGAAAGTCAGCAACGCCAAAAGTGACCTCTCAGCCCTGAAGTTCAACTCGCGCCAAATGTCACCGCAACGTGATCTTTCCTTCGCTTGCTCCTTCCCGGATTGATTCTTGAATGTGCCGGTCTCTTCGAGCTCGCCATCGTGGATCCGGAGTTTCGAGTACCGCGGAGGAGATCAGGTTCAAGCCGCCCCGCCGCCAACTAGCATCTTAGTGACCTTGAGGTTGCGGATAGTTGGTGAAACCAACATCGGCAAGCACCGACCGCAGTTATGCGATCGTGGTGGTCCTCAATATCAAAGATGATAGGCGGTGGACCATTTCAGAGGCTTGCGGACTCGACGGGTGGTTCTCGCCGCATTGACTTCCCGCATCCACCGCTTGAGCTGGCGTGTGAAGTATGCGAGAAGCACCGCCGCCAACGCACAAGACCTCTCGTGGCTTTCTCGAACTCCTGCTCATCGGTCTCGCCATCATCCATATCTTCATCGTCGCCGCCATCTTCATCCTTGTCGCGCCGCTGGGAGGTCTCTCTCTTGCCGCTGCTTGGCCTTGCCGCAAGGCGCTCCTCGCCGGGCGCTTTTTGCGGCTCCTCCAAAGACCTTCCCGGGCCTTCTCCTTGTCGTCGCCGTCAGATTCAGCCTTTTGTTGCTCGACAAGCTGCTCGACCTTCTTGCAGCTCGAGGTCATGGCCCTTGGTGCGGTGGATCTTGCAAGATCGCTTGTTGGTGCCGCCCCGCTTGTCGGCGACCGCCATACCGGTAGTTGGTGCTCGCGGCAATCTCCTTGCCGGAGCTACCAGCTTTGGCTTTCTTGGCGCCACCTCCGCTGCCGGACTGCTCAACGACTAGCACATCTTTGCCTTTCTTCTTCCCGTTGTTCCGCCGCCGGTTTTTCTTTGCCGGGCAGCCTCCTCACTATCGATCCTCCCGCTTCAGATTCTCTCCGGGAGTTTCTCCTTCCTCAAAGACGCACACTTGTCGCCAGGCATATAGCTCATCGACGCCTCGATCTTGCACATCGCCATCTCCTCCCGTGATCTCGCGGTTTCGCGACGCTCGATGGAACGCGCTGATTACCGCGCGCAGGTGGACATCCGGGATGTTGTGCAGACGCGGCTGAATCTCGAATGTACTTGCGCAGGGCTCTCCTTCCTTCGGGCGAAAGCAGATGAAGGTCGCTTCTTGGCCATGAGGCTTGTGGTCACCAGAAGGCGCCGACAAACCGATGGCATAGGTCTGCCCAGAGGATATGGAGTTGTCCGCAAGTGCATGAGCCAGATCTCGACATTGGGCTTGAGCACCGCCGGAAGTAGTTGGCCAGATCTTGTCGCCCCGCCCCGCAGCTTGCACCGCGATGGTGTAGATGCCGAGGAACTCCGACGGATGCGACTTGCCGCCGCATTTCTCTCGCACGTCCGCTTGAAATTCTTCGCCGGGCCATCGACTTGCCGCAGCTCACGAGTGAACGCAGGGCAACCTACCGCAGACGGCAAGTCGCCTCGTTCCCGGTGCATGCATGTCGACAGAGGGGCCAGCGCGCTGGTCCGATTGACGCCGCTTTCTTCGGGCGCCGCGCGAAGTTCGAGCGCCTTTCTTGCTGTCGCTCGGAAGAACTTGGCGCTGATCGCGACGAGCTCGTGGATCTGATGATGCGGTGGAGTCGCTGCCGAGGTGGATCCGCGAGTCGGCGATCTTGGCCTTCGGGTGGAGAGTGCATGGTGGTTGCACCCCACCGTTTTGCCGCCATCGCTCGTGCTCGGCAGTCCTGCCGCTGCGCAGCGATGTACTCGCTGTCATGGAGTGTCGCCGCTGGCAAAGCCGATGAGACTCAATGGTGGCCTCCATTCATCGATCTTGTCCGCCGTTGAGGGTAATCCAGAGCAGTTGAGCTCGCGCCAAAGCTTCGCTGGAGTGGTGGGCGGCAGTGGCGAACGGCGCGAGGAGCGGATATGCTCGACTTCTAACTATGTTAGAAGGAGCAGATCCCGCCCAGCGATCGTGTCTCGCCGTGCCAAGCATGTTGGCGCATGCTGGTCTTGAGCACCCCGAGATCCACCAGCTCGATCTTGGTCCAACGAACGATGGTACCGCGAATACCATGACGCTGTCGGTCCCGCGCTCCCGAGATGGGCGCGTGCATGTACGGACGCCGAGGTCTCGCGCAGCCTTGTCCTTGACCTGGCAGCACCGTGGCCTCTGCCGATGCCCGTTCTTCCGCTGGCGTTTCACCCCACCACCCGCTTGCTCCGTGGTGGTGGGATCGACGTGGACGGAACAGCTGCCGCCAAGCCTTCTTCTTCGTGGCATGTCGATGAAGAAGATGAAGATCTAGCTCGTGAACGCCGGATCAGGTTCACACAACCTCGACGCCTCTACCGGGCGCGCCAAAGATGTCGGGAAACTGATCCACTAACACCTATGGGACCGGCGGACCGAGCCCTTTCGTTCGGCGGGGGCGGAGATCGCACGAAGAGCAGATCGAGGCGGCACACGAGCAGTTTACCCAGCTTCGAGCTCTCCCGAGAGATAACACTCCTACCGCTGCATGTCCGAGTGTATTGAGTTCTTGCTCGGGAGCGCTGAGTGCTACAAAGACACACTAGCTGCTAACGAGACCGAGCGTGAGTGTTTTTTCTGCCTTCAACCCCCCCCACGCTATGCATGGGCCTCCTTTTATATGCTAAAGGGTCTCCGACAGGTGGCAACGTAGACAAGGGTAAAATGGAAAAGGAATTGCGGTTGGTACAACTACTTGTACAAAGGTATCATACCTAACCCCGACGGCAGGGGACAAAGGCATTAAATGCCCGCTCACGCCGCCCAAATAGTGCAAAAGGGACCGTCTGGGACGCCACCGCTGCCACGATGGCAATCTTGTCAGCGCCGCTGCCACATCACAAGACCGCTGGTCAAGACAGCCTTCTTGCCACGCGCTACCGAAAGGTCCTGTATGGCACACGCTGGTGGATGTGCCGGAGCGCGGTACAGAGTGGTAGTTTGTCGCGCAAGCGCCTTTGCCATGGTCGTTGTCTTGTCGCGTCCGAAGCTTGTCGCCATCGGGCCTCGCCGGACGCGTGGCGCGTCGCGGCAAGTTCCTTGAGATGCCTTGTTGGCCTTCCCGCAAGCTCCTCTTGCCGGGCCTTGTCTCCTTGGCTTGAATACTTTGTTCTTGAATGGCTCACGCTTCCGGCAAGTTCCTTGAGATGCCTTCTTTCCCGCAAGCTCCTCTTGCCGGGCCTTGTCTCCTTGGCTTGAATACTTTGTTCTTGAATGGCTCCAAAGGAACCACGGAGGACCTTGGCGGTCACCCGCAAGCCTTGTCGCTGGGTGTCTGAATCGCCCTGCACAAGTTCGGGATACTAGGGTACCCCTACTCTAGTACACTCACAAACCATACGGTTAGTAATAACAACAATAAGTCATGCATGCAATGCAACAACCAATTCCTATGTCTACCGGCACTCAAACGAAACTACCTACCGTTTTACTAACGCACTACCGGTCTAGCGTGTCCTACAATCAGCGCTGCTCGTACAGTTGCCAGGCACCCCGCTCGAGCAACCGGTTTACCCTGCATTGCCAGCCCAGAGATCGAGTCTTCTGGCAATACACAACAACATGGTATAGAAATAACCACTTTATTGATACTATCGCGGTACAAAGGTCTGATATTACATCGAGATTCGAGGCCAAGCGGCACACACGGTGCTGCTGGACAGTATGTACATTATTTAATGAACATGGTTGGGGTCTCGATCACATGAAACTACGCGGCAGCGGAAGAACAATGTAGCAAAACTCCCTGGCACAGGGACACCGACGTGGAGACGGCCTAGACACGAGATGCGCTCCGATGTGAATCTACTTGCCTGAAAGCTGGCATGACACGCCAGGTCAGTACATTGAATGTACTTGCAAGCTCACAACAAACATAAGCACGATGACAGACAATATCATGATAATTAATCAAGTTAAATTAATGCGAGAAATTACTACAAATGCAAAGCTACGCAAAGCAACCAAACAGCGCACCGAGTCACACGGACTCGCTTACCAGACGATTAAAGCAACCAAACAGCGCACCGAGTCACACGGACTCGCTTAATAGACGGTTACCTCGTAACCAAACGGTGACCACACCAGGGTCACACCTGAAACCAATCACTCATGAACACTTCGAGGTTTCAAGGTTCACCACGAAACAATGCATCACAACAATTACTAGTTTGCAAGATTAATTATAAAAGTTGATCCATGGTGCGACTTACTCCCTAGTCTTGCCCATAACTGAGGGCGCGGCTATCGATAGATTAAATACACTCAGCATAGGTAGCGCACTTTACCCACACTACAGAATACCTGGCCTCGTACTCCCATTCGGATGGACCAAAGTATTCCGACGAAACTCTCCCCTTGCCATGCACTCTCCCCGGCCACTCCGACCATCTCCCTCTCAAGGCTAGGTCTTGGGTGGCCCCGTGTCTACCAAAGACACCAACGACCACCGTCGTGGCAAAACGGTCCCAAACAGGGACAAGGTACCATAAAAACAAAACAAGCACACAAGGTTATGTCCGCCACTGGCCAGGGTATGCACGCCCATAACCTTCCCTCGCGGGAGGCACGGGTGAGAGCCACGACAAAGGACCGAATCAAGACCTTCCCATTAGGTAAATGTGGTCGCACTGAATTAAAAACCCGATTCAGTGGCACCATGATGTGATCAACATCATATTCAGGTTGAACTTAATCAAGTATTAACTTTCAGGAATTTTTTTTATTACTAACATGGCATCATACCGGAAATCATGCAACTACTCGTCACACAGAGCAAGCAACTCTTAAGCATGGATCAAAACAAGCAACATAACTATCTTGCAATACTAAGATCAGAAACTTCTCTGGTTATAACTCATTTTTATCTACAAACAACATTTTTATTAGTTCATCATTTAGTTGAAAACTATTACTAGCAAAAATAGCTACCATAACTTTCCATAACAAAATATCTAGTGCAAAATCTTACTCTACTTAGCCAAACAATTCTACGAACTCAACCAGAAGCTAAAACAAGCATATCAAGCATCATAAAACAACTAGCAATTAACCATATTAATTTATCAAATTTTAAATGCAAATAAAGACTCATATTCAAGTAGAAAATCATAAATATTGAAATAACACCATCCAAATGATGTTGTGGCTTGCCTTAGTGCAGAGGAGGGTCACACTCCTCCTGGTTAGCTTCAAGGCAAGATCCTCCTTCTGAAAATATTTTAAAACCACAAAAATAAATGTCAAAACACATTCTTAAAATCACCATAAATTCTAGACAGCAAGGAAAAATCCACCTTTTGGTGTGCTGCTAGAGCTTTCTGTAACAAACACAATGCAAAAAGAATCAATTCATTTGGACTTATGGTTTAGAAATGGTGGCTGGTCAAAGTTTAGTCAAATTTCTGAATTAAATTTGAATAAATAGAAAATCCTGGGGGGTGACGTCGAAGGCGTAAAGTGGGAGTGCGCCTCCACTCGTACCGCTTCGGGCGCGAGTGGTGAGGCTGACATTGGGCCCCACCAGTCAGGAGAGAGGGAGGGGGATCGAGATCAGAGAGGGAGGCGGTGTCACGAGCTCATGGGCGACAGGGGTTTGGGGCTAGGCTAGAGGGATAGATCGGAAGCGGGGCTCGCGGCGCACTTGCCCGTACCCGTGGCTTGGCGAAAGGTGGATGGAGCTGGTCGTAGTCGACCTCGCAAGCTTCGGTGGCGGACGGGGTTCGCCAGAGAGGTGGAAGACGGTGGCTAGAGGCAGCTCCGAGGGCTTGGCGGGGTCCAGGAAGCTCCAGCAGACCACCAAGGCCCTGCCCAAGCAGCAGCTTGAGCTCGAGAGGCCCTGGAGAGCGGCAGCTGGCCTGCGGGGATCGCCGGAGTCCTCGGGTCGGGGTGACGGCCAGAGGCCTGCCCGACCGGGCTTCTGCTTGTCTACGTGTTCGTGGAGGTGGTGTGGAGTGGTGCGTGGAGACGGGGTGGCTTTATATAGCCCGAGCAGAGGGGGGGACGTGTCGCCGCCGGAGCTCTCTGGACACGCGGCGAACGTCAACGAGAGGCTCCAACGCGAGGGGACAGGGTGCAGCGTCAACGCCGGCGCTTGCCCACGCTCGCGGACGAGCACAGGAGGCGGTTTGAGATGGGGACAAGCACACACGCGCACTATGCCGTTTTGGCCGTGACTTGACCGGGCTTGCTGCGGCAGCTCCGGCGTCGGCGAGCGCCAGGGAGGGGTCATGGGTGATGGGTCGAGGGTTGTGGCACGTTGCGGCAGTCGGAGGCGAGCGCGTGCATGCACACGCGTGAAACAGAACGCAAAACGCCAGCCAGAGCGCGTCGAGACGCTGCCAGGCGCCGTGTCCTCGCGCGGTCACCAAGCTGGTATGGCCAAAACTACGGCCAGGAGCGGCCAAACCTTGTCTACGAGCTTGATCGTGCAGTGCTACGTCTAGGAGAGGTGATGGATCATACCCAGGCCGACCAGACGCGACTCTACCAAACTGGCAAGTTTCTGGTCAGAAACTTGGTCGCCAATTTTGGCCACCTTCTAGAAGGCCATTAGGGCTAATCTCCTGGAGTTTAGGGTTTCTTAGGAAGGTCTTTAAGCTCAAGATATCTCAAGGCCAATAGCTCAAGGAAAAATGCACTTGCTGTACAAAGTGCATTTCTCGGTCCGTATGAAAAGATTTTTACAGCAAAAATATTACAAAAGTGATGCAATATTTTTGCATGGGAAGATGTGCCATGGTCCTACGAATATTTAGGAATTATCTAAGATTCTTCTGAGCAAGAAAAATTGAGGTTGCTTTGGAGCACAAAGTTCTGAAATGAGCTTAAGAGAGAAAAATGAATATTTTCCTTTTAGGAAAAATATTCATTTTATTATTTTGGGAATTTGTGGGAGCAATAAGATAGATAGGTCACTTGGGTGAAAGCCAAGGATATGCAGAAGTGACAAGTCCATTTGAATTGATCCAAAAATCCAAATCAAATCAGGGCAAAAATTACGATGAAAACCAAGTCCGAAAAGAGAGAGAAGGCAATTCCGGTAAAAACAGAGAAGGCAAAATCCAGGCTGTCACACAACATTCAACAAAGCCCAATTAATAGAACATGAGATGTATAATGTGAAAATTATATCATTGGAAGCTCCTTTCACATATGTATCCCTGCCTTACCCTCCCTTTCGGTCACTTACTGGCGGACCCCATGCTTGCTAGGCCCCGCATGTCAGTTACTCAATGGGTTCGGCCACGTCATGGGATCCTCATCCGTAGTATACTCCCTCTATTTTTATTTACTCCACATAAAATGACGCGGGCGGGGGAGGGGGAGGGACGTCGGTTTGCTCTCAACTGTGGTCCCACAAGCACGCGAAAGCGCAAGATGAAGTGCGTTCCATTCGGTGAGCGACATGGAGGGTCCAGCGTGCCGGGCTGCAATGCGAACGCGACAAGAGTGATGTACAGTCAAAATCGATTGACCGGTCGTCACCGGAACCACTATTCACACCAGAACCTTCGCTGCTCGGCTTACGCCAGCCACTGCCCTAAAACCACACCTAATCTCCAGCCCCTTCCCCCACCTTTCGATCCCTTAGCCCGCATCAAGCGTCCCCTGGTTCGCCGGAAAGCCACGGTGCACCGCAAGATCACGTACTACAAGATGCTGACCCCGGAGCGCCGCGCAGAAATCGCGGCGGCGTCGGCGCCAAAGACCTCCGTTCCCAAGCTCGCTTAGTGTCGGGCCAATCCCCGAGTTCTCTGGAGCCAAGCTATGATGAGGAGGAAGTCGATCTAATGTTCATGGCGGAGGTCGCGGCGCAGAAGGCCCCCGATGGGTATGAGACGATGGACGTCGACTCTGTGCCAGTGCCCGAGTCCCCAATGGTGCAGGCGGAACAGCGGTTCAACCTGGCGATACTAAAGGAGGACTGACGGGAAGAGGCTCAACTCGATGCGGAGCGCGCGCATGCCGCTGCCATCGAGGCTCTCCTGCAGGCGGAATCGGATGTCGTGGATGTGAACCGGGCGGCGGAGGCTCAACTTGAGGCGGAAGCGCTGATGCCGCTGCCATCGAGGCTCTCTCCGCAGCGGAACAGGCGCCCTGGACTTGAACCGGGCGGCAGAGGCTCAACTCGACGCGGAACGCGCGTATGCCGCTCTCATCGAGGCCCTCCTGTAGGCGGAACCGGACGTCCTGGACTTGAACCGGGCGGCGGAGGCTCAACTCGACGCGGAGCACGCGGATGCCGTTACCATCGAGGCCCTCCTGCAGGCGGAACAGGACGTCCTCGACTTGAACCGGGCGGTGCTCTCGTCCGTGCAGAGCGCCCGCACGCTCCGCGTGAAGGAGTAGCTGGAGGCTGAGGACAACCACGGTGCGGAGGCACAAGTCGGCAGCTACGGCTGTTTGCGCCGGTAGCCAAAGACGACGAGGCAGTCTCGTTCCGCGAGCAGTGATAGTTTTTCTTTATGTTGTTATTTTTATGGATCTTTTGCTGTGTAAAAACATATATTGTTATGCAAGTCACCTGACTTGGGTCAGTCTACTATTTCAGGTGGTTGGATGAATATCCTACGTCTCCTAACCCTTCTTCCTCACCTCTTCTTCTTCCCCAACAGTCCACCTCACGGGCCGTACGGATACTCCCCAACATGCGCTTGGATAAACATGCTCTATGAATAAAAATTATGTGTTAGCGGTAGGAGGGCTGAGTTTGGTTTGTTCACATGCGACAGCACATGTCAGTGAGGGTGCATTCCCTTGGTTGGGTTTGCGGCATGCAGGAGCGACTGTGCATGTGAGGGTGCGGTGCGACATGGCGTGCAGGTGAGCGACCGTGATGAGGGTGCGGTGCGACATGCGACAGCCGTCGGCGCAAGTGTACCTCCTTTTCATTTTTAAAACTTTAGACAAGCTTGGCAAAAATGTGTGGCGAAGTATGGCAATGCAAGGCCTAGACCCAAACAGGATAAGTATGTAGTACTACATACTAGGAGTACTAGTGTTAAAAAGAAAGGCGGGTTTTCCTTCATGGGATTAATCGATACAAATCCTCGTTTCACGTGTCAATTAATGCGTATTTTTTTCTCCAAAGCCCAAAGAGCTAACCATCTCACTCCTCATCGCTTGATTAATGCAGCGCCATGCAAACCAACCTTCTCACTTCCGCATGCATGCAGGGGATATTAATGTCCTTGGTTGCTAGTACGAGGCAAACCCCATCAATTTTGCCTCGATTAGTGTTAGTGGCCTTTTGCGAATTGTAATTTTGATATACTGGCCTTGTGTACAAAAAAAAATGGAGGTAGTAACTATATTTGACTTCCTTCCCCATTGCGGTGACGTCGACGATATCTCGAACGTTGTGGTTTGGCAAAGTGCGGTCGACGGAGAACACCATTGAGGGAGACCACGGTAAGTCGTTCGCAAGTGCTGCCTGCAAGCCGAGACAACCACCTTATTTGCATCCAGGAAGTCCGTTGAACCAAAGGACGCGTAAATGTACTAGTACTACTCGTACACAATAGCATCGTTCGTCCAGCTTAGTGCGGTGAGATGGTTTCTCGAAGAAGACAACGGAGAAGCGGAGTCAGTGAAGAGTGAAATGATGGTTGCTTCGTCTGTGCTTTGTGATTTGTCGCCTCACTGCTTTGTGATTTGTGATAGAAGGGACAGGGGAGTAGACTCTATCCTCTATACTGTACATGCGTCCAAGCACGGGAGAAAGAGGAGAGACGTTGCATTTTTCTATTCCTTCAATCAATCAATCAGGGAGCTTCGGTTCCATCCTTTTGGCTTTGGCAACACCGTCCACAATGGTTCCCACGATGCCAAAAGCTATTTTCACATTTGGCTACACATTGTGGATGCCCTTAACCATACCACTTGGTTTTGCTCATGTGTGCTATCTATACAAATCTCAATTATACTGATCTAAAAAAATTATAGAATCAAGATTAGTAAAAGGAGGTGATTTTGCCGCGCGGATGGTGGGGGAGGTTTCTTATTTTTAGAGGACGTTGTCCTGGCGGTTTGCTAACATGCGGTCCCACGTGTCGGTGCTTTACCAAGATGATCCGCTTCCCACATGAGGTAGAACAACGACAGAAGCAACACGTGGTTAACTTGAAGAAGATGAAGGAGAAGCGAATTCAGCACCGAGTGAAATGATGGTTGCTTCATCCCTCCAACTTCTTTTTTAGCATTATTACTTCGTCCCTCCAACTTAACTGTGGGAAAAGTGCAGCTTTGTGATTTGACGCCTCATTGCTCATTACTACGCCGGCGCCATGAATGGGTGCTTCACCCCGGCTGCTCTGCACTGTATTCCGGTATGGCACGTGGACCCGGTAGCTTGATGCCCCACATGTCGGCGAAAGGGACTAGAAGATTTATGAAAGCGAGTGCTCCACTCTTACGACGGAGGAGTATACGACAGGACGGCCCAATGAACTGTCACTTGTACTGTATATAGTACTATAGTTTTGTTGTTTCACACGATCCATCGATACAAACCCGATTAAACAGGAAAGGGCGGGATTTTTCCCGCGCGGTATATGATACTGACCATACATTTCAAAGGCATTTTAATGTATGCAAACTGAATAATTAAGTAACAATATGATATCTAGTAAAACTAAAAACACATATGATTTATTGTGTTAGAGTGTAGTAGTAGTGTTGTATTGCATAGTTGTTAGATGTAACATGCGACAACATGTAGAGATGTAGTTTTGGAGGGCCTACAGAGAGGAAAGCGTAATACGTTCACCGAACTTCAGAATAAGCTGATTACCGTCACTATATACGTTTTGCGGTGATTATACGGTCACTTGCTCACGGTCCAGCATCGGATTGCACTCTGTTGACCGGCCAAATAGTCTGCGTGGCACCATGTTGACTAGTTAAATTGACCATGTTCCTTGTGGGTCCCACCTGTCAGTTCGCATAGGGAAAAGGTCAGATAAACACAAATTTACGCAGCGCGACAAGACTCCACCCCGCGCTGGAATCACCTGGTTGTGTATGTGTCTGCTGGGCTCGATGTGTGCGCATGCACGTAGGTTGAGCACTTGAGCGTGGGAGTGTCTGTTGGTCGTGTGGTGTACTGGTGTGTGCATGCATGCGTGCGTGTGTGCGTGTGAGTGTTGCGTGCATGCGTGGCTGCGTGTGTACGTGTGAGTGTTGCGTGCGTGCGTGGGTGCATGTGTTCGTGTGAGTGTTGTGTGCATGCAGTTCGTGTGCATGCGTGTGTGTGTGTGTGTGTATAATCACCACACCAGCTCCTGTGTGTTAAAAGTTTAAAACAGACAGCTCAGCATACCAATACAAGGCCACCTTGTCCATTATGCCCACGGTCATGACTTCGAACCACCGTCCAATATTTTTTTTGTCGTTTGTTTTCATTCTTACTATCAAGATGCCCGTGCGTTGCACGTAACATCAAGATGCACTTGTATGACTAGTTTATCTTGTGAGAGAAAAGGATGAACGAGGGAAGGCCTTATTTGCAAATGTGGAGAGGTGTGTGGGTACCTTTTTGCAAAATTGTCATAGTTTCTTTCCTACCCATCAGATATAAATCGGACGGCCTATATTGCAGGATGGTAGGCACACCATCAACACCAACTCTGTTTTTTATAAGAGTGTATTTTATCCCTACTCTTATAAAAATCATAGTCGGTGATGATCGTGTGCCTGCCATCCTGCAATATAGGCCGTCTGATATAGAAACTATGGCAATTTTGCAGAAAGATACCCACACCCCTCTCCACACTTGCAAATAAGACCTTCCCTTGTTCATCCTTTTCTCCCACAAGATAAACTACTCATACAAATGCATCTTGATGTTCCGTGCAACGCATGGGCATCTTGCTAGTATTTTATAAGAGTGTAGATGTAGAGTAGATAAGTTTACTGTGTGGGCCCGATGGTAGTGAGATAATGTGATGCAACACTAGAGGTGCCATGTGGAGCGTTTAACTGGTCAACTAGTCGTGTCTTGAGCAAATACAGAGTTGTACGGTGAGCCCGTGACTGTATAATAACCACAAAACGTAAATGGTGACCATAATGAGTGGATTCTGAAGTCCAATGTATGTATCGTGCTTTCGCTTCAAATACAATGGTCGTCACTTTATATATCGCGAGAGAAAGATGAAACATGCATGAATGTGCTGGGGGCTTACTTTTAGAGGACCTGGAGATAGTTTGTGTGCGTACATGAAAGGGGTGTAGAGGGGGGTATGCGAGATGCTCTTCGTTTCTCTTTATTATGACTAACTTTATATATAGTATAAAAATATACAAATTCACAGTGCGGAATAAATATCATTGTGGGCACCATGCAATGCAAGCGTTCATACTCCTCCATATAACTTTGTAATGTTGTATATATGTAGAAATTCTAAAATATTTTTTTGGCCACACTTTATTCAAAAGGAATGTTGTATGCGAAATAAATGTGAAGAGAGGGCTTTTTAGATCAATGGGGTACGTGATGTAACATGTGTGAATGTGTAGTTGATGCATTTGGCAGGGCCTAGAGAGGTATGTGTGTGTATTACGTATTCGAGAGAGGCATGGATAGAGGAGCCGACAGGGGGGCGTGGGAGAGATAGCACGAGAAATGAGAGCGGTCTAGAGAGAGAGAGAGACGACGAATATGACGTCATAGCAAGAGATTCCCTTGAGTGTGTACATGCAAGGGGGAGTGGATAGAGGCACCAGGAGAATATTTTTTTGTGTGTGGTGTCTGTGTTGGTATGTGTGGGTGTGAGAAGATAACGAGACGTGGGGGCAGAGGGTGTGTCACCGCGTGAGGTCCGGTGGGTCGAGGTGAGGCCCTTCGTTCGGTTCTGTCCTACGCCACATTGGTCGGCCCGTGACACATTTAGGGAGACCCATGGATGACTAGTCGTACATGACAAAGATAGCATAATTGTGAAGGACTCTATGTCCACTAAAAAGCCGGATAGGATTTGTAACCCTAGGTTCTCGGATTAAGGTAACCCCTTTATCTTTGATATTACTATTCATCCAACCTAACTTTAAGGGGCATCCTACAGAATGCTCTGCTAGAATCATACTCGTCGATTAGGAAGAAAGGTGTGAGACAATGCGTGAGAGACAGGCCTAAAGATAATGTGCGTACAGGATACACATAGGTAGGTCTATGTATATAGAAAGGGTCGATGGGGATTGTGCGTGTGTATGCTTGCGAGAGGAAGAGTGCTTGTGATAAAGGTTAGTGAAAATAGTCGTAAATGGTTACGAGAGGGAGGGAGGGTTATATCGAGAGCATGTGTGCGAGAAAGACACCTCGGGAGAGAGTGTGTGAGCATGTGTGAGAGACCATCGATGGAGAGTGAAACTACACGTACAAGACTGATGTACACATTGATTAAAGATATAAATTGTATCCAAATTAGGATGGGATCATGATATTTGCAATTCGCGTAAGGAACGGTCATTGATCCATCAGACATCTAGATTCTATCAAATTTGAGCATGTCTATGTTATTATTCGACGCAATTGATCCACATAGTTAGTATTTTGAACTCCAGACAATGCATCGCTTTAGCAATCGAATATAAACGTGAGTATAGTTCATGTTGTGTGTGTAAAGCACATTATACATATGAAAGTTACACAATGAACATTATAAATAGCTACCTATGAACTAGCATACATTTGAATTCAACTTAAGGTGGTTTAAAAAAATTGAATTCAACATGAAGTCCATTCAATTATTTGAATTTGATATCATGGCATTTGTAAATCATACCTAAATTATGGGGGCACCAATCTTTGCTCTGATTTTGTACATAATAGCATATGTAGTCGTGTACAAAATAGATTCAAATTTAGCTCCTCCATTCCAAAATAATCGTAGTTATAGGATTTTCAAGTGTCAAAATTTCAAAAAGAAGCGGATAATTTAATGAGGTTTTCAAACATACAAGGTCAAATTTAACGTTGTCTATTTAGGTCAATCCTCAAAGTTCAAGAGTACTCTAAACGTGAATGCTTGTGTTTCAAAATTTCGAACGAAGCGTCAAAAGAGCCTCTACTCGCCTGAAACCGCGTGAGACCAATGTTTGGTAGGACAAGGAAATTACTTTTCTAATAACTCCGACCCATGAAACCTACCGGCCCGACGTCCAAAGGTCTAAACCGGGGTAGGTTTGTAGCTTCATCTAGACGCCACGCAACCGCCTCCGAAAAACATTCATACACAATGGCCGCCTAAGCACACATGCACGCGGCCGAATCGCTCCCGCCCTCTATTTGGGATACCTGGGATTACCATCCTACCCCCGACCCGTAGTAGGTCCGAAATTTAAGAGGGGGGCAAAGTTTGTACTTTCCCAAATTTCAAACAAGCGCCCCATCTTCATTCAAAAAGCCAAAACAAGCGCATCCTGCATCAAACATGGTTCTCCCCCTCCCCCCTCGCCCACCCATCTGATTCCCCATTCGTACTCCGTGGGCGCAAAAACTACCTCTCCACCAGCCGCGAAACCCCGACGTCCTCCGTCTGCCAACCCATTCCACCCATCAACCGCCGCCCTCCTCCATCACGCTGGAGCCGATACCCCGACGTTGTCGTCCACCGCAACCTCAACCACAATTCCCTCCACGGCTAGTATTTGAAGCCGAGGCCGAGCCGTCCGTACCCGAGCCAGTTCAACCACGCCGTCCTGCGCCTCACCGCTGCCGCTCCAACTTCACCACCCTCCACCGCACCGGATTTGTTCCTGCTACACCGTACTTCACCGCCTCGGATCTGCTTCCCCTCCGCCGACATATAGCCACGGCAACACAGTCAACAATTTGGCCATGGGTTCGTCCAAGCCTGCACCCTCCAGAACATCGGTTTCCCCGGCAAAAAGAAGAAGATCGGCGCGACATGTGGAGGCGACCACACAGGCAACCGAAAATGGTACTCCTCTTCCCTTATTCGTGCAAATCTTATGTGTCTGCTTGCACAGTATTCATCCCACAGAAGACATTAGTTGACCGCTTCTTCTTGATACTAGATGTTCCTAGTAACTCGCGATGCACAAGGTTTCTCCTCATATACTATTTCACCTTAGCTAGAGGTCCGTCGTCCCCCTGAATTTAAATTCCTGGTCAGTTGATTCCCAATTAACGGAAGCATTCCCCAGCGTAACAGGCGCTAGTCCGCCTATTACACCGGGGAAACAGCGCCTCGGTGTTTATCTTAGGGGCGTGTGGTGCCTAGAGCTACTGGCGCCCGATCTGGAGGTCGGCTGGGATTAAAGGGATGGTGTGGGGGCGCTGCCAAGCACGGCGGTGGTGTGAGGTCGAGGGGAGGGCGGGGCGGCGGAGGCAGGGGTCTGGGCCGGTGGTCGCTGGCGGTTCGAGAAAGATCATCAACAGTGACTGGCGGGAGGTAGACGAAGGCCATCTGCCCGTTCCTTATAGATCAGACGGTTCATTAAAAAAATCAACTGACCTATTTATTTTCAATGATCGTTATCTTGATATGACCACATGTGGTGGTGTCTTTGGAGGAGTACTGCATTTCTGTGCTCATATATTACAAAATCATACGGAGTAGAATCTAATTTTGTTTGCCATGCAATGTTGTAGAGCTATCATATGTCTCATGTCATTTATTTTTCAGCCACCTGCTATCTGCTAATTTTACAGTGCACTAGTTCTGCACACACTTCACCCATACTCTCACTATTGTGTTTTTATGCAAGGGTATTTTGAACTCTGCTGCTATGAGAGAAGCAAAAAAGAAAAGAGAGAAGTCGCTCCAGCATCGTGTGCGGATAGGCCAGACACGTTTCAGCGTTATAATAGGTGCAGAGTCAGCAGATGGAGACGGTAAACATAGCTCTGGAGTTGATGACCTCGCTCGCAATGAACCACCATCCCAGGTGCTTGCTTTAACTTCGCGGTGTCATATGTGGTTGCATGTTCCATATGGTGTCTAGCTTGTATTCGAGAGGCCGAAGTCGGTCTTTATTTAGATAAGGAAAGATATCTTTTACATGAACCACCATCCCGTGAGCACCAGAAGACAAATAGCTAGTCAGGGCACTGGCCGAGCCAGTGACAAGCCTAGCAAAGAGAGGCATCACCTAGAAGCCAACTAAAAAGCCGCGATGATGGCGAAGCAGCCCGCCTCCCACCAGGCTCTCAGGTCCTAGATGATCATGCTCACCACTCCAGCCGGATGTCTAGCTTGTATTGCTTCCAATTTGGTTAAATTGCATCTGCTTAGCTTACACATTATACCTTTGAATATGACATGCCTTTCTGTTTTTGGTACATACTAGTACATCTGTGTATTAACCATGCTCTTACATCAAACTAATGTTCTTATGTATCCCTCATCAATCACTTATGATGAGGCAGTCAGGCAAGTGGATTACTCCTCATTTAAAGAATGCAGTGTCAGCCTCCTAACATGATTCTCAAGAAACAACAAGGCTAGATGAAGATAGTGAACATAGCTCTGTAGTTGATTACCACATTTCCCCTACACTAGCATCGCAGGTGCTTGCTCTAACTTGGCAGCGTGATATGTGGTTGCATGTTGCATATGATGTCTAGATTGTAATTCTTCCAATCTGGTTAAACTGCATGTGCTATTCTGCTTTGCTTATACATTATACCTGTTAATGTGACATGCCTTCCTGTATTTAGTAAATAGTACATCTGTCTATTAAGCATGTCCTCACATAAAACTATTGTTTTTGTATCCCGCATAAATCAATATGAGACACCTTCAAGATATGCGAGTGTGATATTAGTTGCATCTTTGATATGATTTATAGCATGCGCTGCTTCTAATTTGTTGAAATGCCATTTATGATGGGACACTTTTAACTTGGCAGAGTCATATTGGTTGCATCTTTCACGTGGTGTCTAGCTTGCATTGCTTCTTATTTGGTGAAATGGTTTCTGCTTAGTTTACACAAACAGTTGTGAATATGACATGCCGTCCTGTTTTTCGTATTACTCCATCCTGGAATCATGTGTTTGCCTTACATAAAAGTAGTGATTGTCAGTATCATGCATGAATGAGTTCTGAAGAGTGAATTTATTGCTTTTTCTTGTCGGTTTTACTTGACAATTCAAAATCAATAAAGCAGAAGGAAGTTAGCAAGGCAACGGATGAAGGTGCTCCTTCCATATGGAGGGCCTCTACAGATTCTACTCCTCCATGCCCCCAAGATGATTTCCAAGACAACACATGCATAGACACTCAATGTAGTTGTGTTGGTGATGAGCACGTCTCCCCTAGTGCACCATCACAGGTGCTCCCTCTAACTTGGCACTGTTATATGTGGTTGCATGTTATGTATGATGTCTAGCTTGTATTGCTTCTAATTTTGTTGAATTTCATCTGCTTACTTTACACATTATACTTGTGACTAAGACACGTGTTCCTGTTTCTAGAACATACAATATCTGTCTATCGCACCATGTTCTTACATCAAAGTTCATTTGTTCTGAAGAACTAAATTGTTATTCGTTTTTCTTGTCGGCTTGACTTAACATGGCATAGAGAAAGAGGAAGCAAGACAGAACGACAAGGAAAGGGAAGCAGAACAATGCTGCAGATTCTGCTGGTACTGATGGTGCAATAGAAGGTCAAAGTCCAGTGGGAAATTGTACTGACAGGGTATCACGTGCTACACGAGCTGCAGAACAAGCCAAACAGAAACAAATAGCTGCCACCAAACAAGCAGAGACAACCCTAGTTGTTGCAACACCTTCCATAGTACCACCAGCTGCACGATTTACTCGTTGGTCAACTCAGCTAGAAGCACGTTCCCAAGCTCCCTTGCCACCTGACACTACTTTCAAAGCACTCTTGACACAAGATGAGTTGGCAAGATGAGATGAACTTTGTGAGCTTCAACAGCAAGAAGGTAGTTGTTGGAGTCAAGTTATAGTTGCATGCTTCTTTATATGTAGTCTCACAGTTTGATGTACACTAACACTTCCTATGTTTGTTCTTGGACTAGCTCCTAGGCGCAAGAGGAAACAAACATCAGGGATAATGCTCGAAGGTTAAGTAAATCTAGAGGAGGAAGAATGGAGATCCATTTTGAGGCAGGTTTAAAAAGGCCACGTGATGCTACAAAGTCAGCCAAGTTAGTATCAGAGGCAGCGGTTGCTATTAGGTGTCATGTACGTATCCTTCCAACATGAATTCAGTACAGGAATGACAAAGACGAAAGCCAGTTCAACACCTTCCTCGACCATTTATCTGTAAGTATGGTTATGTATGGAAACTAGTAATATCGTCTTGCTCTGTCGAATACTTTCTAGGTTGCTGATAATGAGACTCCCATAATTTTCAACATATGAGGTTCAAGTTGGATAGCCAAGATGATGCAACCAGACAAGCTTTCACCCATGTTTTCAAGTCTGCTCTGCGACAGTATCGGTATAACTTGAGGAAAACTCACTTTGAAGGCAAGGCTAATAGTGAACTTGCCCAAACATGTCCACTGGAAATTATATCTGATGAAGACTGGAGAGGCCTCATTAAACACTAGTCCGATACGAAGTATTAGGTACATTATATATATGTCATCAGATCACATGTTGAAGTCCTATTTATGCATGTGCCACACAAATCTATCTTCTTGTAGGTGAACTGTTCAAAAAACAAGGCCAACCGTACGAAAGTGAAATTCCAATGCATTTACGTGATCTCGTAGCTATATTGCACACTCCGAGGCTCTTGTAATTAGCTGTTGTTTCACTCTTTTCGTTGTACCATATTATCAGATCTATATTGACTTGTTCCAAATGTAGAGGAAAGCCCGCAAGGACCAAAAAGTACCTGAACCAAATGTTGTGGAAATCTTCAAGGACTGTCACACCAGCAAGAAGAAGGGCATGACTACACCAGTCAAAGCCGTTGTTGTAAGTCCTTAATCCTCATTCCTTTTAACTACTACTTACTCTGACTTGTGCCTTGAACTGCATGGTTTGCAGCCAATGTCTATCACTCTTTTCAATTTTATACACAATTGTCTTAGCGTATCATTGCACCTTACAAGGTTTAAAAGAGAGGAGTGATGTTCCTTTGATCTTGACCTGTAATCTAGTTCCGTGCTGGACTTTCCCACACAACGTTACAATTGCCTGTTTGTCAGTTCTCAGTTGTTTTGTGATATGAATGATGTCATACTATGCTTACCGTATTATAAACTTCGTCTCTTTATCCTTATCCCTCAATAGAATGTGAAGAAATAGACAATACATTAGAGATGGTACAGGGTCATATGTTTGGAACCTGGTTTTATTATGTACTTTGCAATAAAATACAACTATTATTTTACATGGGTTCACCAGAATAAGTTCTATATATAGACCAAAGCTATTTTGTTTGGTTTTGCTGCCTCCTTAATATCTTTTGTTCTGGTACTACTAATGTAAAACCATAACTTTTCAGCGAGCTATGGAAAAATGGTGGAACCGCCACCTTCTAAAGGTGGCGAGGCAACTATAACCGCAATGTCAGCTCTTGCTGCAGTGGGTCAGTACCTGTCCACTAACAGTGCCAAAAGCACGTTCCTGCATAATACTGGCTTGGTTGTTAAGGCAATCTTGTCCAAACTGCCTCATGATCAAGATATGCAAGATCAAAACAATGTTGTATTTGTGCTCCAGACACAAGTCCATTCCCTAACAGAGACCCCTTTGTTGGAGATATTCCCTAGAGGCAATCATGTGATAATGATATTTCCATATGTATTCATGAGTCCTTTGTATTGTCCTTGAACATCATCAATGATATGTATCAATAAGTATGTGACTTGTTTGTGGAACTATGTATTGTATGATGATTGTTTTAAAGGTCCCTAGTTGATAAGGTTATGCGGACACATATCCTTGACTAGTATACGACTCGGTTGATGACTATGTTTCACAAGTCATGTGCATGGAGATGCTAAACCGATAGTATGGGCTCGAGGATGGAGATCACCGAGCCGGACAGACCTACTTTGAGACGCAGCGAGATATAGTCATCTGTTAGTCTCAAGTGCAATGTCTATGCCATGTCCTAGACCTGAGGTCCTCGCATGTTCTCGGGATGAGGATCGACTCACTTAGGGTCTATCAAACGCTACTCTGTAACTGGGTATTTATAAAGGTAGCTTTCGGGTGAGTCGTGATACATGCCGCGAGACATGGTTGACCAAGATGGAATTTGCCCCTCCTATTTGGAGGAATATTCTCTGGGCCCTCTCGAGTGATCAGATTCGGAAAGCATGGCCATGCGACTTGGGTTAAGTGTTAACCCAGTTAGGAATCAGATCATGGTTTCGAGAAGAGAGGTCGAGCTGACACAAGGGTGACAAGTACTCGCCTTGAGCTCGACAACAAATATCGTGAGGCAAAAGGAATGTTGCATATGCCACATTGTTGAGGTTCGTCAAACGACTTTACGCCCACATGGGAGTTGGCACGTTCTGCTAGGAGCCGCTACCAACTATCGACTCTGGTCATGTCCATGTGTACGTGAACCTACAGGGTCGCACACTTAAGGGGCTGCAGCCCATTCGGATTGGATCTGAGTGGAAAATGGATGTGGACTCCTAGTGGGCTCAAGTGTTGAGCCCACCTCGGAGGTCTATATAAAGGAGAGTGGGTGCACCACTTAGGGTTGATCCAATCGAACCCTGGTTAGCCACCGCCACTCCCCACGCCCATGCCGCGCGACCGGACCTAGCAGTCCGCCGCTCGACGCTGCTCCCCGTACGTGTGGATACCTTGGAGGCATCGCATCTGCGGTGCTTGGACAAACCGTTCGAGGGAACCACGAGGTGCCGTTTGCGGGAGATCACCGTTCACGGGTCTTCGCTGTTCGCGGGAGATCGGCAACACGAGGAGGAGACGGCCCGGGAGATCGGCTACACACATCACTAACTCTACTTCCGCTGCGGTGATTGCGCGTCTAGTGGTAAACCCGATCCCGTGATCTATTTCCAGCAGCATGATCTTGGGTGCGCGGTAGAAAATTTTATTTGGCGCTAGCGTAGCGTACCGCGTGTTCCTACACCTTTGTGAAACAAGGAGAGACATTGTTCGATGTTGTCAAGATATGCATGGTTTTGAAACCAGACTATCAGACATTTGCTATGTTGTTCAGGAGCCTAGGAGAACTGAAGGCGAAGGTTATGGTGCTCCATCGGACAATAAAGATGAAAACGTGTCGGTCAGTCAAACGAATCGAGCTTCAACTTCGGTGGTGCATTTATCGCTAGATCTGTTAACTTTTATGCCAACCTTCCTTTTGTTTTATAGTTGTAATTTGTTTTGGTGCGATACAAAATTTGTTCTTAATGTGCAGCCACCGGTCAAGAAAATAGCAAGCCATTTTTGTATAGTGTAGGGTGTTCCTATATTTGCACCGGTGGCGAACTTTGATGCCCACCGTCAGTAGTTAACATGGGCCTCTAAGGGCCAGAGAAAAATGGGCCTTCTAAGGGCCAAAAACAATGGGCCTTCTCGTGGCGTAGAAACAATGGGCCTTATACGGCCAGACACAATGGGCCTTCTATGGTCAGATCATCAATGGGCCTTCTACGGGCTTATGATCGACACAAATATGGGCCAATAACAGACCACATTATGGCCGTAAATGGGCTAGAGTTGAGATCGTCCGTTCATGGGCCGACCATAACGGGCCGTCGTTAATCGGCCATATTTTGATGACGCTATGAAAACGGCCCAACGTATTAACGGGCCACAAATGGGCCGACTGTAAACATAGGCTGAATTTGGCCCACAAGCAGAAAATGACAATAACGGGCCATAAGTAAACGAATGTGGAAATGAGCCCAAGAATAAATAGGTCGTGAGAAGGCCAAAAGATAACATGGGCTGGAAACGGCCCAACGGAATAATGGGCTGTTAATGGGTATAAAGTGATACACTGTTCATTACGGGCCAGTTTCACCACGTGTCGTTAATGGGTATAAAGTGATACACTGTTCATTACGGGCCAGTTTTACCACGGGCCTTTAGTGGGCCGAGAGTAATAAGGGCCTCATATGGGCCGAAAGACGTCATGGGCCATACATGGGCCGGAAGTTAAAATGGGCTGGAATTATATTGGACGGCCCAGATGACGCTACTGGGCCTAATTCGGATAGGTCGTAAACGGGCCCTGGGTTAGCGGGCTGTAAATGGGCTATATGCGAACAAGCCGTTAACGAGCTTGTCAGTGGTTCGCCCGCCACCTTTGACCAAGTCAAACGGGCCGCCTTTTCACGTGAATGGGCCTCTGTTGGGATGTGCCACGTGTCGACGTATCATAGGCGCTTTGGGTCCAATGAGTGGATGACATCTGTCCCAACGGTGAGCCGACACGCGTTTCCTCCAGCCAATGATGATTTTACATGTGGAAAATCCCCATTGGTCGGGGCTGTTAACGGGTTATCGGATCCAAAACCGGACCCGATAGCTTAACGACGTTCCGTTATGGTGGATGCCACGTGTCGATCACCCTTGACGAAAGCACTTCTGTGACGCGCGATCTATCGTCATGGAAGTGGACACTTCCGTGATGATAATTTTGGTAATGTCATGGAACACTTCTACGACAGCACATGTATGACTATCTTGATTCTGTCATAAATTTGTCATGGATGTACATGCATGACAGAAAACGTGACCTACTGTGACAAACACGTATCATCACAGAAGTGTATTTTTTTTGTAGTGCCAGTTCCCGTTGACACAGCACCGTCTCCACCACAAAGCACCCAAACACAATCAGTTAGTAAGGCAACTGCAGTGCCCAAAGCACGAGGACCACCACTCCGAACCCCAAGTCAATGCTTAAAGCAGAAGAAGAATTGTTCTCAGGTCAGGTTCCGTAGCTATGGTTCATACTACTTTGCTCTTGCATCACTGTATTTACTCATACCAACTAATTTCAAATTTGGAGGATGCAACTGAAACTCCAATGGCGCAACAGGTATGTTTTAAACCTGTTTCTTTAACGTGTTTGTTGTTGTAACTTGCTCTTTGTTGATTTCAGTTTCAATTGAATAAATGGTTATGTTCTCATGCCATGCACATTACAAGTGTTGTTATTGTTGTGTAGTTTCCCACACTTATATTCTGTCTATGCTGCTTTGTCTTAAATAGATATGATTCGAACTGTATCTATCTTGATTTGGCAACATAAACTAGAATGACATAGACCATACAGTGACCATACTACATAGATATATGTTTGTTTCATGCTGTTATCCTGTCCACCTTACTACTGAACTGTTTTACCAAAATGAGTTTCATATACTACATTGTAAACCTGTAATGTGTTTGTTTGTTTCTCTTTTAGAACGCGGATAAAATATTGGAAAAAGTACCCCGTTATGCAATGGTAAAGGAAGTAATGCAGATAAGGTTCAAGATAGTGAGACATCCCTGTTGTTCTCCAAGAAAGCTGATAAAAACTATATTGAAGACACTGAGACAACCCCAAAGTCCTGTATTGATGTAGTATTCGAGTTACTGGCTACTACTGCTGGCACCAGCTCTTCGAACTAGCTGCCTGAATCAGTTCAGCTTCTTGAGTTTCAACTTCAAGTTGAAAGACATCGATCAGATATTATGCGACAGGAAGCCGAAGGACCGAGGAAGTCCCTGGAGAATTCAGATGCATACTTTCTGGTGCAACAACAAGTGCTGGAGGATTTAAGCACCAAACAAGAGTAAGTTAATCAGCTTGCTAAGCATCTTGCAGCATTATGGGTACCTAGGATATTGTTTCTTGAGCTCCTCTGAAGTGGTTTCAGTTTTGTACTTGTTTTGCTGCGGCGTTTATATGCTGCTTTGTTCCCTATATTTGCACTTGTGGCGAACTTTGATGCCCAGTGGATGTAATATGTGTAATAGCCGTGATAGCGTAGCGTAAGTTGCTTGCTTATTTATTTCCTTATTGTCTTGTTTCTTTGTTTTCTTGTAGTCAGTGCAGTTCTTTTTCCTCGGTTTGCTAGTGGTCGCAATAACCTATTTTTTAAAACTAGGCCACATTAACAATGGGCTACATATTTACTGTAGTTAACATGGGCCTCCTACGGGCCGAGGAACAATGGGCCTTCTAAGGGCCGAGAAACAATGGGCCTTCTATGGGGCATAGACACAATGGGCCTTCTACGGGTCGTATCATCAATGGGCCTTCTACGGGCCGTATGATCGGTTGGCCAAACATGGGCCAATAACAAACCACATTATCACCGTAAATGGGCTAGAGTTGAAATCGTTCGTTCATGGGCCGACCATAGCGGGCCGTTGTTAATCGGCCATATTTGATGACGCTATGAAAATGGACCAACGTATTAACGGGCCACAAACGGGCCGACTGTAACTACGGGTTGTATTTGGCCCACAAGCAGAAAATGACAGTAACGGGCCGAAAGTAAACGAATGTTGGAAATGAGCCCAAGAATAAATGGGCCCTGAGGAGGCCGAAAGATAACATGGGCTGGAAACGGCCCAACGGAATAATGGGCCGTTAATGGGTATAAAGTGATACACTGTTCATTACGGACCAGTTTTACCACGGGCCGTTAATGGGCCCAAGGTTACTAAGGGCCTCATATGGGCCAAAAGACGTCATGGGCCATACATGGGCCGAAAGTTAAAACAGGCTGGAATTATATTGGATGGCCCAGATGACGCTACTGGGCCTAATTCGGATAGGCCGTAAACGGGCCCTGGGTTAGCGGGCTGTAAATGGGCTATATGCGAACAGGCCGTTAATAGGCTTGCCGTGGCCCGGCCCGCCACCTTTTGACCAAGTCAAACGGGCCGGCCTTTTCATAGGAATGGGCCTTTGTTGGGCCATGCCATGTGTCGACGTATCATAGGCGCTTTGGGTCCAATGAGTGGATGACATATGTCCCAACGGTGAGCCGACACGTGTTTCCTCCAGCCAATGATGATTTTACATGTGGAAAATCCCCATTGGACGGGGCTGTTAATGGGTTATCGGATCCAAAACCGGACCCGATAGCTTAACGGTGTTCCGTTATGGTGGATGCCACGTGTCGGATTCATGGAAGTGGACACTTCCGTGATGATAATTTTGGTAATGTCATGGAATACTTCTACGACAGCACAGGTATGACTATCTTGATTCTGTCATAAATTTGTCATGGATGTACATGCATGACAGAAAACTTGACCTACTGTGACAAAAACGTATCATCACGGAAGTGTATTTTTTTGTAGTGCATATGGTTGTCAAAACCGTGTTACGAAGATCCTCCTTTTGTCGAATGGTGTAACCACTATATATATGTTACTCAAATGCTGTTACCCAAGTTCATAATTTTTTATGGAAAGTATTAGTATCGTACACAGTTCATTGAGTTTAAGCGTGTGCCCGATGTCGAGAAGGCATTTGCATATTACCTGTCCATATTGCAAATTCACACACATGTTCACATAAGGAAACGTATGTGTAACATACTAATCATCGCACATGATTACTCACAGACGCATCGTGTGTGATACTCCTAGCCACCGCAAGCAACTAGTTTGCATTTTTCAAAGTTTTTTGTACACACAGAATCACACACGAAGTAACTGTATTGACTGTCTGTGTTGTAATTTCTTATCGCAAACAGTTCATCTGAGTCGGCTGTTTGCCACGTATCACACACATCTTCTTTACACGACTCGTTTGTGTTGTTTTGGCTCATCGCAAACAGTTCATCCATGTTGACTGTATGCTGCATATCACACACATCTTGTTAAGTTGAACCGTTTCTATTGTGTTCCCTAATCGAAAACAGTTCGTCCGAGTTAATCGTATGTCGTATATCGCACACACATTGATATGGTTGCTCGTTTCTGTTGTTCTACCTCATCACCAAAAGTTCAAATGGATTAACCGTGTGTCTGATGACCCACAAGTATAGGGGATCTATCGTAGTCCTTTCGATAAGTAAGAGTGTCGAACCCAACGAGGAGCAGAAGGAAATGATAAGCGGTTTTCAGCAAGGTATTCTCTGCAAGTACTGAAATAAGTGGTAACAGATAGTTTTGTGATAAGGTAAATTGTAACGAGCAACAAGTAACAAAAGTAAACACGGTGCAGCAAGGTGGCCCAATCCTTTTTGTAGCAAAGGACAAGCCGGAACAAACTCTTATAATAGGAAAAGCGCTCCCGAGGACACATGGGAATATCGTCAAGCTAGTTTTCATCACGTTCATATGATTCGCGTTCGGTACTTTGATAATTTGATATGTGGGTGGACCGGTGCTTGGGTGCCGTTCTTACTTGAACAAACATCCCACTTATGATTAACCTCTATTGCAAGCATCCGCAACTACAACAAAATTATTAAGGTAAACCTAACCATAGCATGAAACATATGGATCCAAACAGCCCCTTACGAAGCAAGGCATAAACTAGGGTTTAAGCTTCTGTCACTCTAGCAACCCATCATCTACTTATTACTTCCCAATGCCTTCCTCTAGGCCCAAATAATGGTGAAGTGTTATGTAGTCGACATTCACATAACACCACTAGAGGCCAGACAACATACATCTCATCAAAATATCAAACGAATACCAAATTCACATGACTACTAATAGCAAGACTTCTCCCATGTCCTCAGGAACAAACGTAACTACTCACAAAGCATATTCATGTTCATGATCAGAGGGGTAATAATATGCATAAAGGATCTGAACATATGATCTTCCACCAAATAAACCAACTAGCATCAACTACAAGGAGTAATCAACATTACTAGCAACCTACTAGCACCAATCCCGGACTTGGAGACAAGAATTGGATACAAGAGATGAACTAGGGTTTGGAGATGAGATGGTGCTGGTGAAGATGTTGATGGAGATTGCCCTCTCCCGATGAGAGGAGCGTTGGTGATGATGATGACGATGATTTCCCCCTCCCGGAGGGAAGTGTCCCCGGCAAAACAGCTCCACTGGAGCCCTAGATTGGTTCCGCCAAGGTTCCGCCTCGTGGCGGCGGAGTCTCGTCCCGAAAGGTTGCTTATGATTTTTTTCTCATCGAAAGACTTCATGTGGGAGAATATGGGCATCGGAGAGCCACCAGGGGGGCCACGAGGTAGGGGGCGCGCGCGCCCCCCACCCTCGTGAGCAGGGTGTGGGCCCCCTAGCCTTCATCTTTGGCGACGATTTTTCTTTATTTATTTTAAGATATTCCATGGAGTTTCAGGACTTTTGGAGTTGCATGAATAGGTATCCAATATTTGCTCCTTTTCCACCTGAATTCCAATCTTAAGCATTCCCCTCTTCATGGTAAACCTTGTAAAATAAGAGAGAATAGCCATAAGTATTGTGACATAACGTGAAATAACAGCCCATAATGCGATAAATATCGATATAAAAGCATGATGCAAAATGGACGATCAACTCCCCAAGCTTAGACCTCGCTTGTCCTCAAGCTTAAAAGCCGATAACAATAAATATGTCCTCATGTTTAGAGGTAGCGGCGTCGATAAAAATAAAGATCTGGACATGAAGGCATCATGATTATTCTCATAACAGCAACATATATAGATTTTTTCATATGATTACTTATGTTCAAGTGATGATCTTTTCACAATGCAAAAGTATGAATCAGAAACTTTATTGGGCACTAGTAAAGTATAACCTCGGTCATTGAAGCAATTGCAATTTATCATAACATCGGAAAGAGTCTATGTCAGAGCTTAAAAGCAAGTCCACATACTCAACTATCACTTAGTCCTTCATAATTGCTAGCACTCACGCAAGACTTGTGGTTACGGAGTTTTAATCGGACACAGAGAAAGATAGGGGCTTATAATTGTGCCCCACAACCTTTTACCTCAAGGGTAATGTCAACAATAACAATTCATGCTCCCCAACATCCAATTAGATATATATATCATGTTCTTTCCAACATGATGGGCTTGCCAAAGGATAAAATGAAAAAGGAAAGGTGAAGATCACCGCGACTCTTGCATAAGGTAGAAGATAATAATAAAAGATAGGCCCTTCGCAGAGGGAAGTAGAGGTTGCCATGCGCTTTTATGGTTGGATGCACAAAATCTTAATGCAAAAGAACGCCACTTTATATTGCCCCTTGTATGTGGAACTTTATTATGCAGTTCGTCGCTTTTATTACTTCCACAACAAGTTCGTACAAAGCTTATTTCTCTGCACTAGTAAGTCATGCATATTTAGAGAGCAATTTTTATTGCTTGCACCGATGACAACTTACTTGAAGGATCTTACTCAATCCATAGGTAGATATGGTGGACTCTCATGGCTAAACTGGTTTAAGGGTATTTGGAAGCATAAGTAGTATCTCTACTTGGTGCTGAGAATTTAGCTAACATGAGGGGAAAGGCAAGCTCAACATGTTAGAGGATCCATGACAACATACTTTATCTCAGATACAAGAAAACATAACTCATTATGTTGTCTTCCTTGTCCAACATCAACTCTTTAGCATGTCATATTTTAATGAGTGCTCCCAATCATAAAAGATGTCAATGATAATATATCTATATGTGAAACCTCTCTCTCCTTATTACTTCCTATTAATTGCAACGATGACCAAAGCTATATTTGCCAACTCCCAACAACTTTTAATCATCATACTCTTTCTATGTGAAGTCATTACTTTCAATAAGATCAATATGAACTCTTTGTTTCTTTTTATTCTTTTATTTTATTCACCCAAGATCATGGCAAAACAATCAAACCCTTGACTCAACACTAATCTTTATTATATATAGCTCGCGGACTCGATTACATAGAGGGATCATAAAGCAAAACTTCAAAACTAGATCATGCCATGACTTTATTCTACTAAATCAAGATACTACTAATAGGATCGAACTAAGAAAAACGGTAAAGATAGGAGTTGTGATGGTGATACGATGCGGGCACCTCCCCAAGCTTGGCAGTTGCCAAGGGGAGTGCCCATACCCATGTGATTATATCTCCTTCTTTGTTGGTGAAGGTGGAGGTGTTGGATAGTCGCACATCGAGCGTAAGAGGTCCTCCAACTTGCGGATAATGCCCTTGAGTGCAACAATATGCTCCTTCAACAAAATATTTTCACTTGTGAGATACTTGTTTTGAATACGAGCTAACTCAATCATCTTGAAAGCTTCGATTTCAGTTGGGGTGAGAAAGTTGTGATCAAGTTGGAGGGTGTCTTCTGCTGCCGAAGCTTGGTCCTCCGTGGCCTCCTTGATCCTTTCATCCTTGTTGATCTCCATGGGTTCTTCCCTCTTCAGCTCTATCTTCATTAGCCAAGCATCTTTGTCACCATTGTCGGAGGAGGGGGACAACATGATGCCTGGCCTTGACAACCCTGACAGAAAACAGCTCGAAACAAGAACAGGAGATATTTGCGTGATACGGGAGTCAAAACCTTCGGGAGAATATATAATGAATTTTTACCGACCAAAATACGTATCGTGCAAGAAAACAGAATCCGGAGGGCACACGAGGTGCTCACGAGGTAGGGGGGCGCGCCCAGGGGGTAGGGCGCGCCCTCCACCCTCGTGAAGGCCTCGTGTCCTTCCTGGACTTCCACTTATTTTTCTATTTTTCTAAATATTCCAAAATGGAGAAATATTGCCTTAAAAATTGTTTTGGAGTCGGTTTACTTACTGTACCACATACCTATTCCTTTTGAGTCCAAACAGTGCCGAAAGTTTCCTTATGTATTCCTCTGGGTTACGGTTTCAATAATATTGGTTTCAACATTTATGGGATTACGAGATATAATGTTTGATTCTTTGACCGTTTACCACCTTGGATTTGTGCCTTGAAGTTGTTGATTTTATGGCACCGGAACAATAGACCTCCTCGATAACGTAGGGACCTTCCCATTTAGAGAGAAGTTTTCCTGCAAAAAATCTTAAACGAGAGTTGTATAGCAATACATAATCACCTACATTAAACTCACGCTTTTGTATCCTTTTGTCATGCCATCTTTTAACTTTTCTTTAAATAACTTGGCATTTTCATAAGCTTGGGTTCTCCATTCATCAAGTGAGCTAATATCAAATAACCTCTTCTCACGGCAAGTTTGAAATCATAGTTGAGCTCTTTAATAGCCCAATATGCCTTATGTTCTAGTTAGAGAGGTAAGTGACATGCCTTTCCATAAACCATTTTATACGGAGACATACCCATAGGATTCTTATATGCAGTTCTATAGGCCCATAATGCATCATCAAGTTTCTTGGACCAATTCTTTCTAGACCTATTAACAGTCTTTTGCAAAATTAATTTGAGCTCTCTATTACTCAATTCTACTTGACCACTAGACTGTGGGTGATAAGGAGATGCAATTCTATGATTAACGTCATATTTAGCAAGCATTTTACAGAAAGCACCATGAATAAAGTGTGAACCACCATCCGTCATTAAATATCTAGGGACTCCAAACCTCGGAAAAATAACTTCCTTAAGCATTTTAATAGAAGTGTTATGATCAGCACTACTAGTTGGAATAGCTTCTACCCACTTAGTAACGTAATCAACGGCAACTAAAATATGTGTATATCCATTAGAGGCAGGAAAAGGTCCCATATAATCAAAGCCCCAAACATCAAATGGTTCAATAACAAGTGAATAATTCATAGGCATTTCTTGACGTCTACTAATATTACCAATTCTTTTACATTCATCACAAGACAAAACAAACTTACGGGCATCCTTGAAGAGAGTAGGCCAATAAAAACCAGATTGCAATACCTTATGTGCAGTTCTATCTCCAGCGTGGTGTCCTCCATAAGCTTCGGAGTGACACTTGTGTAGGATCTGTTCATGTTCATGCTCAGGTACACAATGTCTAATAACACCATCTACTCCTTCTTTATAAAGATGTAGGTCATCCCAAAAGTAATGTCTCAAATCATAAAAGAACTTTTTCTTTTGTTGGTATGTGAAGCTAGGTGGTATAAATTTAGCAACAATATAATTAGCATAATCAGCATACCAAGGAGTGCTACGAGAAGTGCTTATGACATTTAATTGTTCATCAGGAAAGCTATCATCAATAGGTAGTGGGTCATCAAGAACATTCTCTAACCTAGATAAGTTATCTGCACCGGGGTTCTCAGCTCCTTTTCTATCAACAATATGCAAATCAAATTCTTGCAGCAAGAGAACCCATCTAATAAGTCTAGGTTTAGCATCTTTCTTTTCCATAAGATATTTAATAGCAGCATGATCGGTGTGAATAGTTACTTTAGAATCAACAATATAGGGTCTGAATTTATCACAAGCAAATACAACTGCTAAAAGTTCCTTTTCGGTAGTAGCATAATTTCTTTGAGCATTGTCTAGTGTCTTACTAGCATAATGGATACCATTTAACTTCTTATCAACTCTTTGCCCTAGAACAACACCTACAGCATAATCACTAGAATCACACATAATTTCAAAGGGTAAATTCCAATCAGGTGGCTGAACAACAGGTGCAGAGACTAATGCTTTCTTAAGTATTTCAAATGATTCTACACAATCATCATCAAAGACAAATGGTACATCTTTTTGTAATAAATTAGTCAAAGGCCGAGAAATTTTTGAGAAGTCCTTAATGAACCTCCTATAAAACCCGGCGTGACCAAGGAAACTTCTTATACCTTTGATGTCCTTGGGACATGGCATCTTTTCAATAGCATCAACCTTGGCTTTATCAACTTCAATACCTCTTTAAGAAACTTTGTGCCCCAAGAAAATACCTTCATTAACCATAAAGTGGCACTTTTCCCAATTCAAGACAAGATTAGTTTCTTCACATCTCTGCAAAACTCGATCAAGATTGCTCAAGCAATCATCAAAATAGGAACCATAGACGGAAAAATCATCCATGAAAACCTCACAAATCTTTTCACAAAAATCAGAGAATATAGCCATCATGCATCTTTGAAAGGTAGCAGGTGCATTACATAAACCGAAAGGCATACGTCTATAAGCAAAAGTACCAAAAGGGCATGTAAAAGTAGTCTTCGATTGATCTTTAGCCGGCACAGGTATTTGAGAGAAACCAGAATAACCATCTAGAAAGCAATAATGTGTATGTTTGCATAATCTTTCTAGCAGTTGATCAATAAAAGGTAAAGGGTAATGATCTTTCTTAGTGGCTTTATTTAATTTTCGGAAATCAATTACCATCCAATAACCTGTGATAATTCTTCGCGGAATCAATTCATCTTTATCATTAGGGACAACAGTAATACCTCCCTTCTTAGGGACACAATGGACATGACTTACCCACTGACTATCACCAACGGGATAAATTATACCTGCCTCCAGAAGCTTGAGTATTTCTTTTCTTACCACTTCTTTCATTTTGGGATTCAAACGTCGTTGAGGATCACGAACTGGTTTGGCATCCGCTTCCAAATTTATTTTATGCTGACATAGAGTGGGACTAATGCCCTTAAGATCATCAAGAGTATATCCAATAGCGACACGGTGCTTTTTTAGAGTTTTCAATAATCTTTCTTCTTCATGCTCTGAAAGGTTAGCACTAATAATAACAGGATATATTTTCTTTTCATCAAGATAAGCATATTTAAGATTATCAGGAAACGGTTTAAGCTCAAACACGGGATCACCCTTGGGTGGAGGAGGATCCCCTAGGATTTCAACTGGCAAATTATGTTGCAGAATAGGTTCCCGTTTAAAGAATACTTCATCTATTTCCCTTGTTTCATTCATGAACATCTCATTTTCATGGTCTAGCAAATAGTGTTCCAAAGGATCACTAGGAGGTACGGCAATAGAAGCAAGACCAATAATTTCATCCTTACTAGGCAATTCTTCCTCATGATGTTGTTTACTAAATTTAGAGAAATTAAACTCATGAACCATATCATCCAAGCCAATAGTAACAACATTCTTTTTGCAATCTATCTTAGCATTAACAGTATTCAAGAAGGGTCTACCAAATATAATGGGACAAAAGCTATCTTGTGGAGAACCAAGAACAAGAAAATTAGTGGGATATTTAGTTTTCCCACACCAGACTTCAACATCTCTAACAATCCCACTGGCTAAATAGTATCTCTATTGGCAAGCTTAATTGTGACATCAATTTCTTCTAACTCAATAGGTGCAATATCATGCATAATTTATTTGTATAATTCAATGGGTATTGCACTAGCACTAGCGCCCATATCACATAAGCCATGATAACAATGATCTCCTATTTTAACAGAAATAACAGGCACGCCTACCACAAGTCTATGTTTATCTTTAGCACAGGGTTTAGCAATTCTAGCAGTTTCACCACAGAATTGAATAACATGCCCATCGATATTATCAGACAAGAGATCTTTAACAATAGCAATATTAGGTTCTACTTTAACTTGCTCAGGAGGTGTATAAGTTCTGATATTGCTTTTACGAACAACAGTTGAAGCTTTAGCATGATCCTTTACTCTAACAGGGAAAGGTGGTTTCTCAACATAAGAAGTAGGAACAATAGGATCATTATAAGTGACAGTCTTTTCTTCAACTTTAATAGGTGCAGCTACTTTTACTTCTATGGGAGGATGATATTTAAACCACTTCTCCTTGGGGAGATCAACATAAGTAGCAAAAAATTCACAGAAAGAAGCTACTATCTCAGAGTCAAGTCCATATTTAGTGCTAAACTTACGGAAAATATCGGTATCCATAAAAGATTAACACAATCAAACTTAGGCGTCATACCTGACTCCTTACCTTCGTCGAGGTCCCAATCTTCAGAGTTGCTTTTAATTCTATCCAATAAATTCCATTTGAATTCAATAGTCTTCATCATAAAAGAGCCAGCACAAGAAGTATCGAGCATGGTGCGATTGTTATCAGAAAGCCGAGCATAAAAATTCTGAAGAATTGTTACTTTTGAGAGCTCATGATTGGGGCATGAATATAACATTGATTTAAGCCTCCCCCCAAGCTTGAGCGATGCTTTCTCCTTCGTGAGGCCAAAAATTATATATATAATTGCGATCACGATGAACAAGATGCATAGGGTAATACTTTTGATGAAATTCCAATTTCAATCTTTTATAGTTCCATGATCTCATATCATCACATAGCCTATACCATGTCAATGCGTCTCCCTTCAAAGATAAAGGGAAAGCCTTCTTCTTAACAACATCATCGGGTACACCGCAAGCTTAAATAATCCACAAATTTCATCCACATATATTAAGTGCTCATCGGGATGCTTTGTTCCATCTCTGTAAAAGGATTAGCTAGCAGTTTTTCCATCATACGAAGGAAATTCAAAAGGAGTTTCATTTTCAATAGGTTTAGAAGGTTGAGGAGCAACTCTTTGCTCTCTTGGACGGGTGAAGATACCCGAACAAGCCCCTCAGAGAATTACTTTCCATAGTAACAAGTGATGAAAATTTCAGCACACTATATAAATTTTTCCTTACCAAATTCCACTTACCAAAGGCGCTACACTCCCGGCAACAGCCAGAAAAGAGTCTTGATGACCCACAAGTATAGGGGATCTATCGTAGTCCTTTCGATAAGTAAGAGTGTCGAACCCAACGAGGAGCAGAAGGAAATGATAAGCGGTTTTCAGCAAGGTATTCTCTGCAAGTACTGAAATAAGTGGTAACAGATAGTTTTGTGATAAGGTAAATTGTAATGAGCAACAAGTAACAAAAGTAAACACGGTGCAGCAAGGTGGCCCGATCCTTTTTGTAGCAAAGGACAAGCCGGAACAAACTCTTATAATAGGAAAAGCGCTCCCGAGGACACATGGGAATATCGTCAAGCCAGTTTTCATCACGTTCATATGATTCACGTTCGGTACTTTGATAATTTTATATGTGGGTGCTGTTCTTACTTGAACAAACATCCCACTTATGATTAACCTCTATTGCAAGCATCCGCAACTACAACAAAAGTATTAAGGTAAACCTAACCATAGCATGAAACATATGGATCCAAACAGCCCCTTACGAAGCAACACATAAACTAGGGTTTAAGCTTCTGTCACTCTAGCAACCCATCATCTACTTATTACTTCCCAATGCCTTCCTCTAGGCCCAAATAATGGTGAAGTGTTATGTAGTCGATGTTCACATAACACCACTAGAGGCTAGACAACATACATCTCATCAAAATATCGAACGAATACCAAATTCACATGACTACTAATAGCAAGACTTCTCCCGTGTCCTCGGGAACAAACGTAACTACTCACAAAGCATATTCATGTTCATGATCAGAGGGGTAATAACATGCATAAAGGATCTGAACATATGATCTTCCACCAAATAAACCAACTAGCATCACCTACAAGGAGTAATCAACACTACTAGCAACGTACTAGCACCAATCCCGGACTTGGAGACAAGAATTGGATACAAGAGATGAACAAGGGTTTGGAGATGAGATGGTGCTGGTGAAGATGTTGATGGAGATTGCCCTCTCGCGATGAGAGGAGCGTTGGTGATGATGATGACGATGATTTCCCCCTCCGAGGGAAGTGTCCCGGCGAACAGCTCCGCGGAGCCCTAGATTAGTTCCGCCTCGTGGCGTGAGTCTCGTCGAAAGGTTGCTTATGATTTTTTCTCATCGAAAGACTTCTTATGGGAGAAGATGGGCATCGGAGAGCCACCGGGGCCCACGAGGTAGGGGGCGCGCCCGAGGCGCCCCCACCTCGTGAGCAGGTGTGGGCCCCTGGCCTTCATCTTTAGCGAAGATTTTTCTTTATTTATTTTAAGATATTCCGTGGAGTTTCAGGACTTTTGGAGTTGCATGAATAGGTCTCAATATTTGCTCCTTTTCGGCCAGAATTCCAGCTGCCGACATTCCCCCTCTTCATGGTAAACCTTGTAAAATAAGAGAGAATAGCCATAAGTATTGTGACATAACGTGAAATAACAGCCCATAATGCGATAAATATCGATATAAAAGCATGATGCAAAATGGACGTATCAGTGTCCTACATCGCACACACATTGTTATGGCTGCCCGTTTCTGTTGTTCTGCCTCATCGCAGACAATTTGAATGGATTAACCGTATGCCCTTCATCGCACACGCAACTAAAACATGTACCGTGTTTGATGCATACATCATCGCAAACGTTTTGCGCCTTTTCTAACGGTTTTCATACAGCACAGTTTGCGATTATTGCATCGCACACAGTTTCTCGAAGGGTCTCTGATCATAGTGTCGCGTTAGCAGTCTCCTGCAGTAGTGTATAGAGATGCTAAATCGATAGTACGGACTCTGGGATGAAGATCACAGAGTCGGATAAACCCACTTTCAGAAGCAAGGAGATATTGTCATATGTCGGTCTCAAGTACGATGTATATGCCACGTCCTAAACCTAAACATGAGGTCCTCACATGTTCTCATGATGATAATCGACTATCCTAGGGTCTATAAAATGCTACTCTATAACTGGGTAGTACTAAAAGCATCGCCAATAGATAATGTAGATGCAAAAAATAACTAACTCATACATCTTCGAGGCCCAAAACCCCACCTCCGACAGATGATGTTGATGCAAAAACATTTACATCTCCACCTTTAGGAGATGTAAAATACAAACACCTGGAGATGCAAATTTACATCGCCGCGCACCAACCGCCAACCGCTATTCAGTTTCATTCCGCCTACCACTACTGGAATCAGGGATTTTGCCGTCTGCCAGTTCTTTGCCGTCTACTAGCAGACGACAAAGAAGGTCTTTGCCATCAGCTACCAAAAAGCAGACGGCAAACAACTGGCAGACGGCAAAGAAGGTCTTTGCCATCTGTCACTTCTTTGCCGTCAGCTGGCCGACGTCAAAGAGAAAGGTGGCCCCCACTAACGAGCCGATTAGAAAAACTTAACGCCCCCCCTCTTTGTCGTCTGCTAGCAGACGGCAAAGATAAAAGAAAAGCGGACGGCAAAGGCTTGGCAGACTACAAAGGCTAACTAACCTAACCTAACTAACGGCCGATCGAGCCCCCCCCCCCCGCCCGTTACTCTCTTTGTTTTCTCTCTCTCTCCCCGACGCCCGCCACCAGATCCACCCACCCCGCCCCGCCCCGCTTGCCCGCCCCCCACCCACCCGGCCGACGCCCGTCCCCCCATCCGCCGGCGCCCCCGCCAACGCCCGCTTGCTGCCTGTTGCCCCACCACCCCACCGCCCACCCCCACCGTCCGACGCCTGTCGCTCCACCACCGCCGCCCGGCGCCCGTGCGCGCCACCATGTCGTGCCCACCCACCCCACCGCCTGTTGTCCAATTGCCTCGGCGCGCCACGTCATTGGCCCCCGCACCATCGCCCTGACCAGTCCCATTGCTCCGGTGAGTTATTTTTTCTTTTTTTTCTGTTTTTCATTTTTTTGCTGTTTAATTGTTAGTGTTAGATTTAGTGCTAGATATGTGTTAGTGTTAGATTTAGTGCTACATATGTGTTAGTGTTAGATTTAGTGCATGGGTTTTAGATGAAAAATGTGAAAAAGAAGAAGAAGAAAAGAAGTAGAAGAAAAAGAATATGTAGAAGAAAAGAAGAAGTAGAAGAAGAAGAAAATAAGAAAAGAAAAGAAGAAAAGAAATGAAGTAGAAAAAAGATGAAAAAAAAAGAAGAAGAAAAGAAGTAGAAGAAGAAGAAAGGAAGAAAAGAAAAGAAGTAGAAAAAAGATGAAAAAAGAAGAAGAAGAAAAGAAGTAGAAGAAGTAGAAGAAGAAGAAAACAAGAAACGAAAAGAAGTAAAAGAAGTAGAAAAAAGATGAAAGAAGAAGAAGAAGAGAAAGAAAGAAGAAGAAGGATCGAAGGAAACCCCAACCCCCTGACCCCGACACCCCGACCTCCTGACCCCCCTGACCCCGACACCACACCCCGACACCCCGACCCCCTGACCCCCTGACCCCGACACCCTAACCCCGACACCACACCCCGACACCCCGACACCCCGAACCCCTGACCCCCTGACCCCGACACCCCGACTCCGAGACCACAGCCCGACACCCCGACCCCGACACGACACCCCGACCCCCTGACCCCGACACCCCGACCCCGACACGACATCCCGACCCCGACACGACACCCTGACACCGAAATAGCACCCCAACCCCGACACGGCAACCCGACATCGACACGACACCCCGACCCCCGACACCTCCTGAAAAGGTGCTCTTTGGCCTTCCAGAGGCCGACGGGGTCATATATTTGTGAATTATGAGTTAGGTCATATATTTATCAATTTTGTTACAAAAACATCATATATAATTGTGTTGATCGGGTAGATTTAAATGTGCAGTTGTTTCATCGCTGCGAGGTTTGGTGTTCACGACCTTGCCGTGCGTTTGTGAGCTCGCTTCTTCGTTCGTGGGTGAGCACAAATGACATGTCCTCCTCCCCATTAATTATTTGCTCTGTTCGGTGTTCGTCTTGATGAAACTTGATAGCTAGCTATATATGTGTCTTGAATCATCGATATCGTAACCAATATGTGTCTCCCGTTCGAAGCGTTATAGTTATAAATATGCATGCATTTGCATATTTATAACCTTGATTCTTCGAATTGTCCAACGCTATCCATGGACAGCCAGTATGTGTAGATTGGGTTCGTTTTCCCATATGCTTTGCTCGGACCCGGCGCATAAATTTTGTTAGTGCCTCCCTATTGTTCTTGGTACACATCCTCTCATTTATTGCGAGGCGTGTATCGAGGAGAACAGCGGGGAGGTGCTGCCGAAATTTTGCGTCGGATCGAGCATAGCATGGGAAAATGAACCCAATCTACATACTCGAGTGAGATAGGACCTATCATTACCTATTAGAGTGTAGGTTGCATGGGCGTAATAAAATTGACAAAGTAGATCAACTAATGAATATATACATGGTGAATTATATTATTTTTTGTGTCGATAGCTCGAAAGTCAAGATGAGTGATCGTGTGTGGATGTATACGGTCACACTGGTCGAGAACAAATGGGCGCTGAATGGTTCACAAAAACCAAGGGGTTTGTGCAAGCCGCATTGCAAATGGCCGAGGAAAACCTGGTGCCCTGTTTCCGGTGCGGCAATTGGGCAAAGAGGACAGAGGCTGAAATGGGCAAACACCTACTGTAAGAGTGGTTTTACGCTTTGATTATACGGTGTGGACATATCATGGTGAGTCGCCCAAGCGTGACCGAGCTGAGGTGGATCGTCGTCGCACCGACGAGCATGGTACCGGGATGGAAAACATGGTGCAAGACTATGATGATGCTCGAAATTTGGACGAGGAGATGGAGGAATCTGCAAAGGCCTTCAATGAAATGTTGGAGTATTCAAAACGTCCGCTTCATGAGCACACTGAGCTTTGTCAGTTGGATGCCATCTCACAAGTAATGGCTCTGAAGGCTCAGTTCAACTTGGGCAGACAATGCTACGATGCAATGATGACAGTATTTGGACGCTTTCTACCAAAAGGCCATGTAATGCCTGCAAACCTGTACCAGTTGGACAAAATTCTCCGTGCACTGAAGATGCCCTATGAGAAGTACATGCCTGTGAGAAAGGATGTGCCTTATGTAGGCCTGACTATGCGGACTTTAACTATTGTCCCATTTGCAAGTCTTCCAGGTATGTTGTGGTAGACAACGGCATGGGTGAGAAGACACAGACCAAAATCCCCGTTAGTGTTCTTCGGTATATGCCAATCGTACCAAGACTTCAACGTCTTTTCATGGTCAAAGAGACGGCCAGACAGATGACATGGCACAAAACAGGCAAAAGAACCGAACTAGATGCAGATGGGAATCTGATGATGGTACACACATCGGATGGTGTTGCGTGGAAAAAGTTTGACGAATTACATGCTGACAAAGCGACAGATCTAAGGCATCCTCGAGTCGGCATCAGCATGGATGGGTTCAGTGTGTTTGGTATGACGGCAGCCCAATACAATTGTTGGCCCATATTTGTCTTTCCACTCAATCTCCCCGGACAGATTATGCAAAGAAACAACATTTTCCGGCGTTGATAATTCCAGGCCCAACTATCCGGGAAAAATATGAATGTGTAAATGCAGCCGCTTAAGGATGAATTGCAAGAAGCCAGGATAATGGGTTCGGGACATACGACGCCTATAGCAAGCGGAACTTCATAATGCGTGTTCGGTACATGTACTCGACGCATGACTTGCGGCGTATCGCTATTCGTTGGCTGGTGTGTGCATGGAAGGTTCCGTGCCCCACATGCAAGGGAGCTCTTGAGTTTCGTTGGCTTTAGGCGGTCGCAAGTTTTCTTTCTTCGACATGCATAGACAGTTCTGGATCCTCGCCATAAGTTCGGGAAAGACAAGAAGAACTTCATCGAGAGGTAGAGTTGTCAAAACTCGCACCACTGCGTTGTGCCAGCCAGCAGACCTGGATCGTTAAGCGCTCTCGAGCGGATCCAGGCGTCCGTGGTACTTCAAGGGGTATAATTCTAAGCACGCTGGACTCACAAGACATGCTTATGGGATCGACTTACTTCAAAGACCTCCTTTGCCCACACAACATCGGCGTGATGCACTTCGAGAAGAATATCGCCGAGGAACTTTTGGTACATTGTTCAAAGCATAGATGGGAAGTCAAAGGATAATACTAAGGCTAGAGTCGATCTAGAGGCGCTATGTGATAGGCCATTACAAAACATGAAAGAACCGAAAGGAAAGCGAGCTGGGACGAAGCCAAAGGCATGGTTCAATCTTGGAAGGCCAGCTATGAGGGAAATTATCTTGTGGGTGAAAATGCAGTTGATGTTCCCGATGGGTATGCGTGAATCTAAAGAGGGGGCGAGTCTTGATAAATTGAAGATATTTGGTCTCAAGAGTCATGATTGGCACATATGGATTGATCGGGTAATGCGGTGATGTTGCATGGCTTCATCCACGAGGATGAATGGCTAATCTTGGCAGAATCGAGCTATTTCTTCCGTGTTCTTTGTGCGAAAGAACTATCGCTGGCGTGCTAGAAGAAATGGAAGAGTTGGCGTCGAGTTGATCTGCAAGTTAGAAGATCTTTCCACGGGCTTCTTTAATCCTTTGCAACATTTGATTTTGCATCTCCCGACCGAGGCAAGATTGGGGGCCCGTCTTGAAATCGTTGGTGCTACTAACCGAGAGGATGCGAAGACGCTCGAGAAAAATGTAAAATAAGCGTAGAATTGAAGCATCGATGGCTGAGGCATTCATCATCGAGGAGGCGGCAAACTTCGTGACGGCACACTCTGAAGCCAAAATTGTCATTTGCATAATCCGAAGCCTCGGTACAATCTTGACGACCCTAAAAGAGTGGATCAACCTTAGCCTATTCAAAGGGAATCTCGCACCAGCCAGTGTTTCAAATCCAGTATCTTTGGATAACGAAGAATGGCGGACCATTTCGTTGTATATCTTCAACAACCTGATAGAAGTGCGGCCGTACATCGAGTAAGTTTGTCAGGACCCCGATTCACAGTCACATCGATCTAGCCGGTAACACCTCATATCACTTTGCGGCCTCACGCACGGTATTCCCACGGGTGTTGCCTTACCATGGCCCGGGACTGTTTGCGTCTTTTGGCTCACGTATATGATAGTGTCGCTAGCATCCATATGATAAAGAACCCGGGCCGACATGGCTAGTCGTGAACCCAAAGCGGCGCTAACCTATGGGAACAGGCATACATGAATCACATCGAGCATGTCGGTCATCAATGTATAAATTCGGGCTGTAGCACTGGTGTAACATCCCAAATTTCCTATTTGGAATGTTTTACAATTATAGCTAAGCATCCTATGCATCCTGTTTGAATTTGAATGCCATTTGAAGTTTCAGAGAATTTTGAGTTTTGAATTTGAATTCAAACTTTGGCAAGTGGGAAACATTTCAAAAACTAAGCCTGATAAATACTTGATCAAAAGTATGAGAGGAGTAAACATGACACTCCAAAAATATCAGAGGAAAACATTGCCAAAAGATTTGGATTCAAACCTGAATTTTATTTGAATTTGAAAAAATGGATTTTATAAAGTTTGGATTTTGCCTTTGGAAAAATGTTCAAATGAAAGGAATATTCCTGATCATTTTGGTATATATATACCCTATATAAAATATTTATATTTTAAAAGTTATACTCTGTTTGGTTTTATTTTAAAAAATAAATTTCAAAAAAAAAAAACCCAGCCAGCGCTTAGCTGCACCCTGCCCACCAGCGCCAACCCCATGGCCCGGCCCAATGCCCACTGCCAATGTGGCCAGCCAATGCCAAACCAGGCCTCCTCGCCCGAATCCCCTCCGCTTGATCGACCGCTCGCCCCCCTCTCTCTCTCACCGACATGGGACCCACCCCTTCGCCTACCTCGCCCACGCCACTTGCCGGATAGCCGGATCCCGAAGGATCCGGGATCCCGATCGTCTGATCGCCCCGTTGCTCACCGAGGCCCCTGGCTATAAAACCCCACGCCCCGCACCCCATTTCCCCCCCCCCCCTAGCCCTCGCCGGAACCCCCTCTCCCTCCCGTTCGAGCTCACCGGAGACCCGAGGCTCCGCCGCCGCCAAAGTCGTCGCCGTCGCCGCCCTAGACCACCCGACCACCCCGACTCCACCGAAGCCTCCCGACCTCCCAGACCCGGCCGGCTACTTCCCGACCTCGACGCCTTGAGCCCTCGCCAGACTCTAAATGCTTGCCGCCGTCGCCGAACGCCGATAAGTCACGGAAGCTCCCTCCCCCGTCCGATGCGTGATGAGCGGCCCAGATTAGACCCCGAAGGGGTATGTTCTTTTTTAGAAAACCGGCCCGGTTCGTCTGGTTTATTAGTTAGTTAGGTTTATTTTATTTTAGCCCGGTCCGTTTAGTTTAACCCTAGGGCCCTTTTAGACTAAATTACGCCCAGTGCACAGTTTAGGCCCATTAGGCCTTTTTCTTTTATTTTATTTTTCTGTTTTAACAGAATAGTTTCTGTTTTGAAAAATTCATATCTTTTATTCTGTTTAATATTTTTAGGTGATTCTTTTTTTGTTGGGTTGAAAATTTTATGTAGTTTCTGTAGAATATATATTTAGCTATGTTAAAATTAATTAAAATTGCTTTATTTTAGTTTTAGTCAGAATAGTAAATCTGCTATAACTTGAGTTAGAAAAATTATTTTTGGATGATTCTTTTGTCCCAACTTTATTTTGTCATTGCCAAACCATAAAAATTAACTTGGGTATTTTAGGATTAATAACTAATTAGTTTTAAGCAGAATCTTATTAATCCTAATTATTTAACTAGCTCCTGTTTTCCTAATATTTTAATTAGTAAATAAATTTATTTTTAACTTGTGATTGATTATTCTAGGATAGTTTCTGTCACTTTATAGGATGAACTTTTATTTATAATTAATAAAAGTTTTATTTTATTTTTCTTAATAGAATTGGATTAGGCCTAATAGGAGTTTTATAAAAGCTTTTAATTAATTCTTTTTGCTCCTAGTTGCTTAGTGAATTCTTTTCTGTTAAGTTAACCTAAAACCATGATTAGGTTATGTTGGAAAATTTTATTATATAAAACTACTTTTAGTTGTTGTTTGAAGTAGGAAAAACTTTGAATGGGTTTTCTTTGAGTTTTCCTTTGGATTTTTGATTTGGTTGTTTTGGTGTGTTATGTTACTTTGTTATGCTATTGTGTTATGTGATCCTATTGCTATATGCTTATTGTGGTTATTGTTTGTCTCGGTAGAGTTTAGAGTCTGAAGCTTGCTACTCTGAATCTTTAGCTTACGAGGATCATCAAGCAAGGCAAGTTTTGATCATGTTATTTTCTATACCTATGTTTTTGTGCATTAGAATTGTCACCACCCCACCATGCATGCAGTAGTTGAAATTTTGGAGTTATTAATCTTGAGTAGTATCATGTGGTAGGATGAACCAATCCCTTGTTACCATGACCCCGGAATGAAGTAGTTTACTTTCTTTGTGCTCGTGAGCGGGTTTTGGTTGAGTGAAATTCATAAGCAAGATGTGAGAGTCAATGATGATGACAACCCCATGAACTACAATGATCAAGATGGACTTGGAAATTCACTCTTGGGTGGAGGGCGGTTGGCGGGCACCTGGAGAACCCAGTGGTGGCGGGATGCATGGAGAAGTGCCATGACATCTTGCGAAAGCTTCACCCAGCCACGAAGAGAAGGATGGATGCCCCATGACCGGAAGCTTACAGTGCAGCCGCAAGCCATTATGGGCTCTGGCTGGGTTGACCCTAGTAGTGACGCTGGCTGGGCGGTACTACGAGATGTAGAAGAACGGTAGGATTGGATGGGTACCGGCGGTAGCAGAAGAACTCTTGGAAGACCTGTTTCATTCGTCCCATCTTCAAACACCATGAAGTGCGAAGACTTTAAAGGAGGAATGATTCTTGCGGGAAAGTCGCAACCCTCTGCAGAGTTAAAGATCTAATCGATTAGCCGTGTCCCGATTACGGACAATTTGAGCCTCTGGAACTTGGAAGTATTCGGATATCTCAACACTAAAACTAATGAATTAATTTGAGGATTATGACTTAATAATTTGGGAATGAGATATTGGTTGGCGGAACCATCTCAATAACTACCAACAATTGTAGTAATTTGCAAGCAAGTCCTTTGTAGTAGGATAAAATTTGCTTTTCGCAAAATGATGAAACTTAGAGCTCCACAGCCAAAATGCATATAGTGTTAGTAACTTTATTATTGTTATTCTTCATGACTTGCCGACTTATTCCAAAAGCTGACCTACATGGCTGCAACGTCTTATGTTGCGAGATATATTCGATCGGGGAGTGAGGCTACGCTCGCGCTTGGCGGTTGCCCTTTGAGTCGGATGGACTCGCTTTACTTGACGCTTCCGCAAAGCATTAGTAGTTTATTTCTCATGAGTTGGCCTTGAGCGAATTTATTCCTTGTAATAAAGACTCTATATGAGAATCGTGTAATAATATTCAGGTGTGATTGAACTTTGATTACTTTATCGATGTCTTTGTGAGTACCGGCATGATCTTGGGATGGTACAGACACGAGATTTGACCGATTTTGGGTCAGGTCGCTACAAGCTGGCTAACAGGACTCGGTATATCGAGCTGTAGCAGGCTAGGCAGGACTCGAATAACACCGCGTGACATTTCCCGAAGGACGGACATAGGAACGAAGTGAAACACCTGCCGGCCAGTCAAGTGTCCAAGCGGTAGTCTTTGGGCTAGCAGGACTCCGGTGAACCGGGCTGTAGCGGACTACTATCGCTCGAAGCACGAGACTACATTTCCCCATATGAGAGGCTGCCAAGGATAAACAACTAGATTGTCGGATCCCACACATACCAAGCATTTCAAACATACACACAATATGCTCAATATGTGTAAATACAACATGGCATCACAACATAACTACGACTCAAATATTTATTCATTAGGCTCCGAGGGCGAGATATTACAAACATGGGTCTCATGACCCAACACTCGAAACATACAAGTCAAAACACAAGCGGAAGCTAAACATATGCAGATACAGACAACTATAAATGAAAAGAGGTGAGAAGCGACTATCTACGAGATCTGCCGAGGGCACAAGATCGTAGCTGAGGTAACAAGCTAAGCGTCGAAGTCCACGTGGAACTACTAAGCGAGGCCAGCGTCTCTCTACAAAACATAAAATAGGCAAGCGTGAGTACAGTTGTACTCAGCAAGACTTATCGAACTAACTACATATGCATCATTTCAAAAGGGGTGGTGGAGTTTATTGCAGCAAGCCAGCTTTGACTCGGTGGCTATCTGAACTACATTGCAAGTAACTCTTTTGAGGTGGCACACGAGTCCACATATTCACCATATCAATACACCACTATGGATCCGCTCCCGTCTACCTACGAGAAACGCCATCCATAGCACTCACGCTTATCTTGCGTATTTTAGAGTATCCACTTTCACTTGTCTATGAACTATGCAAGGGGTCCAAGTTTCCATATCCGAGGAATCCGGCTATTCGAATAGATAATGATAACCTGCAGGGTGTACTTCTTCACACGCTCTCGCCACTTATCGCATCAGTACCGTCATGTACCTCGGCAACCTTCAAGCGGAAGCCGGGCGAGGGAGTCGGCCACGACCTGACTAACCACACAAGTCTCTAGTCCAGGTTCATCGCCTATTCGGGTTCCATCCGCAAGGAGATCCGGCCGGGGTGTCGCTCACGGCCCCAAACGATGTGAGCAGGGTTCCCAAGCCCACCAACCGGGTGCCACTTGGTACACCGTGCCACTGTGCCTAGTCTGTCCCAAGCCCACCTGTACCGGGTGCCACTTGGTAGACTACTAACACTACCTACAAACACCAGAAACTAGTTGCAACTCCTGGACAGAGATCAAGTTGATTAGTAAGTCGAGAGGGGTCGAGTTACCGGAACCCAATGTGTGGTAGTAACTGTTCATGGATCACAAACACAGAACTCAGTTCCTGAGGACGGCTGCAATGAGACAACCCACCATGTACTCCTACATGGCCTCTCACCGCTACCTTTACCAAATCGTGTTCACACACTTAGCTCACACACAGTAGGACATGTTCACCACTTTCCAATTCATTCCCGATGAATCAGACCTGACTCAACTCTAAGCAGTAGCAGGCATGACAAACAAGCATGAATGAGTAGGCACAACATGGCTCAAACAACTCCTACTCATGCTAGTGGGTTTCATCTAATTACTGTGGAATGACAGGTCATGCAGAGGATAAAGGGGTTCAGCTACCGCAGCAAGTAACACATGAGTCGTTGTTGTCCTAATGCAGTAAAATAAAGCAGGAGCGAGAGAGTGGGATTATATCGGAATGAACAAGGGGGTTTTGCTTGCACAGCACTTCGAAGATAATATAGTTCTTCATCGGTGTCATCGAATTCATCGTCGATGACGTCGTCACCGAGAGGGACAATTACCGCAAACAAGAGAGAACACAATCAATGCAATGCACATTCACATGAATGACATGTCATGTTAAGATCTTGGATTCACCTAATGCAGCGATAATCCAAGTTAATTGAAGTGGAATTCAAACAAGGTTGAACTCCAACTCCAAATGCTAGTTCATAAATTACCCTAATCATGATTCATCCTATTCAGTGAGGTTAACTTGTTCAAACATGCATGAAAGTGCCATAAACAGATTCTTCAAATTTTTCGATCATTTTTCATATATAAATTATTTAATTTGGAGTCCTGATTAAAAGTTATGAATATTTGAAGTTTGGGGTATTTTCGAAATTTCCTGAATTAAATTATATCGAGAAAAGGGTTTCTTTGCGTCGGCATGACGTTGGCATGGCGTCAGCAGGTCAAAGCGCCGTCCAGGTCAAACTGACACTGGGACCCTTGATCGATGACTCGATCGACTAAGCGAGTTAGTTAGTGCTAAACTAACCCTAACCAGGCTGTTAGCAGGGCGGGGCCCACATGTCAGTGTCTAGTTTAGTTAACTAAATTAGTTAGCTCTAATTAATCTCGAGTTAACTAATTAGGGGCCTGGGCCCACATGTCAGGGAAGGTCAAACCGGTGGTCAGCCGCGGTCAAACGAGTCAAACCCGCCGGCGACTCGACGCCGGCGAGGCGGACTTCTGGCGGAGCAGCTCGGGTTTGCGTCTCCGTGCCAAGCAAGCGGCGGAGAGGCTCTGGCGTGGTGGCGCTCTTCCGCATCCAACGGGACTGAAGTCGCGGCTGGGGTGCACTAGAGGCGGCAGCGGCGATGACAAGTCGGCGGCCGGAGATTCTGAGTTCGGCGGCGCGAGCCACGAGGACGGGAGGGCTGGCTAAGGGCTCACCGAGCTCCCGAGGATGCTAGGAGCAGTTCCGTGCTCGGTTTCGAACTTCTTGGCTGCAGTGATGTGGCGGCGACATCGCCCGTGGCGTGGGGTTCTCGGCCAAGGCGGGCTATGGCCTAGGGGTCGAAAGAGACCAGGGAGAAGGGAGGGCGACTCGGGGCTCACCGTGAGTCCGTTTGGAGGTCGATGGGCTCAAGGCGGCCGGAGTCTGGCGAATCGGCGGCGAGGGCTCGGGTGCCGAGGTTGGAGATGACCGCGATGACAATGAAGCAGGGCCTCCGGAGGCCGTGGATCGGTGGGGTGGAAGAGGGGTCGGCGGAGCTCTGAGCCCATGGCGAGGTGGCGAGGGGTGGCGGTGGTAGCGTGACAGCGGCAGTGGCAGCGCTCCGTTCGGGTGTGGCGGAGAGATCGGAGGAGGGGGAGCGTTCGAGAGAGAGAGGCCCGGGGGGCTGCGTGGCGTCTCGGGGTCGAGCGGCCAGGAGGCAGGAGGAGGTGGAAGCAGGGCTGGCGCAGCTCGGTCAGGCGCTCTCCACGCAGCTGCCTCACCTTTCAGCGAAGGTTGAAGAAGAAGCGCTTCTTGTTGGCTGGGCTACAGTGTTGGGCGGGCTGAGGCGCCGGATGGGCTGTAAGTAGCTTCGGGTGAGTTGCTCTGTTTTATTTTTGTTATGTTTTCTTTTGTTAAATATTCGCCTTTGTTCAAAATTCAAAATAATTTCAAAACAGTGACAAAACCCTTGAATGATTTTATGTTGCAAAATGGACATTTCCAAATGCACATAAAATGTTTCAAAGATATTTGAAATTATATTCTAGTTATATGAATATAACTCAAATTCAAATAGCTATTGATTTAAATTCAGAGTCCCAAAATAAATCCTCAAAATGTTCCTAAATTCTGGTTTGATATATAACTCTTGCCAAAATTCTCAAACATTGCAAAAGGACATCTTGGAAACAAAGAATGAGATTTCGGGGTTCTTTGCCCTTCTTTTATTTAAGTTTTGAGGCTTCCAAATTTCCTTAATTCAAATTTCAAAAATATAGACATGATGCACACATGAAGCTAGCCTAGAGCACTACCAATAGCTAGGGATGTGACAGCTCGCCCTACTAAACAAGAATCTCGTCCGAGATTCAAGCGTGGGTAAGATGATGGGGAAAGCGCAACTAACGCAATCTTCACGATCCAGGTTGTATCTCACAAGAGCGTTGATTCGACCACCATCTTTGTCTCGACGTCTTGCTCGAGAACTCCAGCTATCATGACAATGAGAGGAGAAGGAGACTCTAGAAGGATCGATCTTCTCGAGGATCGAACAACTCAGGATTAACTCACGGAATGAGACATAGCAACATCTCTCGAGTGAGACACGAAGCACACATCTAGAAGGGTGGAGTGGAGCAGATGCGAGGGTTCACCGAGTGAACAACAATTTCCACACCTAAGGGTGGTGAATAGTTGTCGGTAGCAAGGATTTGAGTTGCCAAGATACCATAACGAGATACCTTAGAGGAGGGTGACTCGTAGAATTATTCCTTAAGTGGCAAAAGAATTACTTTAGATCCATAGTTCATTGACACTCTTCATACCAGCTTAAGACAATTTACAATTGATCGATTGGAAGAACTCGAAGGAATGGCAAACTCGAAGTAGGATGGATGATGTGGACTACCTTGTTGAAGACAACACAATGGATGATTTTTGCTTATCATCGAGAATGGATGGGACCCATGGTAAGTCCACTTTTAAAGACAATATTGGACAGCAACTACCGAGAAGGGCAGCCCATGGGGGATTGGCACAATGGCGGTGTAAGATGGGAACAAAATGCAACTGTTGGGAATGTTCCAACCATCATATCTGCCTGAGATTCAGATCCGATTGGTAATAGGATACTTCAGACTCACATGTCTGAAAATAAAATTTACAACACAATTCGACGAGATGGCATTGCGAGATTCTCGAGGAATGAACCAAGGTAGTAAGCTCCAAAACATGAGCTGGTTACGCTAAACACATGTGAACACGTTGTTCGGACAAGCATGACCACATGGTAGTCTCACAACAAAGCACTACCGAGTTCAGGTTGGGAACCATCATTGCGGATAACGAAGTCCTTACATAAGTCGGATTAGCTCTTAGGAAGGAACTTCTTCTCCTTTAACAAATCAATCGGTGGCTTGGTGTGCTAGGGATACATATAGGATGAAGGTTGCAAGTCTCCGGACTACGAGAATACTTCGCATGCGTGCATGGTGACTTGGGATGATTCCAAAGGAAACAAAACAAACCTTTCTCAAATTCATGGCGGCAACTTACACCTAAAGCACATGAATTGAGGAAGTCACTTCTTCCATCAAGCATAAGCTTCATGAGCAGCACACGAAGAAATGCTTACACAATTTTCCAACACTAGGTTGATGTTCAACATGACTCATGGGGAGACAAAATGCTCTTGATGGGCTCAACAGACAGCTCATCGAATTTCCATATCACTAGACTTCCACCATCATGTGAACACGGTGATAGCATTGGTCGGACCAAAAGATGTAATGGGGTATGCTCGAGGGATCAACCACGAGTAAGACAACATTAAGAACATCGTTGGTTCTGATTTGATTTGACGATAGCCCATACTCAAATCAAAGGATTGATGAGACAATAGGTCCAGCAATTGATCACGGGACCAATCGATGAAGATATCATCTTTCTTCAACACACACCACACAAGAATATCCCTTTGGAGCGAACTTAGCTAGGCAAGCTTTTATCCTCCAACTCTCCAAGTTGTTGTCTAGCTTAACCAACTAGCTCGAGGATATCCAACACAGATTCTTGGAGAAAGGGTGGTTCACAAGAAACCAACGAACACGAGCTCAACATAACAGTCGAGAAACAACCGGTAACACTTCCAAGAAGATATTTGGAAAGTCACGAACCACCGGTATGCTACTAAGCTCGAGAACAATCTTGCTTTTGAGGGCAAGACGATATTATCAAATGAGTGAGGACTTGACAAGATCCTAACTCATCAATCAAAGTGTACACCAGAAATAAGGACTAGGTAGCACGATCAATCTTAGGATGATGATTAAATAATCAACACGCTAAGAATGAGGATATTGTCCATTAACTACCGAGCAACGGAGTTACTAGGAGTATAGATTTCACACATCACGATTCACTAGTCGGCATCCCGGTTGCGACAACACGGAACCGAGGAATGAACAATGATGGCGAGAAGTATCACTCCATCAAGAATTTATAAGAGAAGGTGGAATTCTCATGACATCCTTGACATAAAGATGGTAACACTCGAGGTGGAACAGAATCAAAAGCGGGATGGCATTTTGACCTGCGGAATACAACTGCTTTGACCCAATCCTAGATATGGATGAGGTACTGGAGTTTGTTTCTCCTAGTCATTCCGGAATAGAATGTCTTGACGGACCACAAGGATAAAAAGCATTGATGACGAATGCACGCCTACTCCTGACTATCAATTGATAGACGAAGGTCGGAATACAACTGAAGAGAGCAACTCAGAGGAACATATAATATTCTGAGTTGTGGATGCATCGATTAGTATGTCGAGCAAAGTTCAACATTTCTTCCGGATAACCCATGCGGAAAGGTAGAATTGGCAGAGTCAAAATATGAATGGAGTACTCCTCAAGAGCACTCTGGTTGTGATCTTTTGGTTCAAAAGAACTTCTTGTCATAAACAGTTCATGGTATTTGGAAGAAGGAAATACCACGGACCTCGAGGACTAATGCAAAGGTTACTAATATCCTAAAGGCACTAGCAAATACTAACAACATGAAGTAGGATGAATCTCGGGTTCAGAAACCCAGGAGTAGAATACCTACTACTAAATGGCATCACGGGATGCTTTCAAGAATAATGGCCAGAATCATCACACTGGGAATACAAAAGCATTGCTAAATTGCTAGGTGACTTCCTAAACACCTAGGGTCATAATAATAACTCCAACATATATGTCGAGGCAATGGAGTACCTCGGCTTACCGATTAGTGTGCTTATTCTGACCAAAAAGGACATCGGGAACGGAAGGAAAGAATTTGCAAATGCATCAGACTATTTAGAGACCTGGGATGACTCGGACAGCATAACGGCTGTACATGCTCAAAAGATTTGAGACATCATGCAAAATGGTGGCATAACCACTCAACATCACAATATCAAGGTTCCGAGATCAACAATTATCATACAGAAATAGTAGGAACTGAGCTGAGGCTTAAGTCCAACAATTCTATAAGTCCATGGATTGGTAACACGTCATCCTGATAGATAGATGAGAAGGCCTAGTTCTTAAACCCCGTAGAAGAGGAGAGGATGACTCAGATCAGAGGGCCATGAGGTATAAGGAGTAAAAAGAGCCTTACGTTCCCTTCCACAATCAATTCCCTTACATAGCTAAAGCATTTCTAGACACAACTTGACCAGTTTGGCTTGGTAATCCTCTGAACGATCGGGCTCGATACCAACGCTGTCGGGACCCGATTCCAAGTCACATCGATCTAGCGGTAACACCTCATATCACTTTGCGGCCTCACGCACGGTATTCCCACGGTGTCGCCTTACCATGGCCGGGACCGTTTGCGTCTTTTGGCTCACGTATATGATAGTGTCGCTAGCATCCATATGACAAAGAACCCGGGCCGACATGGCTAGTCGTGAACCCAAAGCGGCGCTAACCTATGGGAACAGGCATACATGAATCACATCGAGCATGTCGGTCATCAACGTATAAATTCGGGCTGTAGCACTGGGCTAACAGGACTCCGGTATCCCGGCTGTAGCGAGCTAAGCGGGACTCGAATAACACCGCGTGACATTTCCCGAAGGGATGACATAAGGAACGAAGTGAAACACCTGCCGCCGATCAAGTGTCCAAGCGGTAGTCTTTGGGCTAGCGAGGACTCAGTGAACCGGGCTGTAGCGGACTACTATCGCTCGAAGCACGAGACTACATTTCCCCATATGAGAGGCTGCCAAGGATAAACAACTAGATTGTCGGATCCCACACATACCAAGCATTTCAAACATAAACACAATATGCTCAATATGTGTAAATACAACATGGCATCACAACATAACTACGACTCAAATATTTATTCATTAGGCTCCGAGGGCGAGATATTACAAACATGGGTCTCATGACCCAACACTCGAAACATACAAGTCAAAACACAAGCGGAAGCTAAACATGTGCAGGTGCAGACAACTATAAATGAAAAGAGGCCGAGAAGCGACTATCTACGAGATCTGCCGAGGGCACAAGATCGTAGCTGAGGTAACAAGCTAAGCGTCAAGTCCACATGGAACTACTAAGCGAGACAGCGTCTCTCTGCGAGAACATAAAATAGGCAAGCGTGAGTACAGTTGTACTCAGCAAGACTTACATCGAACTAACTACATATGCATCATTTCAAAAGGGGTGGTGGAGTTTGGTGCAGCAAGCCAGCTTTGACTCGGTGGCTATCTGAACTACATTTGCAAGTAACTCTTTTGAGGTGGCACACACGAGTCCACATATTCACCATATCAATACACCACTATGGATCCGCTCCCGTCTACCTCGAAACGCCATCCATAGCACTCACGCTTATCTTGCGTATTTTAGAGTATCCACTTTCACTTGTCTATGAACTATGCAAGGGTCCAAGTTTCCATATCGAGAATCCGGCTATTGAATAGATAATGATAACCTGCAGGGTGTACTTCTTCACACGCTCTCGCCACTTATCGCCTACCTGTACACGTCATGTACCTCGACAACCTTCAAGCGGAAGCCGGGCGAGGAGTCGGCCACGACGACTAACCACACAAGTCTCTAGTCGGGTTCATCGCCTATTCGGGTTCCATCCGCAAGGAGATCCGGCCGGGTGTCGCTCACGGCCCCAAGCGATGTGAGCAGGGTTCCCAAGCCCACCAACCGGGTGCCACTTGGTACACCGTGCCACTTGTGCCTAGTCATCCCAAGCCCACATGCACGGGTGCCACTTGGTAGACTACTAACACTACCTACAAACACGAAACTAGTTGCAACTCACGGACAGAGATCAAGTTGATTAGTAAGTCGAGAGGGTCGAGTTACGGAACCCAATGTGTGGTAGTAACTGTTCATGGATCACAAACACGAACTCAGTTCACGAGGGCGGCTGCAATGAGACAACCCACCATGTACTCCTACATGGCCTCTCACCGCTACCTTTACCAAATCGTGTTCACACACTTAGCTCACACGATGAGGACATGTTCACCACTTTCCAATTCATTCCCGATGAATCGGACTGACTCAACTCTAAGCGATAGCAGGCATGACAAACAAGCATGAATGAGTAGGCACAACATGGCTCAAACAACTCCTACTCATGCTAGTGGGTTTCATCTAATTCTTGTGGAATGACAGGTCATGCGAGAGGATAAAGGGTTCAGCTACGCAGCAAGTAACACATGAGTCGTTGTTGTCCTAATGCAGTAAAATAAAGCAGGAGCGAGAGAGTGGGATTATATCGGAATGAACAAGGGGTTTTGCTTGCACGACACTTCGAAGATAATATAGTTCTTCATCGGTGTCATCGAATTCATCGTCGATGCGTCGTCTACCGAGAGGGACAATTACCGCAAACAAGAGAGAACACAATCAATGCAATGCACATTCACATGAATGACATGTCATGTTAAGATCTGGATTCACCTAATGCAGATAATCCAAGTTAATTGAAGTGGAATTCAAACAAGGTTGAACTCCAACTCCAAATGCTAGTTCATAAATTACCCTAATCATGATTCATCCTATTCAGTGAGGTTAACTTGTTCAAACATGCATGAAAGTGCCATAAACAGATTCTTCAAATTTTTACGATCATTTTCATATATAAATTATTTAATTTGGAGTTCTGATTAAAAGTTATGAATATTTGAAGTTTGGGGTATTTTAGAAATTTCCTAAATTAAATTATATCCGAGAAAAGGGTTTTTTGCGTCGGCATGACGTTGGCATGGCGTCGGCAGGTCAAAAGCGCCGTCCAGGTCAAACTGACACAGGGACCCACTGATCGATGACTCGGTCGACTAAGCGAGTTAGTTAGTGCTAAACTAACCCTAACCAGGTGTTAGCGAGGCGGGGCCCACATGTCAGTGTCTAGTTTAGTTAACTAAATTAGTTAGCTCTAATTAATCTTGAGTTAACTAATTAGGGGCTTGGGCCCACATGTCAGGGAAGGTCAAACCGGTGGTCACCGCGGTCAAGCAAGTCAAACCCGCGGCGACTCGGCCGCCGGGCGAGGCCGCACACGGAGCAGCTCGGGTTTGCGTCTCCGTGCCAAACAAGCGAGAGAGGCTCTGGCGTGGTGGCGCTCTTCCGCATCCAACGGGATGAAGTCGTGGTGGGGTGCACTAGGGCGACGGCGGTGATGACAAGTCTGCGGCCGGAGTTCTGAGTTCGGCGGCGAGAGCCACGAGGACGGGAGGGCTGGCTAAGGGCTCACCGAGCTCCCGAGGATGCTAGGAGCATGGTTCCGTGCTCGGTTTCGAGCTTCTTGGCTGCTGTGATGTGGCGGCGACATCGCCGGCGGCGTGGGGTTCTCGGCCAAGGCGGGCTATGGCCTAGGGGTCGAAAGAGACCGAGGAGAAGGGAGGACGACTCGGGGGCTCACCGTGAGTCCGTTTGGAGGTCGATGGGCTCAAGGGCGGCCGGAGTCTGGCGAATCGGCGGCGAGGGCTCGGGTGCCCGAGGTTGGAGATGACCGCGATGACAATGAAGCAGGGCCTCCGGAGGGCCGTGGATCGGTGGGGTGGAAGAGGGGTCGAGGCGGAGCTCTGAGCCAATGGCAGGGAGGCGGGGTGGCAGTGGTAGCGCGAACAGCGACAGTGGCAGCGGCTCCGTTCGGGTGTGGCGCGGAGAGATCGGAGGAGGGGGGCGTTCGGGAGAGAGGAGAGGGCCAGGGGGCTGCGTGGTGTCTCCGGGGTCGAAGCGGCCAGGAGGCAGGAGGAGGTGGAAGCAGGAGGCTGGCGCAGCTGGTGTCAGGCGCTCTCCACGCTGCTGCCTCACCTCTCCGCGAAAAGGTTGAAGAAGAGCTACTGTTGGCTGGGCTGCTGAGTGTTGGGCGGGCTGAGGCGCCGGATGGGCTGTAGGTAGCTTCGGGTGAGTTGCTCTGTTTTATTTCTGTTATGTTTTCTTTTGTTAAATATTCGCCCTTGTTCAAAATTCAAAATAATTTCAAAACAGTGACAAAACCCTTGAATGATTTTATGTTGCAAAATGGACATTTCCAAATGCACATAAAATGTTTCAAAGATATTTGAAATTATATTCTAGTTATATGAATATAACTCAAATTCAAATAGCTATTGATTTAAATTCAGAGTCCCAAAAATAAATCCTCAAAAATGTTCCTAAATTCTGGTTTGATATATAACTCTTGCCAAAATTCTCAAACATTGCAAAAGGACATCTTGGAAACAAAGAATGAGATTTCCAGGGTTCTTTGCCCTTCTTTTATTTAAGTTTTTGAGGCTTCCAAATTTCCTCAATTCAAATTTCAAAAATATAGACATGATGCACACATGAAGCTAGCCTAGAGCACTACCAATAGCTAGGGATGTGACAAAGTTCTCGGTACATTGTTTCGCAACTTCTATTTCCTCTGAACTGCTCTTATTCCTGGATATTTCATACAGTCGATACGTCGCCATATTCTCGTACGGGCGGTGATCCAAAAGGATTCCGTCGAAGAGTATGAGCTTCTCGCAAAGCAAGGAGGCGGCTATCCCGGTTTCATCTCTTGGTTCAAACAAATGGTAATTTCTATTAGAAAATTTCATTTCATTCGCTAATTTGTGCGTAATGCAACAATCCTTTCGTATTAAACTTGTAGGCTAATTCAGAGTCTATGGAAGCCGAATTGAGACAAGTCGCTAATGGTTTTGACTCTAAGGTCCGTTCATTTGACAAATATGACATCGAACAGGTATCGCTTTCGTACCTATGGCAAAGAGCTATCTATGGCCGACCGAAAGTCTACAAATTGTTGTGTATCTGCTATCGACGAAGGAGGTACCGAGTATTATGGGAGAGTTGAAGCAATTTATGAACTTCTATTCTATGGTGAAAACCCATCGAATGTCGTAGTCTTCAAATGTTATTGGTTTCAGCCGAAGGAGACTAGAAGGACTCATGAACATATAGGGCTAGTTGAAATCAACCAAAGCACCCATTTAGATGTTCCTGATGTCTATATTACGGCTCAACAGGCGACCCAAGTATTCTATCTACCGTGGGCCTGCCAAACTAATCCAAATCTGAAAGGTTGGGATGTCATTTATGAAGTGCCGCCACGTGCTAGACTATCTCCCCCAAAGGAAGAGGATTATGAACCTCACATTAACCCAGACACATATGAAGGAGAATTCTTCCAAGAGACACGTCTTTCCAAAAAGCGTTTCAAGAACCGCTATACTTCACCCCAAAACATTGAAGTAGACAACGACAGTGAATCCGACATCACCCCAGAGGAGGAACAAGAAGAGCCGGAACAAGAAGAGGTTACTGCTGCGGATGACCTGTTAATGCTTGACCGATTACGTCAAGGTGGCCTTCCACATGTTGATGCCACTGAACCCTATGAGCCTGTCATTGATTATAGTGATGATGATGATTATGCATTTATTGATGATACTGATCAAGATTATTAGTAGTGTCAGGTATTCAATTTTTTTATGTTGTACTTGATGATGATACACTTGATATACATATTATTATTCATGTCGGTATTTTTTTATGTTGTACTAATTTCGTTTACTCTTTGTCATGGCAGGTGTTGAAAGATGGTGGGCGCTGGTCGGGAGCGCTCCGAGGCCCCTTCTTCGTCGGCGCGTGGTGTGAGGTCTTCCATTCCACACGCACCTCTCTGCCGAGCGTTGCTAGACAGTATGGCGACACCGCCGGGCCCTTCTTCGTCGATCGCGGTGCCCAGCAGGGGATGAGGTAAGAAGAAGAGACGAGCTGGAGCACGTGGTCGCGGGAGAGGAGGTAGGGTGACTGCTAGGGCGCCTTCCTCGCTGCCACCCCCAGCTATTTCACCCGAGCACGTGACTACTAGGGTGGACTCGTCCGAGGAGGAGGCTACACGGACTCCGGTCCACGAGCCTCCGGTCCACGGGCCTTTGGCCCACGAGAGTTCGGCCCACGAGACCCCGGAGGAGCACACGTCTGGATGGGGTACCTGGCCGGATCAGCCTGAGGGGCCGAGTGGCCATGCTGATGATGGCAGGGAGCCGACTGATATCGAGGAGGAGGGGGGCACCGTCTACCAGCGTGGTTGTACACGGCTCCCGTCCGTGCCGGCAACCTGCGAGCAGAGGTGGTTGATTTTCCCTGATGGTGAGAGGTAAGTGCATTTAATCTTTTTATACCTTTTGCATTCACGTTTCTTCAAATAACTAATGCGTTGGCCTTGTCATGCTGCAGGGGTTGGGACCACCATCATAGTGTCCGCCGGCCCAACTCTGTCCTTGGAGTTCTTTGTCGGCAAAACTTCCCGGGGTTTGTCCGTTGCTCGGTGAGGTCGGCTTCGAGCTTGGATTGAGTTGGGAGCACTACTTGGCTGCCTCAGCCCCGCGGGTGATATTATCGGCGGTGTCTTGTGCAAGGCGAGGCGACGTGGTGATCGAAAGTTCGGTAATTTCTCCTTTACACAATTAAAAATCTTCAACTAGCTAGTTATTAATTATACTAATCAATATTGTCTCATTTGATTGCAGACATTCTACAGGTGTGAGGAGGGATACGAGGAGGAATCGGCAAATGTTATCGATAACGTCTGCAAGCGCCTACTACAGAACTTACGGCACGAGGCTCGGGTGCAGGCTATTCGAGACTACTACGCCTCGCGTGGTATAAAGAAGACCAAGCCGGCGTGCCGCGAGAAGTTCTTGAGTAAGGAGGAGTACATGAAGGTAATTCTTAAGGCCTTGTACTTACTTCCTTCATTTAGTAATTTATAGCCGTAGCGCTCAAGTTTCTATTTGCTAACTTAGGCCCCTCCGAGATGGTGTGTGGATCGGATGGATTGTTGGGAGGTGTTGGTCAATGAGTGGTGCTCAAAAGAATGGCTAGCCGTCCACAACGAGGCCAAGGACAAACGTGCCCAAATGGAAGGTGTGCCACACCATCAAGGCAGCTCCAACTTATATCAGTTCGGGCGGAACTGGGTATGTGGTTTGCTTCATGATTCATGAAATTCATTCATCATGCTAGCTTTAGCCCTTTAATTACTAATTTACTTTGTTTCTCTCTTTCAGGCACGCTACAATAAGGCGGATAAGGTGCCAGAGGTGTACGACCTGTATGCCATGGCCCACACTGCCTCTTACAAGAAAGTCAAGGCATTCTCTCCGTCTAACCTCGATGATCCAAAGAACTTCACCAACATCTCCTCCCACGACAAGCTCGTGAAATATAGAGATCATGGGAAAGCGAGGAAAGGGGAGGACTTTAACCCGAGCCAGGGTCCCATTGATACAGAGCTGCTGATGATATCTGGTGGCGGGAGGTCCCATGGCTCCATAGCCATGGGAGATGGACTTATCCGTTGTCCTAGCACTCTCCCGGAGATCAAGGCACGCCAGTCGAGCTCCGCTCCTGAGATAAGGCCTCGTGAATAGTCAGTCCAACTCGCCTTCAAGGTTAGTTATACGTACTCAGCTATCTTTCTCCATTACATTGTGTGCGTTTCCATCAATGATTACAAATGGTCATGTGAGTGATGTTGCAGGCTGCTATCTGAGTGAGAGAGATAGAACGGAGAAACTTGGCGGAGGCGGCGGAGAGGCAGCGGGAGTTGGAGGAGAGGGCGACAAAGATGTTGGAGGAGGAGAGGCACGGAATGACATGCGAGGCAAGGGCCATGTACGAGCTCCTTGTGGTAAGTTTCTTCTGCAGATTAGCCAAAACATTCATGTAGTGTTTGTCTCATTACTAACTAGTATAACTGAGTTATCAAAACCAAATGTGCGATGCGTATGCGAGAAGTCCGGTCGAGACCGCTCCGCCAATGCCGATGATTGCTCCAGGACCACGGTGAGTTTAATTTGAATGGACATTACTTGCTAGTCTTAACATTTGAGTGTCATCATGCTAACGAGACATTGGAAATGATCTTTGGTGCAGCGTAACTCCAGACAAGCATCGCACAATCCTTCTCCAGCTACCGGCACGAGCCAGCCCGCTCCTACACCTCCATGATCACGGTAAGTTTCTCTAGTGTTTTGCTTAACAAATGCATAAAGACGTAGACTTAGCTTTATTTCCTCCAATACGCTTACCATAATGACCTAGAGTTAGCTTCTTTTCCTCCAAAATGACTTAATAAGCTTACTGACCTCCAAAACCATCCATTTTACCTAAGTTAGCTCTAAAACGATCTGTACTTAGCTTACTTATGTCAAAAATTGCATAATTAGCTTAGTTAGCTCATAAACGATTCATTTTACCTAAGTTAGCTCTAAAACGACCCATTTTACCTTAATTAGCTTATAAATGATCCATTTTATCCAAGTTAGCTCTAAAATGACCCATTTTACCTAGATTAGCTCCTAAATGATCCATTTTACCTACGTTAGCTTTAAAATGACCCATTTTACCTAGGTTAGCTCCAAAATGACTTATCTTACCTAGGTTAGCTCTAAAATGATGCATTTTACCCAAGTTGGCTCTAGAATGACCCATTTTACCTAGGTTAGCTCATAAATGATCCATTTCACCTAAGTTAGCTCATAAACGATCCATTTTACCTAGGTTAGCTCCAAAATGACCCATCACACCTAGGTTAGATCTAAAATGATGCTTTTTACCTAAGTTGGCTCATAAACGATCCATTTCACCTAGGTTAGCTCATAAACGATCCATTTCACCTTAGTTAGCTCAAAAACAATCCATTTCACCTAGGTTAGCTCCAAAATGACCCATCTTACCTAGGCTAGCTCCAAAATGACCCATCAAACCTAGGTTAGCTCTAAAATGATGCTTTTTACTAAGTTAGCTCATAAATGATCCATTTCAACTAAGTTAGCTCATAAACGATCCATTTCACCTAAGTTATCTAAAAAATGATCCATTTCACCTAAATTAGCTCTTAAATGATCCATTTCACCTAAGTTAGCTCATAAACGATCCATTTCAACTAAGTTAGCTCATAAATGATCCATTTCACCCAAGTTAGCTAAAAAAGATCCATTTCACCTTAGTTAGCTCATAAACGATCCATTTCACCTTAGTTAGCTCATAAACGATCCATTTCAACTAAGTTAGCTCATAAATGATCCATTTCAACTAAGTTAGCTCATAAACGATCCATTTCACCTAAGTTAGCTCATAAAGGATCCATTTCACCTTAGTTAGCTCATAAATGATCCATTTCACCTAAGTTAGCTCATAAACGATCCATTTCACCTTAGTTAGGTCATAAACTATCCATTTCAACTAAGTTAGCTCATAAATGATCCATTTCAACTAAGTTAGCTCATAAACGATCCATTTCACCTAAGTTAGCTCATAAATGATCCATTTCACCTTAGTTAGCTCATAAACAACCCATTTCACCTTAGTTAGCTCATAAACAACCCATTTCAACTTAGTTAGCTCATATTGTTGGGGAACGTAGTAATTTCAAAAAAAAATCCTACGCACACGCAAGATCATGGTGATGCATAGCAACGAGAGGGGAGAGTGTTTTCCACGTACCCTCGTAGACCGAAAGCGGAAGCGTTATAACAACGCGGTTGATATAGTCGTACGTCTTCACGGCCCGACCGATCAAGCACCGAAACTACGGCACCTCCGAGTTCTAGCACACGTTCAGCTAGATGACGTTCCCTGGACTCTGATCCATCAAAGTGTCGGGGAAGAGTTCCATCGGCATGACGGCGTGGTGACGATCTTGATGTTCTACCGTCGCAGGGTTTCGCCTAAGCACCGCTACAATAATATCGAGGACTATGGTGGAGGAGGGCACCGCACACGGCTAAGAGATCTCAAGGATCAATTGTTGTTGTGTCTATGGGGTGTCCCCCTGCCCCCGTATATAAAGGAGCAAGGGGAGGAGGCGGCCGGCTAGGGAGAGGCGCGCCAAGGGGGGAGTCCTACTCCCACCGGGAGTAGGACTCCTTCCTTTCCTAATAGAAGTAGGAGAGAAGGAAGGGGAAGAGAGAAGGGAAGGAAGGAGGGGGCGCAGCCCCTCCCCCTAGTCCAATTCGGACTAGGCCTTGGGGGGGCCTGCCCTAGGCAGCCCCTCTCTCTTTCCCGTATGGCCCAATAAGGCCCAATACTTCTCCTCGGCGAATTCCCGTAACTCTCCGGTACTCCGATAAATACCCGAATCACTCGGAACCTTTCCGAAGTCCGAATATAGTCGTCCAATATATCGATTTTTATGTCTCGACCATTTCGAGACTCCTCGTCATGTCCCCGATCTCATCCGGGACTCCGAACTCCTTCGGTACATAAAAACTCATAAACTCATAATAAAACTGTCATCGAAACCTTAAGCGTGCGGACCCTACGGGTTCGAGAACTATGTAGACATGACCGAGACACGTTTCCGGTCAATAACCAATAGCGGAACCTGGATGCTCATATTGGCTCCTACATATTCTACGAAGATCTTTATCGGTCAAACCGCATAACAATATACGTTGTTCCCTTTGTCATCGGTATGTTACTTGCCCGGGATTCGATCGTCGGTATCTCAATACCTAGTTCAATCTCGTTACCGGCAAGTCTCTTTACTCGTTACGTAATGCATCATTCTGTAACTAACTCATTAGCTACATTGCTTGCAAGGCTTATTGTGATGTGCATTACCACAAGGGCCCAGAGATACCTCTCCGACAATCGGAGTGACAAAACCTAATCTCGAAATACGCCAACTCAACATGTACCTTTGGAGACACCTGTAGAGCTCCTTTATAATCACCCAGTTACGTTGTGACATTTGGTAGCACACAAAGTGTTCCTCCGGTAAACGGGAGTTGCATAATCTCATAGTTGTAGGAACATGTATAAGTTATGAAGAAAGCAATAGCAACATACTAAACGATCAAGTGCTAAGCTAACGGAATGGGTCATGTCAATCACATCATTCTCCTAATGATGTGATCCCGTTAATCAAATGACAACTCACAATTAAAATTTATAGATACGTTTATGATGTATTAGGGTGAACCTACTATGAGTTAAGGTTGCCTATCAACTAGTCTAACCTCGCCTTATAAAGGGGACGAGGCCTAGGACTACAAAGAGACCTAGTCGACTATGGCGGTTGAGGATCCCTCCTCGAAATTGAAGGTATGCAAATCATACTCCATCTCTTTTGAAATATAAGGTGCATATGTCTCTAAGATTTGCTTTTGATGAACGATCAGTCTATGGTTTTCCTAGATAAATTTGATACCACTGAAAAATACTTCTTAATACAAATCCAATTTGTATACTTTTTTCATTATGTATCATGTAGTCCACTATTATTGAATAAATTCTGGATCAAAGATAAAGTTTGCAAAGCATATGCACCTTATGCTTCTGTAGAAATGGTGTATATATGAACATAAGACCATGATGGTAATGGTTGCTGTTAACATACATGTTTTATAAAAGTGTTTGACATTAATTTTCAGGCAACCCATGAATAAACAATACGCAAATTTTAAACCAAACCTCCTATTCGCGGCCAGCAAAAAATACGCTTATCATACAAATTAAAACCACTAAAATCAATGTAGAGAAAATCCATGAAAATTAAAATCAGAAAGAGCATTAGTAAGTACTACGACATCATGATGATGATGCTAAAACCAGAGCTGGCCAAATGGGTTGGCCCAGCATGGCATGGCCCAGCCCATCGAGCCGGCCCGACACAAGATGGCCCAACCCATCGTAATCGTGCATGGCATGGCCTGGCCAATCGTGGCACGATTATTAGCCGGGCCGTGCCATGATGTCCCCTCCAGCCCAGGTACGACCCAGAAGCTATGCGGGCCGGCCCACGGCATCCCAGGCCTGTTAGGCTGGCTGCCCGCTAGGTTGCTATTGGGCTATTTTTCGACCATATATATCAAACAAAATCCTAAATAAGAATTAAGTAAATAAATGGGCCGTGCCGTACCGGCCTGCGTGCTCATACTTCAGGCCCAGGAACGGCCCCTGGCATGCCGTGCGGGTGTCCTACCGGGCCGGCCCAGCTAACCCAGCCCGTTTGGCCAACTTTGGCTAAATCATTGTTCTTAAACCCAACTGGTCAAGCTAAAAAACAAAGCCAACTCGGCAACTCCAAGCCCCCCGACGTACCCCCTGCAGCCTTAATGTAGAATTGTACCTCGTGCTCGTCTCCGTTCTGTTGGCCAGTCGTGGCACGATTATTAGCCGGGTCGTGCCGTGCTGTCCCCTCCAGCCCAGGTACGACACATAAGCTATGAGGGCCAGCCCGCGGCATGCCAGGCCTATTAGGTTGGCTGCCCGCTAGGTTGTTATTGGGCTATTTTTCGGCCATATATATCAAACAAAATCCTAAATAAGAATTAAATAAATAAATGGGCCGTGTCGTACCGGCCCGCGTGCTCATCCTTCAGGCCCAGGAACAACCCCTGGCATGCCATGCGGGCGTCCTACCAGGCCGGCCCAGCTATCCCAGCCCGTTTGGCCAGCTTTGGCTAAATCATTGTTCTTGAACCCAACTGGTCAAGCTAAAAAAACAAGCCCAACTCGGCAACTCCAAGCCCCCCACCCCCGAGAGCTCATATACACCGCATTTTGCGGCGAATAGCTCATGCGACGCACAGGAGGCGTGCGACTGGGCGGGCCCATTCGCTGTCTCGCGCAGAATGTAAAATTCGCAAAAAAAAAGATCGCCCTACCGATAGGACTCGAACCTACGACCTGCTACATATACACGCTACGGGCTAGCCACCACGTCAGGCGAGTTACTCTGAAGCATTGGCAGCACCACACTTAAAGAAATTGCCAACAGCGGCAAAAAATAAAAACCAGTCCGCCAAATTCCAAAAAATAAAACTTGCGGGAATGGGATCCTACTCAAGTCCTCCCGCCAGAGAAGCGAGTACGTAACCACTGTAGTGACTGAGGTTTAGTATGTACAATGGCAGCCCGGAGTATATGAACTATAATCCGCGGCACATTAAAACTTGTTTTTAAAGAAACTCTTTTTGAAACGCAAACATTATTAGGGGACTCAAAATTTTAAAAACAAACATGAACGAAAAATTGAATATGTGAATATATATAAATTACGAACTACTTTTTCATAAACGGCAAGAAATATTTTGAAAACAATAACAAAATTGAAAAACTGAACATTTTTCAAAATTAAACTATTTTTACAAAAATTGAGCATCTTTTAAATTTGGGAAACGGATTTCGAAAACATGATTTAAAAAAAATTGTGAACAGATTTGCAAAACTGCAGTATTTTTTGGCATATGTGAACAAATTTCGAAACAGGAACATTTTTTGAATATGTGAAAAAAATTAAACATGTGGACAATTTTTTGAATTTGTGAACAAATTTTGAAACATTAACATTTTTTGAATATGTGAACAAATTTTATAAAAATGAACAAATTTTGAATTTCCCAACATTTATAAACTTCAACATTTTTGGAATTTGTGAACAATTTTTTAAAGCACGAGCGATTTTTGAATCTTGAGAACAAATTTGGAAGCACGGACTATTTTTTGAATCTTGAGAACAAATTTTGAAACGAAGAACAAATTTGAAAAATCCTGAACAAATTTGGAAGCGCGTTTTTTTTAAAGCACGAACATTTTTTGATTCTTGAGAACCAATTTTGAAAAGGAGAACAATTTTTAAATATTCCGAACAAATTTGGAAGCGTGAACATTTTTGAAAAATTGTGAATAAAATTTGTAAAAACTCAACAATTCGAAAAGTGCAAATAATTTTCGGAAATGGGAACATTTTTGTAAAATCTCCCAAAAATATAAAACATGAAAGTTATTTTGAAAACCCTAACATTTCTCAAATTCGAAAACAAATTTTGGATACTCGAACATTTTTTATAACTGGGAACATTTTTTGAAAATCCTAAACAAAACTTGAACGCATGAACAGTTTTTAAAACTTGCGTACATTTTTTGAAACTCCTGAACAAAATTTGAAACATGAACATTTTTTGCAATCTGCGAACAATTCTTTAAATGGAAACGTTTTAAAAAATGCATGAACAGTTTTTAAAACTTGCGTACATTTTTAAAACTCACAACAAAATTTGAAAACACGAACATTTTTTTGAATTTGGTTAACAAATTTTGAAATGGGGAGATTTTTTTAAACTCCCAAACATAATTTGAAACGTGAACAAAAAGAAAATAAAAAGAGAAGAAAAAGGAATTGAAAGATGAAATAAAGAAACAGAAAAACGAAGAAAGAAAAAGAAAAAAAACAGAAAAAACAACAAAGAAAAAGCAAACAGAAAGAACCAATGAAAACCCGGTTCAAGAACCTTCTAGAAGGTTCCCAAAACCGTTCAGGAACCCTCCAGAAGGTTCCCAAAACCGGACGAGGTAGCGCCTGCGCTATCTGCTAACTGGGCCGGCCCATCTTGATCGCTAGTCGCTCGCCTCTCTGTGCGAAGCCTCGACAACCTGCAGGCTGCCAGCCTTGCTGTAGAATTGTACCCCGTGCTCGTCTCTGTTCTGTTGGCCAGCCGTCCGCCGGCATGGCGCTCCCGGAACTGCTCTCGCGCCTGCGCCTCGCACCCCTCCACCACCATCACCTGCGCCGCTCTCTCTCCGCCGTCGCCCCTCAGCCGCACGAGCCGCCCCCTCCCCATCCCGCCCCACCGCCACAGCCGGCCTCCAACAAGCACAAGCTCTTCGTCGCCGGTAACGCTCCTCCCTCCTGTCCCCGTCTACTTATTCCCCAATCGGTCATTGGCACTCACCTCGGTTTGCCTCGTTTGCTTGCGAGCATGGGCAGGGCTCTCGTGGTCCGCGGACGAGCGGTCGCTGACGGACGCCTTCTCCTCCTTCGGCACCGTCACCGAAGGTAAAGACCAATCCACATGCAAACCAAAGCCATTTCTCATTTGGTCGGTAGCAATATAACCTCTCGCGTGGTGGGTGCTGGGCGGGTTCAGATGGTGCGCGCGGTAGGTGCTCGACGAAACGGCTCCCAGGCCCTCCTGGACGACCCGGTTCCGCCCAGCCTCGCGAACTGTTCGACAGAATGCCTGTTAGGGACATCGTTGCCTGCTCGGCGGCAATCTACCGGAATGCGAGGGCCGGGTCGTTCGACGAGGCCGTTGGACTGTTTGTCGGCATGGTGAGGTCAGGAGTGCGCCCAAACTCGTTCACCTTGGTCGGTGCATCGCTCGCAGCGGCCGGGCTGGGTGACGCCGTGCTCACCGACTGCATCCATGGGTGGGCTGTCAAGCTTCAGTTGGAATCCAATCCTTTTGTCCGAACCGCGTTGCTTGATTCATATGCGAAATGCGGTTGCCCCATCAAGGCACGTGCTTTGTTTGGTGCAATGAGGGATCCAGGTATAGTTACCTGGAATGCGATGATCTCCGGGTTAGTGCATAATGATTTGTTCGAGGAGGCAGTGCTGGTGTTTAAAAGGTTGCTTCATTCGTTGGGGCCAATTGATAATGTTGTGACTATGATAAGCACTGCTCAAGCTTGTGCTGGTTGTGGTGATGTTGGACTGTGTGGGACCGCACATGCTTACGCAGTCAAGATGGGGCTTGATTTGGATGTATCAGTGACAAACTCGATACTGGGCATGTACTTGAGTTTTGTTAGCCTTGAGATTGGAAGAGAGATTTTCAGGAAGGTTCCTGTCAACAATGTTGTTAGTTGGACGATGATGATGGGTTTCCTTCTTGAGAAAGGGCATGCTGGTGAAGTTATATGTATGTTTGTCAAGATGAGGTCAAGCGGTATAGTTCCTGACATGGTATCAATGGTTGGTTTGGTGCAAGCTTGTGCACTTATGGGTGATGGAAGCAGAGGAAAGTTGGTTCATAACCAGATTGTAATCCGTGGGTTTAGTAGAGAGCTTCCTGTAGTGAATTCATTAATCACAATGTATTCCAAATGTAAGGATTTAAGCTCTGCAAGGAAGTTGTTTGATGGAAGAAGGGATAAGAGCTTGGTCTCATGGACTGCAATGGTGGCGGCGTGTGTAGAAAATGGAGATGTGCTAGAAGGATTGGATCTCTTTGCTAAGATGAGGCATGGAGGCTTGTTTGCGATTGATTATGTAACGTTAGTCACCTTATTGCTCGCCTGTTATGTGATTGCTAAGTTTGACCTGTGTGTTCAGCTTCACGGGTATAGCTACAAGTCAGGTTTGTCTTTGTACAGACCTGTTCTTAACACCCTTATGGCAGTTTATGGTAAGTGTGGATATGTGGCTCTAGCTCAAAAATTGTTTGATGAGATGATTTGTCGAGACACTGTCTCGTGGAATACTATGATATTATCCTTTGGTATAAATGGCCAAGGAGAGGAAGCGATAACACTTTTTAATGAGATGGAGAAATCTAGCGAGGGCCGAGACAGTGTAACATACTTGAATACATTGCTAGCATGCAGCCATTCTGGCCTGGTGGATGATGGGTTGATCATCTTTAGAAGAATGATAAACGATAAGGGCATAAATCCATGTCAGGAGCACATTGGATGCATAGTGGATATGTTAGCAAGAGCTGGCCGCTTGGACGAAGCAGCAGGAGTGGCTAGCTTGACTGACAATAAACTGGGACTAAATGCTTGGAAAGCCCTTATGGGAGGGGGTCATTTGCACAGTGACATGAAGTTCACTAATGTTGCTGCGGAGAAGGTGCTTACAGTGGAATCATTTGATTATGGACACGTGTTGCTACTTTCTAACACTTATGCATCACGTGGGAAATTCAGTGCTGCTGAATCTGTCAGATCCTGTTATACAAAACAGATCGCAAAGAAAACTCTGGGGCTTAGTTCAATTTAGGCCATGCCATCCATGATCCATCACAAGATAGCTGAAGAGTACTTCCCTGGGAAGGGTAAGGATATATCACACAAGGACCACCAGTCTCAAGCTATTGGAATCTATTTTAGGCATTAACGTTTGAATTTTACTTTGTCAAATGGTTAGTCTACTGTGAAGTGTGAACAATGGATGAGCATCAGCATTAGGTTTCAAAAGGCTCAGGTGCAATAGTGGATTGCCTCGGACCCTTGGCCATTGGGTCTTAAGTCTTGTGACTAACAGTCGGCTCAGCCTTTTGACACATGAATGTGGAGTTCGTCAGACGGTATTCTGACCACTTAGAAGAGTTGTTAAGTACACCTCAAATTTTCATTACTTTCTTTTGTTTATGGCCATTTTCCTTTACATATGGGTTGGAATATATCTGGTTAGAACTTGGAGTCCCAATCTTACTGACCTCTGGTTTGCTTGATTGGCATCTGTATCAATCACTCTGGAGCTGGTCCTGAAAACACGTGTGCTGATTACAACAACTCCAAAGAAAAGGAGAGTGAATAGCAGCAACATCAACAAGACAACAATGTACATTCACAGTAATATATACGTTGGTAGAGGAAGCTGCAATTACCAGCTGTGTGCTGTGCGTAGTATCTAATTACTTTTGAGTAAGATGGTTGGGTGCACTTCATTATGTAATTCATGAACAAACAATTAGCTCCTAGAGAATTCAAAAATACATAAGTTGGGTTTACTTGAAATATTTGATAATTCATATTTTTATATCTGCATCCATTGATCAGGTTAACTGGATCCAAGTATTTCTGCTACAACTTGCAGTTTCTTTTGGCAGTCCCTATGTATCAGCTGATTTTGAGTTATTACTTCTGAATTGGGTGTTCATGAATCTAGTTGCGTCCTTTCTTCCTAAAAGGCAATATAATTCATGCATATTGCTCTTGCAGTACCGACAGATCCTATACTTCTCATGTGTTGATACTAAGAGGTATAGATAGCTAGTCTGCAGTGTACATTACTCTGTACCTGCATGTAGTCTGGTTCATGCGCATGGGTTTCTGTCAGTGTCCATCATTTCTATTTTGAGCAAGTTTGTCCGTGGCATGTGGTTATTGATTGACCTAATACAGGGGCATACTCTGAGTGATAACATGTGAATGTGCATATACTGTGGAACTAGCTAACTGAGTTATATCATTGTTTGCCTGGTATTAGATTTTGTGGCCATAATGGAACTTCAGTATCATTTGTTCTATTCATCCCAGAAAATTAATACTTAATGTTGTTTTTACATGTGTTAAACTTATCTTAATATGGTGAAGTTATATGGATACTATTTCGTGTTGCAGTGAGAATAATGTATGACAAAAACTCTGGAAGGTCAAGAGGCTTTGGTTTTGTCCAGTTCTCAAATAATTATGAGGCTAATTGTGCCAAGGACGCTATGGATGGAAAGGTTCTTTATGAAGAGAGTTGCCTTACAAACTGCTATTGCTAGATATTCGTTTGATAGAAGGATCAAACAAATGACCTGGATTTTTTTTAATTCTACAGGTAATGCTGGGGCGGGCATTACGAATAAGTTTTGCTCTTGACAAAGTTCGTGGTGGTCCAGTTATTGTTCCACGACTTCCCACGGTGGGTAAATTTTTGTCATATCCGTTCCCTAAAATATGACCTTTTTTGGCTACTGTAAACTCATCTATAGAAACATTGCTGGGATTTGATTTCTATACTCGTTTGAATATGCTATTGTGCATATCCTTAACACTCTATCCAAATTCAGATAAAACAAATCGAAGTTTTTTTTTGGAAACAGTTGTTTGAGACAGTTCATTGAAGGATGACCCTATGCCCGTACTGTTTGAACTTCACCTTTTTTTGCGGGGATGATTGAACTTCACCTGAAAGTATAACGAAAAGGTTATTTAACTTATTAGTTTCTTCACATGTTGAACACCTATTAGTGGAGGCACAGTCCACAAGGGTGTGATTGGTTTAATCTAATTGCTTAGTTGCCATTAGTTTTCGGAGCCCTAGTCCAATCCTCAAATGATCCATAAATAATCTAAACATTATGTGAATGCATTTAAGAATAAATAAATATTATATGCACGAAAGGCTGTACTAGCAAGTGCGGCCTGTGCGTACTTGCTGCAGACACACTACTGACTTAATTAAGTTCCACAAAAATATCGCTGGCGTCATTATGTTCCAGAAACTCACACTTCATCAAATTGGAATACAATAGACCTTTTAGCTCTTCATTGATGCTCTTTGGATAACAGTCATACATCCTGGCTAAACTACGCTACATTAGTGATTCGTCACATTAAAAAGATAATAAAGTCCTGTGCCATATTGCGAAACAGGAAAGTCTGTTGACAATTTTCCAAGTATATACTCTCTGCAGGACAAATTTCCCTCCCACTACTTATTTTTTAGGTGCATCTGTATTGGCATCGACCTCTGCTTCTGCCTCTTCCTTGGTGTGTACTTTGATGGACTCTTCAGCATGGAGTGACATGGATTTATATTGATAGTAGTGTGAGCATATAAGGAAGTAGAAAAGGTTCAGTACTCCTATGAGGGCAATGAAATAGAAGTAATAATCAAGCTTTCCAAGATTAATGTCATCTGTCAACCAGCTTGTGTGGCCATCTCTGGTAGTCACTTTCCTTGTAATGTTTGCCAGAGCAGTACTCAAGTAGTTTGCTCCAGCTAACGTAACGAAAAAGAGGGATCCTGCCAGGGTTAGCATCTGCTCTGGAAACTGCTTATTATAGAATTCTATTTGTCCAACTGCATTGAAGGCCTCAGCAATACCCATTAAAATCAATTGGGGGGCAAGCCACATGACTGACATAGGTGATTTTCCTCCATTAGACAATGCTGAGTTTCTCCTTTTGTGTTCAACAACCCCTGCTACCACCATTGAAATGGGAGAAATCACCAATCCTATACCCTGTCTCTGAAGAAGTGTAATTCCACTTTCCACTCCGGTGAATCTTCTAGCTATAGGTACCAATATTCGGTCATAAATCGGCAGGAATGCAGTTAGGGCGATTAAGGATATGGATATAACAGAGCCTGCAGGGATTTCAAAATGTGTTCCAAGGTGACAGTCCATTGTTAATGTTTGCAAGATTATATATGTGAATTGTTGTGCCAACGCGACGAAGCATATGATGCCAGATATACAGATAGGCACAATTCTTAACAAACATTTAACCTCTTCTATCTGCTGGATACTGCAAAGCTCCCATGAGTTTCTTGCAGAACCGTCATCATTTATATCACCATCCCTTACAATCGCACCTTTGTTCAGACACCTGAGTACAAATGACAATAAAAGGTGGATATACATTAGCATCTAGCACATAATTGTTTGGAATGATTCGTATTTTTGTTTGATCTGCCTAGCATGTTCTTTATCTTTTTATTTCACTTTGTCGAGGAGTGCAGGACGTTTTGCTCACTTTACTTGCAGAGAAATGGCTTACATTTATCAACACATGAATTTCTGCATGTTTTAGCAAGTTACATGGATGTTAAGCCTATAGAACACTTTTGCAAGCTAATTGGAATAGTTTTCTTGGAAAAAATTATGATACTTTTGGGAATGGGATGCTATCAAATCGTATTTTTTGTCTGTGTTGTGACACTTCCATCGTGGCTAGTTCTTTATTTTACCTGAACTGCGAAGTAAGTGGCAATCTGAAAATACGGTGGCCACCTATGGGAGGACTGAAGAGCAGCAACTCTTGTTGATTTATATTGTCAGGATGCGGAAGCTTGAGTCTTCTCTTTTTAAATGATGCCACTAAAACTTGGGAAATTCCGGTGAAGATGCTTCCCTCTGGTGGTACATGGACATAAAGTCTAGTGCCCATGAATAAAATGATGATTGACAAAAGCATGAAGAATGTGGGAATGCCAAATCCTATTGGCCAGCTGATGCTATTCTGGATGTAGATGAGAATAGTCATGGAGAACACCAGGGCTGCAGTAGTTGTGCCATAATACCAGTTATAATAGCTATTCAGGCCCTTTCGGCTTTTTTCATCAGTCATATCGAATTGGTCTACTCCAAAGGGCAAGCTGCATGGTCGGATTGCTCCACCGCCAATGGTTAGAAACGCTAGAGATATGTATAGCACGCTCAACTGGAGTGTTGATGGACTGTTGCAGTGCCCACCTAGTTGGGCTGTCTGACTGCAGCCTGGTGGTTTGAGAGCTGGAACTGATGCAGACAAAGTCAATCCCAGCATCCCCTGTTTTCATAGCAAATAAATACGCAGATTAGACTGCGAGCAATGCAAAAATCTATTAGTTGCTGACATCTGCGAACATATTGTAGGAAATTCAGTATAGCTCACATTTTTCTAGTTCGTGATAGTAATTCCTTAGAACAGCTAACTCGGTAAATAAATGCCATTTGCTGAGACATCAAGTTTTGTTGCGATAATAAGCAGATAAAATGTTAGCCATTGCCTGTGGTTCGTTGCACATGTTATTTCTCATATTAATCAATCAATAATGCTGTTTTTTTAAAAGCATAATGCTGTATATTTCATTCGTTCGTTAGACTTATTTTGCCAATGACGACTTATCTCACATTTCCTTTTGTCAATACAAGCAGGCGAAACAAGAGGACTAAAAGAACTTTGACCGTGGCACGGACATACCAGGAGGCTAAAGAAGGATCCGTAGGCCAGGGTTCTGAACCTTCCCAAGTAGGCGTCGGAGATGAAGGCGCCTAGTAACGGCGCAAAGTTGAGCGTACCGTAGAAAATGTTGGTGATGTTTGCTGCTGTGAGCCGCCCAATGTTGTAGCGCTTGACAAGATAGACCGTGAGATTTGCTGCCACCCCAACTGACCCCACCTTCTCAAACGCCTCGGTTGCTGCATAAAAAGAAAGTGTGAGGCACATTTCTTGCCTTCCGACGTTGCACGGTGTTATGGAATCTAAATGGCCGTGCTTTGTTATACTCCGACGCCTACTTGGGTGGAGTAAAAGTTAACAATTGTGCCGTCGTGGTCCCTTAGGTTGTGCAAATAAAAAAGATCCTAAAATTATAAATTAAATGAACCAGCTAATCAGAAGACCATGATACACTTCTGTCTACTGCATTGAATGTGTGATAATTGTGGTAGCAAAGGCTCACAATCTTTAAGCTCGTAAATGTTTGAGATTTGCCAATCTGTCCCTAAATGCCATTCATCTATTTTTGTGTGCCATGGAAACATATGACCAACCATTCAACGCGGCACGGGCGAATCTAATCCTTGATCTTCCCTGTACGAGTCAAACAGCTACTAGCACTAATTGTTGGACTCATTTTTCCTTTGCGGGGAAAGCCAGAATTAGCCTTTTGTTTTCGTTTTTGTGGAAATTGTTCATGGCCATCATGATGAGCTTGCTAGCTCGGCCGTCTGGAGGTAGGGATGCGCTCCTAGGCTGTACGACAGGCCGAGGTAGGGATGCTTCTTGTACTAACTCTCTCTCACACACGACGGCACACAAGCAAAGCAATAACACAGATAGGAAAGAAGAAGACACCAAAGCAGACTGAGAGATGGAGAGATCCACACGGGAATGAGAGTAGAAGTGCATACCTATGATAAAGGGCATGCACCTCCACCCCTGCGGCTTCCTCCTGCCGCCCGGCCTTGCGCCACTGCCGCCGGCGCCCTCCTCCAGCAGCGCCCCGCCTCCACCCATCTCCACCTCCGCAGCAGGAGCAGCCATGTCCCCGTCTCTGTCCCAAGCCTCGGCTCTCGAGCGAAAAACGGCCCGCGGGACACAGGGGCAAGCGACGTTGTATCTCGGAATTTAAGGAGGGCTGCATGCGCCTACGTAATCCCGCCAGAAAGCAAGCCAGAGCGAGAGCGCCTCGGCCTTGGGCGGTGTCAATCTCGTCATTTGTTTCGGTGCCGTCACTGGCGTCTCTAGGATCAGGATGGATGGCTGGATGCGTGCATGGATATGCAGCATATGTCAATAAATAAATAAATAAATATATATCCTCATGCGGCGCGCATGAGTAGGTGGGGTGCGGGACGGGAGGGGGAGGCCACCACGCATCCTCGTAGTAACGTGTCGCCTCGCGATCGAAACCGCATCCTCCGTTGGAGTATCTTGCTTTCAATTGCGTGCAGTGATTTCAGTGTCAGTGTGTGGGCTGGTAACCGTCGGCTTCCTCCCTCCCTCGGCGGCACTTGATGGCAGCGGGTACGGGACCGACGCTCGGTGGGGTTCTTTTTTCTTCTTCTTCTTCGTCCTTGGACCGCGTCAACGGCGACGTGCGTGCTGGGTGAAGGGAGTACAGCTGGCAGTTACGTATGGCCACGGCCCATGCTTGTGATCGATCGAGCCGAAATGTTTGACGTCAGGTACCTCATCCTGGGGATGCACATGCATCACAGACTCACAGTACCTCGGTCTGTCTATCATACGACTGGCTCGAGTCGACGACCCATCTTTTCCATCCCGAGCTATCAAAGGGTTCTTGTCGTGGCTCGTATGGACCTGTGCCCTGTGCCTGGGTTGTTTTCGATCTTAGGGGCACTGGACCCGGTTTCCTGCGCCATCCCATGCGCGCGTCCATGGATAATCGGATATGCAGGATTTCTATTTCGAAATCAAGCAATTTGACCGCTCACACCAGCCCGGCTGTGCGGCGACATATCTTATCTTGAGGCTATTGTTGCAGGTCTCCAATAGTCAGCAATTCGAAGGATAGTAGTCCATATCATGTTTTAAGGGTGCTTTATATTAATTTTTATTTATATGGAGAATAATCTCGAGCACTAATTTAAAAGGGATAGTTGTAACCATTTTTACCTGTTGAGCGTAGCAGAATCAGTAGAGGATCCAGCTCATTGAGTCTGGGTGGGCCAATAGTGGAACTGTAAAGAATTTGCTTTTACAAATATTTTTTAACCTTTTTTTTTTTGCTATGATATAAAGCAATTGGAAAAATCCTAGTGTTGGAAATATGCTCTAGAGGCAATAATAAAATGATTATTATTATATTTCCTCGTTCATGATAATTGTCTATTGTTCATGCTATAATTGTATTAACCGGAAACCGTAGTACATGTGTGAATACATAGACCACAACATGTCCTTAGTGAGCCTCTAGTTGACTAGCTCGTTGATCAATAGATGGTTGTGATTTCCTGACCATGGACATTGGATATCGTTGATAACGGGGTCACATCATTAGGAGAATGATGTGATAAACAAGACCCAATCCTAAGCATAACACAAGATCGTGTAGTTCGTTTGCTAGAGCTTTCCTAATGTCAGGTATCATTTCCTTAGACCATGAAATTGTGCAACTCCCAGGAGTGCTTTGGGTTTATCAAACGTCACAACGTAACTAGGTGACTATAAAGGTGCACTACAGGTATATCCGAAAGTGTCTGTTGGGTTGGCATAAATCTAGACTGGGATTTGTCACTCCGTATGACGGAGAGGTATCTCTGGGCCCACTCGGTAATGCATCATCATAATGAGCTCAATGTGACTAAGGAGTTAGCCACGAGAGCTTGCGTTATGGAACGAGTAAAGAGACTTGCCGGTAACGAGATTGAACAAGGTATGGGAATACCGACGATCGAATCTCGGGCAAGTAACATACCGATAGACAAAGGGAATTGTATACGGGATTGATTGAATCCCTGACATCGTGGTTCATCTGATGAGATCATCGTGGAACATGTGGGAGCGAATATGGGTATTCAGATCCCGCTATTGGTTATTGGCCGGAGAGGTGTCTCGGTCATGTCTGCATGGTTCCCGAACCCGTAGGGTCTACACACTTAAGGTTCGATGACGCTAGAGTTGTAATGGGAATAGTATGTGGTTACCGAAGGTTGTTTGGAGTCCCGGATGAGATCGCGGATATCACGAGGAGTTCCAGAATAGTCCGGAGGTGAAGATCGATATATTGGACGAAGGGTATTGGAGTCCGGAATTGTTCCGGGGGTTCCGGGTGACGACCAGCGTGCCCGAAAGGGGTTCCGGAGGCCCCGACAAGCGTTGGGGGGCCTTATGGGCGAATGGGAAGGGGAACATCAGCCCACTAAGGGGTTGTGCGCCCCTTCCACCCCATCTCACGTAACCTGGAGAGGTGGGGGAGCCTCCCCTAGGGCAGCCACCCCTCCCGGCCTGGGAGGCAAGTTTCCTAGGGGTGGGGGCGCCCAAACCCATCTAGGGTTTTCCCTGTGGCCGCCGCCGCTCCCCTAGGGAAACCCTAGGGCGCCTCCTCCTCCCCCTTCCCCCTATATATAGTGAGGGAGAGAGAGGGCAGCCGCATCCCTTCCCTGGCGCAGCCCTTTCCCCTCTCCAGCACCTCCTCCTCCTCCGTAGTGCTTGGCGAAGCCCTGCAAGAGAACCGCAAGCTCCACCACCACGCCGTCGTGCTGCCGGAGCTCTTCCTCAACTTCTCCTCTTCCCTTGCTGGATCAAGAAGGAGGAGACGTCCCCAGGCTGTACATGTGTTGAACGTGGAGGCGCCGTCCGTTCGGCGCTTGGATAGGATCTTCCGCGATTTGAATCACCGCGAGTACGACTCCATCAACTGCGTTCTTGTAACGCTTCCGCTTAGCGATCTTCAAGGTATGAAGATGCACTCCCTCTCTCTCATTGCTAGCATCTCCTAGATTGATCTTAGTGACACGTAGGACAATTTTGAATTATTATTACGTTCCCCAACAGTGGTATCAGAGTCAGGTTAATCCGTAGATTCTATGCACGAGTAGAACACAAAGTAGTTGTGGCGATGATTTGGTCAATTTACTTGCTGTTACTAGTCTTATCTTGATTCAACGGCATTGTGGGATGAAGCGGCCTGGACCGACCTTACACGTACGCTTACGTGAGACTGGTTCCACCTACTGACATGCACTTGATGCATAAGGTGGCTAGCGGGTGTCTGTCTCTCCTACTTTAGTCGGATCGGATTCGATGAAGAGGGTCCTTATGAAGGGTAAATAGAAATTGGCATATCGCCGTTGTGGCTTTTGCGCAGGTAAGAAACGTTCTTGCTAGAAACCCATAGCATCCACATAAAACATGCAACAACAATTAGAGGATGTCTAACTTGTTTTTGCAGGGTATGCTATGTGATGTGATATGGCCAAAAGGATGTGATGAATGATATATGTGATGTATGAGATTGATCATGTTCTTGTAATAGGAACCATGACTTGCATGTCGATGAGTATGTGAAAGTGCAACTACCCCTAGGTGGTTTTGGTAATTCCTAACAACATATAGCTCATTGAGCTAATGCTATTTCAAGATGAATATTTCAGGAAAGCTCAATAATTGGCATGGCATTGATGAGAAAAGTGGACCCCTCAAAATGCTAAGGACAAAAGGATTGGCTCAAGCTCAAAGCTCAAGACTCTACATTTTCTATTTTAGTGATCCAAGATCACATTGAGTCTATAGGAAAATCCAATACTATCAAGGAGGGATGAGGTGTTGCTTAATGGCTTGCTTGCTCAAAGTGCTTAGTGATATGCTCCCAAGCCCTCAAGTACTTTCTCACATCCACATATGACCTAAACCAAAAGTCTAACTCGGCCCCACCGATCCTTTCTATCCGGCGCCACCGAGTTCAGATGTCATAGCCACTGCCACAAACCCTAGGCAAATCGGTCTCACCGATAGGGATCTCGTTCTCACCGAGATGGGGTTGTAATCTCTCTGTGTATGTTGATTATCAAAATCGGTCTCACCGACACTACTAGGGAAAAGCTTATACACAGACGCTTACTAGTAGCGCGGGTTTATACCCCTCGCTACTGCTACTTACTAGTAGCGCGTGTTTTTACCCCTCGCTACTGCTACTTACTAGTAGCGCGTGTTTTTACCCCTCGCTACTACTAAGTTGATAGTAGTAGCGCGGGTTTTTAACCCTCGCTACTACTAAGCGGTCTCTACCGTGCCCCCCTCGGACATGCCATAGTAGTAGCGAGGGTTATAAACCTACGCTACTACTTTGTGAATAGCTGTAGCGCTGGTCAGATGCCCACGCTACTGGTATATTCCCACACCATCCACCCCCGATCCACCCCACCAACCGTCCCACTACCCACCACTATTTGTCTCAAAAAAAGAAAAAGAAAAACCCAACCCTCGATCCAGATCACCTACACCGCCGGCCTTCCTTCCACCTCCTCTCTTCTCCCCTCCTCCCCCGCCCCGCCGATCCCAATGGCCGCCACGCACCACCGCCCCCTCCACGCCCTCACGCACCCTCGCCCAGTCGCCGAACTGCTCCTCTGGAGGCGGAGGAACGCCTCTGCGGCGGCCGTCGCGGGCGCCACGGACCCTCGCCCAGTCGCCTACCTGCTCCTCTGGAGGCGGAGGAACGCCTCCGCGGCGGCCGTCGCGGGTGCCACGCTCGTCTGGTTCCTCTTGAGCCTTGGTACAGCCTCACATCGGTCCTTTCCAACACCGTCCTCCTCCTCGTCGACATCCTCTTCTTCTGGGCCAAGTCCGCCTCGCTGCTCAACAGGTCCGTCCCTGCGTTTACTCCCCACTTTGCTCTGCCTGGCGCCCGGCCTGCCCTGCTACTCCAGTCCAGAGCAGTGGCGGCTTCAGGATTTAGTGGTTGGGTGTTCATTGTAAAAAATATTATCTCTAAATGCAATATATGAACAAAACAGTACGACACTAGCAATTTTTCGATACATCTGACCACAATAATTATATAGAAATAATTTTACAATCAAGTAAGAATACATCAGTACCTTCTGATTGATAAATGATCAAAGACTGATATGCTACAAAGCTCCCGTTGTTAACAACAGGGGACAATTGCAGCGAGAACCACGCCTATTGGAGTTGATAATTCGCATTAATTTGGAGATGTGTTGCTGCTACAACCCCTCACCAAAGTCTCTGTAGTGTTGGTTCTTCAGTTGCTTGGGGTCTATGAGGGATCCTGCACCGCGTCGTCCTTTTTCTGTTCCTCTCTCTCTAGCTTTCGGGTGGGGTGCATTTTTATGGCAGCAGCAACACTAGTCCCGTACGCGTGGTTGAGAGAGACATGGGCGTGCGTGTGTCTGAGAATGAGCGAAGGAAGGAAACGACCATGAACGTGTGATGCGCCTGCACTAGGTGGCCTGTGGGCTCTGGGATTTAGTTTTGAAGTGGGCTGATATGTATACATATATTTTTTTTGTCCAGAAACATGGGTATTCAGCTGAATACAGGTGAATACATCTGCCGCCGCCCCTGGTCCATAGTAGGAGCAACTCTCGTTCGGGATCTGATCCAGAACTAAACTGCTCCCCTGTCTTGATATGGTCGTACGCTCTGTGTCTACTGACGAGTATCGGATACAGATTAGGACCAAAATCGGAGTAGGTTCAGTCACACAAATGTTGTATCACTTTATCCAAACTAAAGTCATTCAGTCGGTTTGCTACAATTTATTTTATTGTACTTCAGAAGTGTTGTAGAATTTGGGCCTGAGCACTTTGGAGTTTGGCTGTGGTTTGAGATTAATCTTTGGGAGATGTTAGATTGGGTTCAAGGATGGATCTGCCCATTCAGTGTGCAGAGGATTTAATAATTTAACACTTGTCCACTAGTACATTAGTTATCATGAACCTACCTTCTCCCTTTTCTACAAAGCAAAGACTAAGGCCTAGTTTGACAACACAGTTTTAAGAAAATTGTAGTAATTCAACAAGCAATTGCGTTTGGCAAAAGACTAGTTTTTCTCTGTTTTGGCAAAACAGCCTATGCGTTTGGCAAGTGCTATTTCACCATAGTTTTGACTCATTGCACCAATGTCAGCTACAATCAATTAGATGATCTGTGTGTAGAAACACCCGCCCAATGCAAACATCGTTGCCATGCACGTCTGGCCGCATACAACCGACAACTAGCTAGCTTTTAGCCTGCTGTGTATGAGTGTGCTTCAACCACGAATTGATCTACTCCACGAGCGAGCCTCCTAATTAAAATGCAGAAATGTGTTTTCTTTCATGATGTCTCAGTCACTGTCTTAAAAACACCAGAAAGGATATTTTTCAGCATGTGTTCTCCACCAAATCAAAATATCAAAACTTTCCTTAGTGCTTTCGAAATTTTCCTCCAAATACATGTCCAACTCTGACTTTGGTAGCGTGTAGGACCTCCTTCTTGACTTGTATTGAGCAAACTATTCTTCCTTCTTTCCTTCTGTCCAAAATCACAGCACCTTCAAACCTGCATGTGATGGACATAATAAAAGGTTCAGAACAATATGACCGCTCAATTAAGAATAGTATGCAAGAACTTAAATAGTTGTATGCTCCCAATTAAGCATAGATGCGATAATAGTTCAATAATAATCAAATATGCTTGCACTCATAAACAGAACGATTTATTTATAAAGATGTAAGGACATATAGGCTGATGATAATTTGTACATCACATCATCTAAAAGAATAAAAATGCAGAAGGGGAAGGAGAGAGAAATTGGCACTTCATCACTTTGCCATGTATTGTATCTTATTTAATATTTTCGTCATGGCAAAAAAACAACCAAACTGATGTTATAGTTTCTGAATTCACAATGGATACATGGCAGCTGCTACATGCAAATAAGTGAAAGATGTGCACTTCAGAAGAAAAAAAAACCGATGTTATAGTTTCTGAATTCATAATGGATGTCCTATGTCTTGCACTTTAGAAATAGGTAATTAGAAATGACTAGATTTACAGCCAAGTCTATAGGGATTTCACATTTGGTGATCCATTAAGTGAGCTCTCGACGCCATCGTGCAGCATGTGTGGTTTTGGTTCAATTCTAACCAATTGCATTTTGTTACATGGAACTTACGAGAAGTACAAGGACCGGGGGATGATCTATCTGCATATGATTAGTCCTTGATTTTGAATTACGATATGTTATGCTAACAATTTTATGGGACTACAGGTTTTGAGATCTTTGCTTTCCCATGCAACCAGTTTGGTGGGCAGGAACTTGGCATTGATAAGGAAATTGTTCAGATTGCTTGCACACGTTTCCATGCCGAGTATCTGATTTCTGACAAGGTAAATGTGGGCCTGATACTTCCTCCTTTTTTGGTGTCTCTGTTTCAAGATGAAAGAAACGATTGCTTTAGTATAAAATGTACACTATGACTGCTTCCATAACAGTTACTATATTTAACTGAGGAAAACCGATCCAACATGTCTTATCTATTCATTGCTACTTTGTATGTGCCTTATGATATGTCCTCGTATATGTCTGGGCTGAAATATGAGTGTCTTGGTCCTTCTTATATTTTTTTATGATCTCAGTCATCCTCTTTCGCACCCATTGTGTCGAGGACCAATGCTAGTATGTTGATTTTGATGTCATTTGATTTGTGAGTAAATACTCTCTCCGTCCCTAAATATAAGTCTTTGGAGAGATTCCACTATGAACCACATGCGGATGTATGTATATGCATTTTAGAATGTAGATTCATCCATTTTGCTCCGTATGTAGTCCATAGTGGAATCTCTACAAAGACTTATATTTAAGAACGGAGGGAGTACAAGTTAACCTGATTATGTGGTTGCATGATTTGCCTAATTCTGTGTTTCTTTTGGGCTTTATGTTTTTCTATGCACTTGTCAAATCTATATGCGTTCTTATATAACTATTCTCTGCACTTTTCACTATTAGGAAATAGCTTATAGCTTCAGTTGTGCAATACGGCTTAAATAAGAATCTCTAGAAAAAAATGTTGCACATTGGCATCTACATGTACCGCATTGTTTTTTCATGCCATTCTTCTGAAGAATCTGAAGTTTCTGAACCTTCGTTTGTAATGCTGCAGGGTTCTGGTGGCAACGATGACGGTCGTCGAGAGGTTCGTGGACTGGACGGTGTAGGCCGGGCAGGCGCCGCACATTGACGAGTGGTCCAATTTTCGGATCAGGCCATAACAACTTACGTAGGTAGTTGCTTATGTAACTGTGCGATAGAATGGAATTATACATTAGTTGCTGCTACAATGAGGAACGTAGTTGCTTATGTAACTGTGCGATATAATGGAATTATACATGAATTGCTGCTAAAATGAGGAACTGGAGAAGATACGACAACTGTGTGATTGAATGAATTTGGTTGATTTTATTTTTTTAATTCCTAATAAGTTAGTAGTGGCGTGGGGATAAAATGGCGCGCTAATAGTATTTAGGACACTAGTAGCGTTGGCACTATAGACACGCTACTACGATTTAGTAGCGCGGGTTCGACCAAACACTACTGCTAACTTTTAGTTGTAGCGCGATACTAGTAGCGCAGGTACCCGCGCTACTAGTAGCCATTTTACCCGCGCTGCTAGTAGCCTTTTCCCTAGTAGTGCGAGTTTGAGTAATCGGTACTACTGAGATTACAATGCAAACTCTCTGGTTAGCTTATTACCAAAATCGGTCTCACCGATTTTGTGTCATCGGTCCTACCGAGTTTGCCTGACCAACTCTCTGGTTAGCTTATTACCAAAATCGGTCCTACCGAGTTTGTGTAATCGGTCTCACCGAGATTACGTTATGCCCTAACCCTAACCATATCGGTCCTACCGAGTTGCATGTCGGGCCCACCAAAAATCCTAACGGTCACTAGATTTGCTGAATCGGTCCGACCGAGTTTCTCATTTCGGTCCCACCGAGATTGGAAAGTTGTGTGTAACGGTTAGATTTTGTGTGGAGGCTATATATACCCCTCCACCCACTCTTCATTCGTGGAGAGAGCCATCAGAACGAACCTACACTTCCAACTTACATTTTCTGAGAGAGAACCACCTACACTTGTGTTGAGGCCAAGATATTCCATTCCTACCATATGAATCTTGATCTCTAGCCTTCCCCAAGTTGCTTTCCACTCAAATCTTCTTTCCACCAAATCTAAATCCGGTGAGAGAGAGTTGAGTGTTGGGGAGACTATCATTTGAAGCACAAGAGCAAGGAGTTCATCATCAACACACCATTTGTTACTTCTTGGAGAGTGGTGTCTCCTAGATTGGCTAGGTGTCACTTGGGAGCCTCCGACAAGATTGTGGAGTTGAACCAAGGAGTTTGTAAGGGCAAGGAGATTGCCTACTTCGTGAAGATCTATCGCTAGTGAGGCAAGTCCTTCGTGGGCGACGGCCATGGTGGGATAGACAAGGTTGCTTCTTCGTGGACCCTTCATGGGTGGAGCCCTCTGTGGACTCGTGCAACCGTTACCCTTCGTGGGTTGAAGTCTCCATCAACGTGGATGTACGATAGCACCACCTATCGGAACCACGACAAAAACATCCGTGTCTCCAATTGCGTTTGAATTTTCCAAACCCTTCCCTTTACATTCTTGCAAGTTGCATGCTTTACTTTCCGCTGCTCATATACTCTTTGCATGCTTGCTTGAATTGTGTTAAGATTTCTTGACTTGTGCTAGGTTAGCTAAAATCTGCCAAAGACTAAAATTGGGAAAAGGCTAGATTTTTATTTGGTCAAGTAGTCTAATCACCCCCCTAGACATACTTTTGATCCTACAAGTGGTATCAGAGCTTTGGTCTCCATTTGCTTTGATTTCCATAGTTTGGTAGTCATAGCCTTGGTTTCACAACCTAGGAGAGTATGGCGTCTAGCGAGGGAAATTATCACCGTAGAGGTCCTTACTTTGATGGTACTAATTTTGCTAGTTGGAAGCATAAGATGAAAATGCATATTCTTGGACATAATCAAGTGAGAAACAAACCTTCAATGAAGAATTGAGCCTAATGGTGAAGAACTTCAACAAGTTTTACAAGAGTAGAAGCAAATAGAGAAGCTCCAAGTCAAGGTCCTACAATGACAAAAGATCTTCTAGTCGAGAGCGTAATTGCTACAATTGTGGAAGACCTGGACACTATTCCAATGAGTGTACGACCCCCTACAAAAGAAGAGAAGAATCACCTAAGAGGAGAAGTAGAAGAGAAGAATCACCACCAAGAGAGAGGAGGAGTAGAGATGATCGTTATGAACGAAGAACATCCCGGAGAAGCAAGGATACGGAACGGAAGGAAAAGTCATCAAGGAGCTACACAAAACGAAGACATCAAGCTCATGTTGGTGAATGGGTATCCGGTTCCGACTCCGACAATCACTCCGAGAGAAGCTATCACTCCGATTCTAAATATACTCAAGATGAAGGTGTTGCCGGTCCAGCACTTGTGTCAACCAACTCCTACGACATATTTGATTCACCAAATGAAGGAATTGGAAGATGCTTCATGGCCAAAGGTCCAAAGGTAACACACCCCGAGTATGTTGATTTCAATAGTGATGAAGATGACTTGTTAGGTAATGATGATTTACCTGTTGACAACTCTAGTGATGAATACTATGATGAAACGTCAATTAATCATGCTAATCAAGATAAAACAAATGAAAATGATAAGGAGAAGATTGAGCTTATAACTAAGTAACTAAACACTCTTAAGTTAGCTCATGAAACTATCTTAGAAGACCATCGAGAACTTTTAAGGACTCATGAGAAGTTACGCTTTGAAAAGCTCAACCTTGAGCAAGAGCATGAATTCTTAAAGGCAATCAATGATGATCTTCGTAAGAAAAGTTCTTCTTACATTGCCAAACGTTTACTCTTATCCACTTACATGCCAAAAGTCAAGTCTAGTAACAAGAACAAGAAAGATTCTTCCTCTAGCAGCAACAATAATCATGCTAAATCCAATGATGTTGCTTCTAGTAGTTCTCTTGATTCCACTAATGATTCTCTTAGCCAAGTTGCACTTGAGCAAGAAAATAGCTTATTGAAGGGAATTATAGAGAAAGGTGTTTACAAGAGCCTTGCCGGGAGTAAGCAATTCGAGGAAATTGTACGCAAGCAAGGAAGGTACTAGAAGAACCAAGGTGTTGGTTTTGAACGAAAGTTCAATGCCAACGGAGTTGAGTGGGAAGAAGATCAATACCCCAAGATGAAGTTTGTTCCTCAACAAGAGAAGTATGATCCTACTTCTTTCAAAGGGACACAAGCTCAAGATGATCTTCCACCACAAGACCACAAGCAAAAAGGCAAGGATAAGCTTCAAGAGGAAATTGATGCATTTGAAGAAGCACCTAAGGCCTTGGTCAAGTAGGTTCCCAAGACTACATCAAGTTCTACTTCATCAAGTACAACTACAACTCCGAGGATTCCCATCAAGATGGTGTGGATCCAAAATAAGACGAACTAGAGAGTTCTTGAGGGTGACTCCGCCAACATATTTCACTCATATCATTTTGGCAAGAACAAGTGCAACCAACTTCCACATCTTGCACTAGCTCAAGGAGTCACAAACCCTCTAGTTGGTAAGACAAGGGACAAGGTATTGAAAGTGCAACTCACTCCAAAGTATTGCTCCAAAAGATCTACTTCAACATTGAGCATCCACATCTTCAACACCTACATGAAGTCATCATCGACAAAACCCACGGTTAGTTCATCCCTCTAAGGGGGGATCTCACATCTAGCAGGAGATTTACCCAAAGAATTGAGTCAAAGCAACTCTAATGGTGTGAACGCAACAATGCTTTATGTAAAAGTGGTAACCCCACTTGTGCTTAAACGATGAGTATGACCTATGATCAAATGTTCTCATTTGACTCCTAAGTCAATATAATCATATGTAGATGACCTAGTCATCGCCATTTGCTTGATAGATGCTAGAATTGTTTGTGCATGCTTTGACACATATTTCATTTGCCATTTTATTGTGTGAGCATGTTGGTTGCATGATTTACTCATTCGAGGACATCCACTTGTTGTTTTGATTGATTGGTTTCCTTTTCTTTTGCCAAGTGGATGGACAAGAATGCCTAAGAACCTTCTCTAGCTATCTATGCTCTTCTCGTCTCAAACTCTATTCATGCTACATCACAAAGTTTGATCAAGTCAGATTCGAACCACTCTGTGTGAGGAGCACTCGGAGTCCCTGGTTCGTCATAGACTTAAACTTCCAAAACTTCTTTGTGCGTTTCGGTTTGACCGATTCATCCATTTTGGTCATACCGAGATCACTAAGTCGATCTAGGTTTTTAATCTCGGTGCAACCGATTTGAACTTTTCGGTCACACCGAGTTGTAGTAAACTGCTTGCAGTTATGCATCTCGGTGCCACCGAGTTGTTCCACTCGGTCACACCGACAGGGTCAGGCTATATATATCCCCAGGCCAAAATTTGGAAAATTTTCCGAACTCCTTCGCCCGCGCTCAGCCTGCTCTGCCTCCCTGGGTCTCTGGATCGTCCTCCTCGTCGCCAGTTGCCTCCTGCCGCTGGTCTCCGCCGCCGTCAACTGGAATCGCCTCCGCCGTTGCCGCCGTAGCAAGTCCATCGCCGAACTAGGGTATGGACTTGATCTTTGTGCTACTCCTAACTCCGAATCCCTAGCACATTGTTTTGCTGTTAACCTTGCCACGATTGAGATCATCTTATCCACCGAAAATACTCCGTAGATTAGATGTGAATTGAGAATTTAGGGTTAGGTTTCCGCCGAAACCATCTCGGACCTACCGAGTTGTAGAACTCGGTTCCACCGATTCGGCTAAGGCCATTGCACATGTGATTCTCGGTCTGACCGAGAATTGCAAATCAGTGTGACCGAGTTTAGGACTTTGTGAAACCCTAGCAGTCTCGGTGCCACCGAACTGTGACTCGGTCCGACCGAGTTCACTAGTTTAGGTTCCAACAGCTGCTTCGGTATCACCGAGTTTACAAATAGGTATATCCGAAATGCTTTCTGTGGAAAACTAAAACTAAGTTTTTGACTCATTCATTTGCAAAAATCTCTGCACTTTGTGATGCTCATCCACTCTATCTCATCTATAATCTATTCACAGGGTCAGCTGTCAGAGATTGCATCATGTCAGATTAGAGTGATAGTCAGAACAAGTCTGAGGAGCAAGTTCACCTAAGTGAGGGCACTAGTCCCTCTAGCCACTATGATGAAGGCAGTAGGAGCATCCAAGCAACTTGCCAAAGGCTGCCACAAGGACCAGGAAGAAGAGAACCTCAGATTCTGAGGATGAGGACTATGTGGCTGATGAGGAAGAGGCCACTTCACAGAAGAAAGTTCTGAAAAAGGAATATGGCACAACTGCTGCAACTAAGCCAGGTTTGAAGACCAAGAAGCCAGCACGAAGACAACCCATGTCAAAGGCAAGGAAAGTTGCCACAGGAGAGACAATAGAGCTCACTCTTGAGCCTAAGGGAACAGGAGATGGGAAGAAGAGGAAAGAAAGGGTCAATAAGACCACTGCCAGAGTTATTGGGAAGGCCTCAATGATGGAAGAGGAAGAGGAAGAGGTTGCTGCACCAGCACCTAAAGCCCAGAAGCTCATGGGAGATGCTATAAGAACAGGGGCTGCTCCATCTAAGCCCAAAGAAGCTACCAAGCCAGCTGCTCCAAAACCCAAAACCGCACCCAAGAGAAGCACCAGGAACATCCCAACAGCAGAGAAGAACAAGGCCCCAGTGCCCGAAGCTGTTGTTGAAGAACAAGATGATGAGTCACATGTCTTGAGAAAGTTGAAGCCAAAAATTCCAGATCACAATGATGCTCATCCAGTGGCCGAGAACATGAAATGAAAGTGCGTTATATCGACTAGAGGGGGGGGGGGTGAATAGGCGATTTTTATGAATTCTTCACTGAGGAATTTGCCGGTGAGGAAATTCCTTAGCGAAGAAATACTTGCAGCGGAATAAGTACTCAGAAGTAAGCATAACAGAATGCGGGCATGGTCATCATGATGAAATGAAGAAAACAAAGAGTCTGTAAAGCGTAAACACGAGGATAGCACAAGATGAAGACAAACAGATGAAGAAATTGAACTGAGGAAATTGAGAAAGTCTTGATCAAAGTCTTCAAACACAGATATGAATGAACACTCAACACAAGAATGAGGAAATGAAAGGGTTGAGGAAATAGAACCAGTTAGGTTGGTGAAGACAATGATTTGGTAGACCAGTTCAACTGCTGTCTCGGTTATGCGTCTGGTTGGAGCGGCTGAGTATTTAAACTCGAGGACACACAGTCCCGGACACCCAGTCGCTGAGCACGCAGCTCAAGACACCAAGTCCTCACTGTATTCTCCTTGAACTAAGGTCACACAGAACTCGTCCAATCACTCGTGGTAAGTCTTCAGGCGACTTCCAAACCTTCACAGACTTGGTCACTCGGCGACCCACAATTCCTCTTGGATGCTCTAGACCATGACGCCTAACCGTCTGGAAGAAGCACAGTCTTCAAAGGTAACAAGCGTCGGATCCACGCAGGATCAATCTCTTGATGATGCTCAATCACTTTGGGTTTGTAGGGTTTGGTTTTGGGTTTTCCTCACTCGATGATTTTCGCTCAAAGTCCTCGGAGGATGGGTTGCTCTCAAATGACAAGTGTCAAGTTCTCTCGGAGCAGCCAACCAGCTAGTGGTTGTAGGGGCGGCTATTTATAGCCTAGGGAGCAGCCCGACATGATAAGACATAAATGCCCTTCAATGATATTGACCGTTAGGTGGATAAGATATTTTGGGACAGTGGCGCAAGACATAGCAAGATCGGAAATTTAAATCTCAAATTCCTCGGGGCTATCATGTTCCTCTTGTGTAGGCAATCCGCCTTGGCGAATTCCTAACTCCTCGGTCGAACAAATTCCTCGGTGACGGAAGAACTTCGTCTCATCCTTTGAAGAAATTGACTGATCTGTATGAGATTTCCAAAGGCTTCACTCGAAGGGATTGGTAGGTGTAGGATTTTGAGTTGAGCATCACATGGAAATTTTTCCTTAGTATTTCCTCGACCCCCTTTAACAATACGGTGTTTCCTATGACTCAAGAAAGAGAAAAACGAAACTACGAAAACAAAAGTCTTCACGCTTCATGTTCCTCAAATGAATACCAAGTCTTCAAGGTCACACCAATTTCTTCACTTTCAAAGTCTTCAGAAAGTCTTCAATATATCAAAGTCTTCAGTCGAAGAACTTCATTTTTAGGGGTCGACTTTCTATGTAATTATCAAACTCCTCATTGACTTATAGACCTGTGTACACTCACAAACACATTAGTTTCTTAACCTATGAGTCTTCAATACACCAAAATCACTAAGGGGCACTAGATGCACTTACAACCTCCCCCTTTTTGGTGATTGATGACAATATAGGTTAAGTTTTCAACGGGGATAAACATATGAAGTGTAAATACTGATATTGAGGAATTTGCTTTGCAAGATATAGAAGAACTCCCCCTGAAGATGTGCATAGTGAGGAATTTGCTTTTGAGGCAATGCACATTTGAAGAGTTGAATCATGGAGATCTCCCCCTATATCTTGTAATTCATACACGCATTTGACATATAATATGAAGAATTTGAAATGCATGATGAGATATGGTGCTTGTGAAATTCAGCATGCGTGCAATAATATTAATGAGGAACAAGCATGCAAAATAACGCATCAAGAGTGTCAGAGCTCACGAGAATCAGAGCTTAGTGCATCAAAAGTATCAGAGCATAGTGCAAGAGCACAGTGCATCAAAAGTATCAAAGCACCATCGGGTTTAAGATTACAACTCGATCCAATAAAAGTTTCAGAAGAACGAGAGTTGTAACTTAACAAAAAATAAATTGCCCATATAATAGACCCGCTTGAAGACTAACTCAAATTTCTCCCCCTTTGTCATCGAATGACCAAAAGGATCGAAACTGAGGACTAACACCCCTGAAGAATTTCAAGTTGAGGAAGGAGTGCCAGCGTTGTTGGGGTCGGTTGTTGTAGTAGGGCCTGCCGCAGTGTCGTCCAAGTCTTCATTTTGATCAGTGTCGCGTGATGAAGAATAGGAGCTAGCCACCAAGGAAGGAACTTTGACCTTCTTGTATTTCTTCGGAGGAGGTGCAGACCAGTCAAATTCTTCCTTGAGTCCCATTGTCATCAGTTCTTCCGCACTGTAGACATTTGAAAGAACAGCCAGTGCGTTTGAAGGTTTCATGGAGGTAGTAGTGGTTTTCTTCACTGCATTGTGTGTAGAGGTCATGTTGTGAAGAATTGAACCAAACCGACGCTTGACCCATTTATGATTGCGATCAACCTTCCGATGAAGACCGAGGAGTAACTCACGATCGGTCATCACCACAGGTCTTTGTGGCTTGAGGACTTTGCTTGGTGAGGTATTTTGGCGAGTCATGTGTGGCAGAGTCATCATTGGTGGAGTAGGATGCTGCTTTGCGAAATTGTCCATCCAATGGACGAATGCCTTCATCGATCACAGCAGTAGCCTTGCCCTTGTCATCAGCTGAGGTAAATGTCCGTTTGAGGACTTCAATCGGGGGCAAGTAGCTGCAGTGGTTGAGTATCAGCCTTGTAATTGAGTGAAGACCTTGTCTGATGAATCTCATTATCCAAGGCGCATAAGGCTTCAGCTCAAATGGTGACATAGCAATGTTCGCCAGAGTCCTCATGAAGAAATCATGGAAGTTGACGGGAACGCCATGAATGATATTGAAAAGCATATTCTTCATGATGCCAACGACTTCTTCATCATTTGAGTCGTGGCCTTTGATAGGACTCATTGTCTTCGTCGAATCCGATAGACAGTCCGAGGCACATACAATAATTCCTTGACAAGGAATTTGGTTCTTAGGGCCTGCCTTGGCTTCAAAGGCTTCATCAAGACTTGCATATAGTGATTTGAAAGTTCAGGTTCGTTGTAGATACAACGAGCACCATGAAGTGGAGGACTGAGTGGTAGAGCACGAAGCAATTCATTCTTTGGTGCCTTGTAGTGAGTATTTTCAGACATCGATCTAATACCCATGAGTTCACGTCTTGAGCGTCTCCGGTGATGTGCAGCGTTGCATAGAATTGAAGAATGAGTTCTTCATTCCATCCACAGATATCGGTGCAGAAATTCGAAGTCTGCGTCGTGAAGAACACCGAGGACCTGGCTCGAAGCTGGCAGAGACTCCATGTCCACATGAGGAATATGTGCATGATCGAAGACTTTGTCTTTGTTGAAGAGCACTAAGGAATAGAAATTGGCTTGGTGGCAGTCGAAGCGCCTCTTCCTTATCGAGCAGAATCATAAGGATTATAATCGTGAAGAATACATGCTCGTGAAGAAATCTTCAGCCTTGAACTTTTGCTTTGTTGAGAAGGGATTCTTTGGCTTTGGCAGTGGAGTGTCAGTGAGTTGCATCACGACCTCTGGAATCGCAATCTCAGGTTCTTCAGGCTGAGGAATTTCTTGTTCCTCAACAGTGCGATCGAGGATCAGCAAGAAGAGTTCATCGGCGCTAGTGGCTGGAATTTCTTCATGGACAGATGAAGTGGGATGAGTTTCTTCAGAGCCCATTTGAACTGTTGGAGCAGGGGACTGAGGTATCTGTTGGATTGGGGTGAAGAGTGGAGAATTTGGATGCTTACTTTCCCAAAAGTCATCGTTCATCACTGGCGTTGTGCTTCCAATATCCACATCTTCTTCAATTTCCTCAACACCGGCCTCTTCAGCTGTGAACTGAGGCATAGGCGAGGAAATGATTGGGGTTGAAGGGATTGCTTCCACTTCAATTTCTTCATCAATCTGCTCTGACGAAGCAGCAGAATGATTTTCTTCATCAGATCTGCTTGGGATCTCATAATCTTCATCATAAGGAACAAGGTCCTTTGATGGAATTGAGGAAATTGGAACTGCATCAATAGGATTTTCAAAGGAGCTGGTCATTGGCTTCATTTTCTTCGCAAGAAGAATTTGGCCTTGGTGATGCTTTCCTTTTCTTCACAGCAGCTTGTTCTGCGGCCTTGGTCTTCTTCACATCAGAGGCAGATGGAAGAATGGGAGCTGGTGTAGGCGCAGGAGGAGCTGAGGAATCTGGTTGATTTTCCTCAGCGAATCGAGTCTGATTGCCTCGACTTGTTCGATTTCTTCAGCGCACCACTAGTGGATGCCCCGGCAATTTCTTCGGTGGTGGGATGGGATCATCAGCCTCGAACTAGCATTTTCTTGAGCCTGAACTTCATCGGTGGTCTTGGCATGTTCTTGATCTGCTGGTGAGGCTCCACTGAGGAATTTCATGTTGCGTTGGGGCAGCAACATTGGTGAATTTCTTCGTCGGGTTGACGAATCGACTTTGGCTCCTTGCCAATCAGCATAATAAGCATCAAAGTTTTTCTTTGAGGGCTTGGATTTCATTTCGGACCTTGAGAAGTTCCTCGGTGTCATTTCGACAACGTTTTCTTGAGAACTTCTCCTTTCGTATTGAGCTTTCTTGATCTCTCTTGCCTTTTCAAACTTCCATTTCTCTTGATGATGAAATGGGTCAAGACATGTGACTTTGTCCAGGGGTCAGATGAAAATCTGGCATAGGGGTGTTTGGATCCTTGTGCCAGAGATCAATGTACTCGAGGATTTTCCTCGGATCCAACAGCAGTGGCACAGATGTGCCTTTGGCTCTAGTGGCCCTTTCTTGGCGGTCTCTGATGATTTCCGCAAGTTCATCATCATCAGCCTCATCATCTTCAGGTGGCTCTTGGAAGGCGACCTGTTTCTTCTTGGGACTAGGCCGAGGACCTCGTCTAGCTGTGGCCTTAGTCTTCAGCAGAGTCGGGCCAGATGAAGACTTTGGTGCAGCCGAGGAACTTGCTGAAACACCAGAGGCAATGGAGAAGCCTGCAGTCCTTTGGCACGTGGCCAGATGCACAGGTGCTGAGGACTTTGTCGGAACTGCTGAGGACTTGGGAGGAGCTGCTGAGGACTTTGAAGGAGCTCAGGATTTTGGAGGAGCAGGGGCAGCATGAGGAATTGGCCGTGAGGGCTGGTGAGAACTTGGCCGTGAGGGCCTTGTTGGAGAAGCACTTGGCTTGTGTGCGGGCTTCTTTGCCATAGATTTTCTTGGCTTGACAGAGGCCTCGATGGCAGCAGCGATAGCAGAGTCCTCATTAAATTTCCTCCTTGCCTCATTGGCTTGTCTTGCCAATTTGGCTTGGCGCTTGGCCCATTCTTCAGAAAGTCCTCACCACGCTTGATCTTTGGTGGGGTCGACTTCTTGACCGGTGCCAATGGAGCTCTTGGGCATGGAGGATTCAGTGCGAATTTCTTCATGTACTTTGGAGTTACATATCTGTACTCCCTCCATTCCCTTGCCCATCTCCGTTCAATCCTTTGAATGCGCACCTTGCGCTAATTTTTGTTTTGTTTGCCGAACTCGGCTTCATCAGGTGTGCAATAATCAGCATATATTTCCTCAGGGATTTCAAACGCAGTCATGACCTCAGGCCTCTTTCCTCCTTTCTGTGGCTTCTTTCCTTCTGCCATATTCTTCAGCTAAGGAATTTGAACAATCGAATTCTCTGAAGAAGTATGCAACTTTTCTTCGAGGAACGCTGCAAATGAGTTAAGTTGATGAGAACCTAGTGATTCAGCAGCGGACATGAGTACCTGTGAACAGAGTATAGTTGCGAGGAATTTGGAGAGGTCATATCGTTCTCAAAAGGTTTTCAAAAGAACAAGTTTTGAGGATTTTGACCAGATGAGCCTTGAAGAATTTCACTAAGCGTTCTTTGTCTTAGGTTCGAGTTGTATAGATCGAGGATCCACACAATTGAGGAATCTTGAAGAAAATGATTGCTTAGAGAAACGAATCAAGAGAATATAATTAGTGAGGTGTTTGTGTGTGAGGATTTGAAGAATAAAACACCTTTGAAGAATTTTTAGTGAAAAATTTGGATCAACGAGGGCAGTAAAAGTAACTTTTAATTACCCTAAATGAAGAACACGACGAACTGGGTGGTGTAGATGTGAAGCTCGTTTGTTCAGATCTTCCATGCCCTAACTCGGCAGAGGAAGATGGCTACGGCGGTGGCGGAGTGAAGATTTCCGCAACCGGCGCGAGTACGACGGCGACGAGGTCGAGGCAGCGAAGCTCTTCCTCACCGGCGACGATGGAGTAATGGCGGCGCTAGGGTTTGAGGAGCTCGAGCGGGAGAGAGAGATCAAGCGGAGTAAAAGAAGTGAGGATGGGGAGAGGGGTATTTATAGAGGCAGTGAAAAACTGTTCGCCCGAAGATTTTGGACGAACGTGCCCCTGACCATTCTCCTTCTCACGACATGTGTCACCCACGTATTGTGTAGTGGAGATCGTGTACGATCGTGGGTGAGTAAAATAATGCATCGTGGGATGCGGAACGGTTTGAGCGGCAAACCGAAAGTTTTGGGTTAGGATCAGTTTTAAAGTTCCGTTCGCAATTTCTTCAGCTGACAAGGACACAGTGAAGATTTTGAACAAGTTTCAAATAGAACGCACATGAAGAATTTGTGAATAGACTGGGTTGAGTATAGCATAGAGGGGGAAGGGTCCGATCACATTCATTTAGCAGAAAAAAAACTTGAAGAATTAGCCATAAGTGAATGCTGTAGAGGACATAAACCCATATATATATATAGGCAATGAAGAAAAACGACGGAAACAGTGAAGATTTTGAAAAGTTGAAGAATTTAAAAAACTGAAGAATTTCAAAAAACTGAGGAAATACTCAAATTGAAGATTTTCAACTTTGGTGGTGGCGTGACCCACCGTATAAGAATGATGATTTCAGACACCGCGTACAATTGTCGTAGGGTTCTGAGAATCAAATTCTTCATTAATTTCTTCACACTTAGAGTGTTATTCTTCATTGATTGAAGAAAAAACGTTTCTTCATGTGTTGCACATCTAAGTCATCAATTTTGCATAAGTGTCAGGATGTGTGTCCTTTTCAAAGAACATTCGAAGATTCTAAGATATTTAGCTCACACGCAACTTGCTAAATCTCTTCTCATCCAAGGGCTTAGTGAAGATATCGGCTAGCTGTTCTTGATCTTCACATGCTCGATGGAGATATCGCCTTCAACACATGATCACGAAGAAAATGATGACGAATTTGAATGTGCTTTGTCTTGAGTGCTGAACTGGGTTGTGAGCAATCTTGATGGCACTCTCATTGTCACGAGAGAGAGGCACATTCTTCACGTTGATGCCGTAGTCCTTGAGAGTTTGCTTCATCCACAGAATTGAGCACAACAAGAGCCAGCAGCAATGTATTCAGCTTCCGCAGATGAGCGGTGATCGCAGATTCTGTTTCTTTGAGGACCAACAGACCAAAGATCGTCGAGGAAATGACAAGTGCCAGATGTTGACTTGCGGTCCACACGATCACCAGCATAGTCGAGTCGAATATCCAATGAGATCAAAAGTAGAGCCCTTGGGGTACCATAATCCTAGTGTTGGTGTGTGAGCTAGATATCGAAGAATATGCTTCACAGCCTTATGGTGTGATTCCTTCGTGTAGCTTGAAATCGGGCACACATGCAAACACTAAGCATTATATCTGGCCTAGATGCACATAAGTACAATAAAGAACCAATCATGGGCGGTATACCTTGTGATCAAAGTCATTACCATTTTCATCGATTGCATAGATGGCCATTTGTGGGCATAGGAATTTTGACGCCTTTGCAATCTTGCATGCGAATTTCTTGAGGACATCTTTGAGGTATTTCTCTGAGATATGAATATTCCTTTATGTTGTTGACGAATTTGAAGACCTAAGAAGAATTTCAACTCTCCCATCATAGACATTTGATATTCTTCACTCATCATATAGGCAAATTCATCACAATAACGTTGGTCAGTACAGCCAAAGATAATATCATCAACATATATTTGGCACACAAACAGTTCACCATCATATGATTTAGTAAAGAGAGTAGGGTCGAGTGAACGGTGTGAAGCCATTCTTCACGAAGAATTCCTTCAATGTATCATACCACGCCTGTGGGGCTTGTTTGAGACCATAGAGGGCCTTGTTGAGTCTGAAGACTTTGTCGGGATTCTTTGGATCTTCAAAACACAGGGGTTGAGCAACATATACTTCTTCCTCAAGCTTACCATTGAGGAATGCACTTTTCACATCCATTTGATATAAAGTGATATTGTGATGGTTAGCATAGGCAAGTAATATCTTGAATAGACTCAAGTCTAGCAACAGTGCAAAAGTTTCATCGAAATCAATTCCTTCAACTTGTGTGTAGCCTTGAGCTACAAGTCGTGCCTTATTCCTCACCACAAGGCCATTTTCATCTTGCTTGTTGCGGTAGATCCACTTTGTGCCAATGATATTATGCTTGCGAGGATCTGGACGTTTGACCAGTTCCAGACATTGTTGAGCTCGAACTGATGTAATTCTTCTTGCATGGCCTGAATCCACTCGGGCTCGAAATGCTTCATCTACCTTAGTGGGCTCTGTGATAGAGACAAAAGCATAGTGTCCACAAAAGTTAGATAAATGTGAAGCTTTTGAGCGTGTGAGAGGACCTGGCGCTTCAATGTCATCGATGATCTTGTCAACTTGTACTTCTTTTGCAACGCGAGGATGAGCTGGTTGTCGTCGAGGAATTTGACCATTTTCCTCAGCACCATTGTCTTCAGCATTATCTTCAGGTGCATCAGCTCGGCGTTCTTCGCGTACAGGAATGAATTCTTCAGCAGATTCTTCAGTAGGAATGACATCCTCAGTTGCCTTGAACTTGATAGATTCCTCAGGAGCTGGTTCATCTAACACAGAAGGTAGGTGCTCTCTTTGCGAGCCATTAGTTTCATCGAACCGCACATCTACAGTGTTAACAATCTTGTGAAGAGCGATGTTGAAGACTCTGTAGGTGTGCGAGTCCTTTCCGTAACCAAGCATAAAACCTTTATGTGCTTTCGGTGCAAATTTAGAATTGTGATGAGGATCTCTAATCCAGCATTTAGCACCGAAGACTTTGAAATAACTCACATTGGGTTTCTTGTCAGTGAGGAGTTCATAGGCAGTCTTCTTTAAGAATTTGTGAAGATATACTCTGTTGATGATGTGGCACGCGGTATCAATTGCATCAATCCAAAAACGACTAGGCGTTTTGTATTCATCAAGCATAGTGCGAGCCATCTCAACAAGAGTTCTGTTCTTGCGCTCCACGACGCCATTTCTTTGAGGAGTATAGGAGCAGATAACTCATGTGTAATACCAAGTTCATCAAGATAGGCATCAAGGCCGAAATTCTTGAACTCAGTTCCATTGTCACTCTGATGTGTCCGATCTTCACACCAAAGTTAGTTGAAGCCCTCGAGGAAAATCGTTTGAAGACTTCCTGCACTTCATTTTGTAAGTAACAATGTGTACCCATGTGTAACGAGAGTAATCATCAACAATAACAAAGCCATATAGAGATGCATCATTAGTGACTGCTGAGTAATGATTAGGACCAAAGAGGTCCATGTGAAGCAATTGAAGGGACGGGTAGTGGTCATGATAGTCTTAGCTGGATGCTTGGCCTTGGTCATTTTCCAGCTTCACGGGCTCCACACAAGTGATCCTTGAGGAATTTGACATTCTCAATGCCAATGACATGCTTCTTCTTTGCAAGCGTGTGCAAATTCCTCATGCCTGCGTGACCAAGTCGCCGATGCCATAGCCAGCCTACGAAGCTTTTGCAAGTAGACACACGGCTGGTTGTGGTCCTGTAGAGAAGTCAACAATATACAAGTCTCCTCTCCTAAAGCCTTGAAGACTTTGGAATTGTCGACTTCCATAATCACAACACAACAATACTTGCCAAAGATAACAACCATATCAAGATCACAAAGCATTGAGATCGACATGAGGTTGTATCCTAAGGACTCAACAAGCATGACTTTGTCCATGTGTATGTCCTTAGAGATCATAACCTTACCAAGACCCAATACGACTTTTGCCTTTGTTAGTAAAGATGATATGCTTCAGATGTGGCGGTGATAAGGAGCATCCATCAATAGATTCTTGTCACCGGTCATGTGATTTGTACATCCACTATCGAGAACCCACTCGGTGGCTTTGGGTTGATCATCCTGCAGATGAATTAGTGCAACTTACGATCTCATATACTTCATCGGTGAAGAATATGATATCAAGTTCATCGACAAGATAATGAGATAAGCAGTATGAGGGCGTGTGAAATGAAAGTTCATTTCATCATGATTAACTGCGTCCTTTCGAGCATTTTGTCGGGCCCCCGACAAATTCTTGAGACGTTTAAAGCACATCTGGAGACCTGACCTGCGAGAAGAGGTTAGTTCTTTTCTTCACCACCCACATCGAAGGGGTGGCAAAGAGTTCATCACTCTGCGAGCACCATATGAGAATGGTGGCATAGAGGCCAATCCATTTCGTTTCACATAAGAGGGGTTAGGGTAAGCATATGAATAAGCGGAGAAATTCTTGAGGACTTATGAACATATTGGTTTGAAGAATAATGCACATATTCATAGCCCTTAGCTCTACCTGCGAAACAGAGTTGTTAGCACGATGATAATCATATGAGGACTTTGATCCTTTTGAGGAATTTGATCCACGTGAGGAATTTGGTCCGTATGAGGACTTGGATCCATATGAAGAATTTGGTCCATATGAAGAGTTTGATCTGGGGTTCCTATTCTTCACGGTGGTGTCATGAGGACATTCACTGAAGACTTTCAAGGCACTTCTTGGGAACCCAGATTTTCTTCATAGGGGAACCGTTCTGCGATTAGTGCCAACATATCTAGCAAATAATTCACCATTCTGATTTTTGAACAGTTTATAGTTGGAGTCAAATGACTCATCGGAAGAATGAGGAGATTCGCATGTAAAGCCAGATAAGTTAGATGGATCAAGCTGGAGGTCCCTTTGCAGCAACCCATGAGGTTTTGGGGTACTGCTCGGGCTTCAATATGTTCCATCAGCATTGAGTTTCCTCTCAAAGGCAATACCCTCTTTCCTAGGGTTCTGTTGAGGATCTGCTTTTAAGCACATCACAAAGAGTCGATGCCCTTTGAGGCTTTTGTACATGCTGTCATGTACAATTCCTTCAACCAGCATCGTCGGTGATACTAGCAATGTCCTTAGATGAGGAATTAGTGATAGCGAGGCAGGTGAAGAATTTGTAACAGTTGAAGCATTTGAACATTCGGTGAAGAATTAGCGATTCACGTTCAATGCACTTTAAGCATGGAGGAACAAATTCTTCCTGAGAAGCGCTGATTTGTTGAGCAAGTAATGAATCGCGCTCCTTCGAAGATCTTCATAACTCACTCTTAGCTTCTCAAGATCTTGCTTTCTTTGAAGAAATTCATAAGAAAGTTTCTCATGATCCAGACAAGAGAGTGTTATGATGACCTTGAAGGCTGTCAAACCTAGACTGAAGTCTCTGAAGATTTTCAGTCAGGGCTTTAGTGCGATCCATTTCTTCACCTAACATATCATCACTCTTATCTAGCATGTTTTGAACCTTTTCAAAAGCCCTTTGTTGTTTTACAGCAATCTTAGCAAGTTTTGAGTAACTGGGCTTTAGATCTTCATCAGATTCATTTTCACTAGATTCGGAGGAGGTATATTTGAGTACCTTGGCACCCTTTGCCATGAAGCAATAGGTGGGAGCGTAGTCATCACTATCTTCATCAGCTTTGTTGATGAGGTCATTTTCTTGAGTTGAAGATGGACTTCTTGACGAAGGCGATGGCGAGAGCTAGACTCGCCACACCAAACTCAGATTCTTCGATGCCTCCTCTTCCTCATGTTCCTCGATTCAGCTTGAGTCCATTTCCTTGCCAATGAATGCCCGAGCCTTTTTGGAGCTGCTTTTCTTGTGAGAAGAAGGCTTTGAGGATTTTGATGATGAAGATTTGACGATTTCTTCTTCTTCTTAGCGTCATCAGAACTGTAATCCTTGTGTTTCTTCTTCTTTAATTCCTTTTCCCACTAAGGACAGTCTTGAATGTAGTGACCAGGTTTCTTGCATTTGTGGCAAAGTCTTCTCTTATAGTCACTGGATGAGGAATCACTGCTCCTTGAGAATTTCCAACGCGACCACGTCTTGAGAACTTCTGGAATTTCTTCACGAGCAGTGCTAGCTCCTGGCATAATTCTTCAGGATCTCCAAGGCACTGCCTTGGCCTTCAGGGCACGTGTTTTTCCATAGCTAGAACCATAGAGATCTCTCTTTTCAGCAAGCTGGAACTCATGAGTATTTAGCCTCTCGAGGATATCAGCTGGATCAAGTGACTTGTAGTCAGCACACTCTTGTATCATCAGTGCCAGAGTATCAAATGAGGAATCAAGCGATCTCAACAATTTCTTCACCACCTCATGGTCGGTGATGTCAGTGGCACCAAGCTCTTGAAGCTCATTTGAGATGTCAGTGAGGCGATCGAAGGTTTGTTGAACATTTTCGTTGTCGAGTCTTTTGAAGCGGTTGAAGAGATTGCGAAGAACATCAACTCGAGAGTCATGCTGAGTTGAGACTCCTTCATTTACTTTGGACAGCCTGTCCCAGATGAGTTTGGCAGTTTCCAAAGCACTCACTCTTCCATATTGTCCTTTGCTCAGATGGCCACATATGATATTCTTCGCTTGAGAATCGAGTTGCTTGAATCTCTTCACATCGGCATCATTCAGAGAAGGTGTGACTGAGGGAACACCATTTTCCACAACATACCAGAGATCGTTGTCAATTGCCTCAAGATGCATTCACATCTTGTTCTTCCGATAAGGATAGTCCGTCCCATCAAAGGTAGGACACCTGCTGAGACCTTGATCATACTGCGGTCGACATAACTAAAACTCCGGTGGTTAAACCAAAATCACACGAACAAGGGAGTATCTTGCTCGATACCAATTGAAAGTCGTTATATCGACTAGAGGGGGGTGAATAGGCGATTTTATGAATTCTTCACCGAGGAATTTGCGGTGAGGAAATTCCTTAGCGAAGAACTACTTGCAATGAATAAGTACTCGAAGTAAGCATAAGAGAATCGGGCATGGTCATCATGATGAAATGAAGACAAACCAAGAGTACGAAAGCGTAAACACGGATAGCACAAGATGAAGACAAACAGATGAAGAAATTGAGCGAGGAAATTGAGAAAGTCTTGATCAAAGTCTTCAAACACAGATATGAATGAACACTCAACACAAGAATGAGGAAATGAAAGGGTTGAGGAAATAGAACCGCTTAGGTTGGTGAAGACAATGATTTGGTAGACCAGTTCCAAGCTGCTGTCTCGGTTATGCGTCTGGTTGGAGCGGTGAGTATTTAAACTCGAGGACACAGGTCCCGACACCCGATCGCTGAGCACGCAGCTCGGGACACCAAGTCCTCACCGTATTCTCCTTGAACTAAGGTCACACAGACCTCGTCCAATCACTCATGGTAAGTCTTCAGGCGACTTCCAAACCTTCACAGACTTGGTCACTCGGCGATCCACAATTCCTCTTGGATGCTCTAGACCATGACGCCTAACCATCTGGAATAAGTACAGTCTTCAAAGGTAACAAGCGTCGGATCCACGCAGGATCAATCTCTTTAGTGATGCTCAATCACTTTGGGTTTGTAGGGGTTTGGTTTTTGGGTTTTTCCTCACTCGATGATTTTCGCTCAAAGTCCTCAGAGGATGGGTTGCTCTCAAATGACAAGTGTCAAGTTCTCTCGGAGCAGCCAACAAGCTAGTGGTTGTAGGGGGCGGCTATTTATAGCCTAGGGAGCAGTCCGACATGATAAGACATAAATGCCCTTCAATGATATGACCGTTAGGTGGATAAGATATTTTGGGACAGCTGGCGCAAGAAGACGGCAATGGTCGGAAATTTGAATCTCAAATTCCTCGGGGCTATCATGTTCCTCTTTGTGTAGGCAATCCGACTTTGGCGAATTCCTAACTCCTCGGTCGAACAAATTCCTCGTGACGGAAGAACTTCGTCATGTCATGAAGAAATTGACTGAACTGTATGAGATTTCAAAGGCTTCATTCGAAGGGATTGGTAGGTGTAGGATTTTGAGTTGAGCATCACATGGAAATTTTTCCTTAGTATTTCCTCGACCCCTTTAACGAAGACGGTGTTTCCTATGACTCAAGAAAGAGAAAAACGAAACTACGAAAACAAAAGTCTTCACGCTTCATGTTCCTCAAATGAATACCAAGTCTTCAAGGTCACACCAATTTCTTCACTTTTAAAGTCTTCAGAAAGTCTTCAATATATCAAAGTCTTCAGTCGAAGAACTTCACTTTTAGGGGTCGACTTTCTCTGTAATTATCAAACTACTCATTGACTTATAGACCTGTGTACACTCACAAACACATTAGTTTCTTAACCTATAAGTCTTCAATACACCAAAATCACTAAGGGGCACTAGATGCACTTACATGAAAATCAGGAAGGACTCGGGATTGAGATTATGGAGAGAGTCTGATCCATATGCCACCAGGAGAAGGACTGCTGTGGACTATAGATTTCACACCAAGGAACAGCAGGACTTCTATGAGACAATCCTTCTTGACAAGAAGCCAATAGTGTGTGACATGAGATGGGTCAACTGGGCGTACATCAAGGAGAATGAGGAGCACTATCCTGGAGTCTATGATAGTTTCAAGGCTTGTGGAGTTGATGAGTTTGTGGCTCAGAAGCTCACAAAGTGGAATGATGAGATTATCATGCAGTTCTACTCCACAGCTCACTTCTACCCAGATGGAAGGATTATCTGGATGTCTGAAGGTACTAGGTACCAGTCAACAGTTGCAGAATGGGCTCAATTGATCAATGCTCCTGAGGAGAGTGAGGATGACTTGGATGTCTATGCCAAGAAGAAGAAGGATCACAACTCCATGGCTAGCATGTACAAGGAGATTCCTGATGCAGACCTTGAGACTCACCAATTTGGTTCAGTGAAACACTTGTTGTCAGGCCTGCCTACAATTAACTGGATCCTCAGGAACACTCTTCTACCCACGTCAGGTGATCACAGAATGATCAGAGGACACTCCATCAACTTGCTGCACATATTTGATGTCCCACAGAAGTTCAAGGTCATGAGCCTAATTGTGGAAACCATAAAGAGGACAGCTGCAGATCAGAAGAGAAGTTGTGGGTATGCCCCATAGATTCAGGAGCTGATCAACTCCAAGATGGGCACTAGCACATATCTGCTGGACAAGGAGCACCTGCCCATCTACCCAGACTTTGAGGACAACACTGTTGTTATGAATGAAAATGAGCCATCAGAACGAACCTACACTTCCAACTTACATTTTCTGAGAGAGAACCACCTACACTTGTGTTGAGGCCAAGATATTCCATTCCTACCATATGAATCTTGATCTCTAGCCTTCCCCAAGTTGCTTTCCACTCAAATCTTCTTTCCACCAAATCCAAATCCTGTGAGAGAGAGTTGAGTGTTGGGGAGACTATCATTTGAAACACAAGAGCAAGGAGTTCATCATCAACACACCATTTGTTACTTCTTGGAGAGTGGTGTCTCCTAGATTGGCTAGGTGTCACTTGGGAGCCTCCGACAAGATTGTGGAGTTGAACCAAGGAGTTTGTAAGGGCAAGGAGATCGCCTACTTCGTGAAGATCTACCGCTAGTGAGGCAAGTCCTTCGTGGGCGACGACCATGGTGGGATAGACAAGGTTGCTTCTTCGTGGACCCTTCGTGGGTGGAGCCCTCCGTGGACTCGCGCAACCGTTACCATTCGTGGGTTGAAGTCTCCATCAACGTGGATGTACGATAGCACCACCTATCGGAACCACGACAAAAACATCCGTTTCTCCAATTGCGTTTGAATTCTCCAAACCCTTGCCTTTACATTCTTGCAAGTTGCATGCTTTACTTTCCGCTGCTCATATACTCTTTGCATGCTTGCTTGAATTGTGTTAAGATTGCTTGACTTGTGCTAGGTTAGCTAAAACCCGCCAAAGACTAAAATTGGGAAAAGGCTAGATTTTTATTTGGTCAAGTAGTCTAATCACCCCCCTAGACATACTTTTGATCCTACAGTATGACAACCGGCAGGAGCCATAGGAGTTGTCTTAATTTATTGTATGACCTGTGAGTCAATGTAAACGCCATGTAATTACTTTACTTTATTGCTAACCGTTAGCCATAGTAGAAGAAGTAATAGTTGGCGAGACAACTTCATGAAGACACGATGATGGAGATCATGGTGTCATGCCGGTGACGAAGGTGATCATGCCGCGCCTCGAAGATGGAGATCAAAGGCACAAGATGATATTGGCCATATCATGTCACTTTATGATTTGCATGTGATGTTTGTCATGTTTACATCTTATTTGCTTAGAATGACTGTAGCATAATTAAGATGATCCCTCACTGAAATTTCAAGAAATGTGTCCCCCTAACTGTGCACCGTTGCGAAGGTTTGTTGTTTTGAAGCACCACGTGATGACCGGGTGTGATAGATTCTAATGTTCACATACAACGGGTGTAAGCCAGATTTACACATGCGAAACACTTAGGTTGACTTGACGAGCCTAGCATGTACAGACATGGCCTCGGAACACGAGAGACCAAAAGGTCGAACATGAGTCGTATAAGTAGATGCGATCAACATGGATATGTTCACCATTGATGACTAGTCCGCCTCACGTGATGATCGGACACGGCCTAATCGATTCGGATCATGTATCACTTAGATGACTAGAGGGATGTCTATCTGAGTGGGAGTTCATTAAAAATTTGATTAATTGAACTCATTATCATGAACATAGTCTAAATTGTCTTTGCAAATAATGTTGTAGATTAATAGCTCGCGCTTTAGCTCCCTATTTTAATGCGTTCCTAGAGAAAGACTAAGTTGAAAGATATTGTAAGCAATTATGCGGACTAGGGCCGTAGTTTGAGGATTGTCCTCACTGCTACACAGAAGGCTTCTGTCTTTGATGCACCGCTCGGTGTGCCAAACCCCTCTAGCATTGTCTGTGGATGTTGTGCACATCTGGCAGACACGTTCTGATGACTACTTGATAGTTTATTGCTCCATGATTTATGGCTTAGAATCGGGGCTCCAAAGGCGTTTTGAACACCATGGAACATATGAGATGTTCCAAGAGCTGAAATTGGAATTTCGGGCTCATGCCCGTGTTGAGAGGTTTGAGACGTCTGACAAGATCTTTGCCTACAAGATGGAGGAGAATAGCTCAGCAAGTGAGCATGTGCTCAGAATGTCTGGGTACTTCAATTGCTTGAATCAAATGGGAGTTAATCTTCCAGATAAGAGATTGATTACAAAATTTCTCCAGTCACTATCACCAAGCTACTAGAGTTTCGTGATGAACTATAACATGCAAGGGAAGTTGATCCCAGAGCTATTCGTTGTGCTTAAGGCCATGAAGGTAGAAATCAAGAAGGATCATCAAGTGTTGATGGTTAACAAGACCACTGGTTTCAAGAAGGGCAAGGGCCAGAAGGGAAGCTTCATGAATGGCAAGCCAGTTGCCGCTCCAGTGAAGAAACCCATAGAATACCCAAACCCAAGACGAAGTGCTTCTATTAGGGGAACGGTCACTGGTAGCGGAACTGCCTCAAATACTTGGTAGATAAGAAGGCTAGCAACTTCAACAGAAGTATATTTGATATATGTGTTATTGATGTGTATCTTACTAGTACTCCTAGTAGCACCTGGGTATTAGATACCGGTTCAGTTACTAAGAATGATAACTCGAAACAAAAGCTACGAAATAAACGGAGACTAGCTAAGGGAGATGTGACGATGTGTGTTGAAAGTGTTTCCAAGGTTGATGTGATCACCATCGCACGCTCCCTCTACCTTCGGGATTAGTGTTGAACCTAGATAAATGTTGTTTGCATTGGTGTCTGTGTTTAGCATGAACATGATTAGATCATGTTTATTGCAATACGGTTATTCATTTAAGTCAGAGAATAATGGTTATTCTGTTTACATGAATAACACCTTCTATGGTCATGCACCCAATGTGAATGGTTTATTGAATCTCGGTCGTAGTGATACACATGTTCATAACATTAATGCCAAACATGTATAGTTGATAATGATAGTACCACTTTCTTGTGGCACTGCCGAGGTCATATTGGTGTAAAGCGCATGAAGAACCTCCATGAGGATGGAATTTTTAAGTCACTTGATTTTGAACCACTTGACACATGCGAACCATGCCTCGTTGGCAAGATGACTAAAACCCCGTTCTTTGGAACATTGGAACGGGCAAGTGACTTATTGGAAATCATACATGCTGATGTGTGCAGTCCGATGAGTGTTGACGCGTGCAGTGGATATCGTTATTTTCTCACCTTCACCAATGAATTGAGTAGATATGGGCATGTTTACTTAATGAAGCATAAGTCTGAAACGTTTGAAAAGTTCAAGCAATTTCAGAGTGAAGTTGAGAATCATCGTAACAAGAAGATCAAGTTCCTACGATATGATCAGGGGGGAGAGTATCTGAGTTATGAGTTTGGCAATCACTTAAGACAAGGTGGAATCATTTCATAGTTGACGCCACCTGGAACACCATAGTATAATGGTGTGTCCAAACGTCGTAATCGCACCCTATTGGATATGGTGCGATCTATGATGTCTCTTACCGATCTATCACTATCGTTTTGTGGTTATGCATTAGAGACAACTACATTCACTTTAAATAGGGCACCTCTAAAGTCCGTGTAGACGACACCGTATGAACTATATGGTTTGGCAAGAAACCTAAGTTGTTGTTTCTTAAGGTTTGGGGCTACGATGCTTATGTCGATAGGCTTCGGCCAGAAAAGCTCGAACCCAAAGAGGAAAATTGTGTCTTCATAGAATACCCAAACACGACGATTGGGTATACCTTCTATCTCAGATCTGAGGGAAAAGTGTTTGTCTCTATGAACAGGTCCTTTCTCGAGAAAGAGTTTCTCTTGAAAGAATTGAGTGGGTGGAAGATAGAACTTGATGAGGTTGTTGAACCTTCACTTCAACCAGAGAGTAGAGAATCACATAAAGATGTTTCTGTGGCACCTACGTCAGTTGAAGAGAAAGCTAATGATGATGATCATGAAGCTTCAGATCAAGTTACTATCGAACCTCGTAGGTCGACAAGGGTGTGTACAACTTCTGAGTGGTAACCCTGTCTTAAAGGTGTTGTTGGACAACGATGAACCTATGAGCTATGGAGAAGCGATGGTGGGCCCGGATTCCAAAAAATGTCTAGGAGTCATGAAATCCGAGATAGGATCCATGTATGAGAACAAAGTATGGACTTTGGTGGACTTGCCCGATGATCGGCAAGCCATTGAGAATAAATGGATCTTTAAGAAGAAGCCAGACGCTGATGGTAATGTCACCATTTATGAATCTCGACTTGTATCAACGAAGTTTACGACAAGTACAAGGAGTTGACTGTGATGAGACTCTCTCAATTATAGCGATGCTAAAGTCTGTTAGAATTTTGTTAGCAGTTGCTGCATTTTCATTTACGAAATCTGGCAGATGGATGTCAAAACAAAGTTTCCTTGACAGTTTCCGTGAGGAAAGGCTATATGTGATACAACCAGAAGGTTTTGTCGATCCCAAGGATGCTAAAAGGTATGCGAGCTCCAGCGATCCTCCTATGGAATGGAGCAAGCATCTCGGAGTTGGAACATAGGCTTTGATGAGGTGATCAAAGCTTTTGGTTTATACAAAGTTTGCAAGAAACTTGTATTTGCAAGAAAGTGAGTGGGAGCACTACAACATTTTTGATAAGTATATGTGGATGACATATTGTTGATCAGAAATGATGTAGAATTTCTGGAAAGCATAAAGGGTTGTTTGAATGGAGTTTTTTCAAAGGAAGACCTGGGTAAAACTGCTTACATATTGGGCATCAAGATCTATAAAGATAGATTAATACGCCTGATAAGACTTTCACAGAGCGCATACCTTGACATGATTTTAAAGGAGTCCAAAATGTATCAGTCAAAGAAGGAGTTCTTGCCTGAGTTGTAAGGTGTGAAGTTGAGTAAGACTCAAAGCTCGACCACGGCAGAAGAAGGAGAAAGGACGAAGGTCGTCCCCTATGCCTTAGCCATAGGCTCTATACGATATGCCATGCTATGTACCGCACCTGGTATGTGCCTTGCCACGTGTCTGGCAAGGGGGTACGAGAGAGATCCAAGAATGGATCATTGGATAGCGGTCAAAATTGTCCTTAAAGGAATAAGGAAATGTTTCTTTGTTATGGAGGTGATAAAGAGTTCATCATAAAGGGTTACGTCGATGCAAGCTTTAACACCTATCCGGATGACTCTGAGTAGCAAACCGGATATGTATAGTGGAGCAACCATTTGGAATAGCTCCAAGTGAAGCGTGTAAGGAGCATCTACAATATGACATAGAGATTTGTGAAGTACATACGGATCTGAATGTTGCAGACCCATTGACTAAAACCTCTCACAAGCATAACATGATCAAACCCTAGAACTCATTGAGTCTTAATCACATGGTGATGTGAACTAGATTATTGACTCTAGTAAACTCTTTGGGTCTTAGTCACATGGCTATGTGAACTATGAGTGTTAATCACATGGCGATGTGAACTAGATTATTAACTCTAGTGCAAGTGGGAGACTGTTGGGAATATGCCCTAGAGGCAATAATAAAATGGTTATTATTATATTTCCTCGTTCATGATAATTGTCTATTGTTCATGCTATAATTGTATTAACCGAAAACCGTAATACATGTGTGAATACATAGACCACAACATGTCCCTAGTGAGCCTCTAGTTGACTAGCTCGTTGATCAATAGATGGTTATAGTTTCCTGACCATGGAAATTGGATGTCATTGATAACGGGGTCACATCGTTAGGAGAATGATGTGATGGACAAGACCCAATCCTAAGCATAGCACAAGATCGTGTAGTTCGTTTGCTAGACCTTTTCTAATGTCAAGTATCATTTCCTTAGACCATGAGATTGTGCAACTCCCGGATACCGTAGGATTGCTTTGGGTGTATCAAACGTCACAACGTAACTGGGTGACTATAAAGGTGCACTACAGGTATCTCCGAAAGTGTCTGTTGGGTTGACACGAATCGAGACTGGGTTTTGTCACTCCGTATGACGGAGAGGTATCTCTGGGCCCACTCGGTAATGCATCATCATAATGAGCTCAATGTGACTAAGGAGTTAGCCATGGGATCATGCGTTATGGAACGAGTAAAGAGACTTGCTGGTAATGAGATTGAACAAGGTATGGGAATACCGACGATCGAATCTTGGGCAAGTAACATACCGATAGACAAAGGGAATTGTATACGGGATTGGTTGAATCCCCGACATCATGGTTCATCCGATGAGATCATCATGGAACATGTGGGAACGAATATGGGTATCCAGATCCCGCTATTGGTTATTGTCCGGAGAGGTGTCTCGGTCATGTCTGCATGGTTCCCGAACCCGTAGGGTCTACACACTTAAGGTTCGGTGACGCTAGAGTTGTAATGGGAGTAGTAAGTGGTTACCAAAGGTTGTTCGGAGTCCCGGATGAGATCACAGATATCACGAGGAGTTCCGGAATGGTCCGGAGGTGAAGATCGATATATTGGATGATGGGTATTAGAGTCCGGAATTGTTCCGGGGGTACCGGGTGACGACCAGCGTGTCCGAAAGGGGTTTCGGAGGCCCCGACAAGCGTTGGGGGCCTTATGGGCCAAGGGGAAGGGGCACATCAGCCCACTCAAGGGCTGTGCGCCCTCCACCCCATTTCCGTAACACTGAGAGGTGGGGCGCCTCCCTAGGGCAGCCACCCTCCCGGCTTGGGGGGCAAGTTTCCTAGGGGTGGGGGCGCCCAAACCCATCTAGTGTTTTCCTGTGGCCGCTGCCCCTCCCCTAGGGAAACCCTAGGGTGCCTCCTCCTCCCCCTTCCCCCTATATATAGTGAGGGAGAGAGTGGGCAGCCACATCCCTTCCCTGGCACAGCCCTTCCCCCTCTCCAACACCTCCTCCTCCTCTGTAGTGCTTGGCGAAGCCCTGCAGGAGAACCGCAAGCTCCACCACCACGCCATCGTGCTGCCGGAGCTCTCCCTCAACTTCTCCTCTCCCCTTGCTGGATCAAGAAGGAGGAGACGTCCCTGGGCTGTACGTGTGTTGAACGCGGAGGCGCCGTCCGTTCGGCGCTTGGATCGGATCTTCCGCGATTTGAATCGCCGCGAGTACGACTCCATCAACCGCGTTCTTTTAACGCTTTCTCTTAGAGATCTTCAAGGGTATGAAGATGCACTCCCTCTCTCTCGTTGCTAGCATCTCCTAAATTGATCTTGGTGACACGTAGGAAAATTTTGAATTATTACTACGTTCCCCAACACCTAGGGCCTCTGTCCACCCTCTAGCTCCGCCACTGCGTACAATGGTTGTAATCATGTGCAATGGCTATATCTTGCCTATTCATTTTCACTTTAATTTTTTTTCCAAAATTAACGAAGTAAACATATTTATTGATATATATATATATATATATATATATATATATATATATATATATATATATATATATTCTTATGCACGAAGGAAATTACCTATGTTAATAGACCATCATTACTGCAACACAGGCAAGCTTCAGCTATGGGCATCGTCTGCTTCATGTTTTGCAGTGAGCGAGATATAGACAGACGTGCCCATAAGCATGTGCGGATTCGATGAACAAATTTGGAATTTAAAGAACATTTTTGCAATTTGATGAACAATTTTTTAATTTTGATGAACAAAAATTGATTGATGAATATTTTTTCAATTTTTGAACATATTTTTCCATTGATGATTTTTTTAAATTCGATGAACAAAAAACTGTTCATGAATTTAAAAGAAAATTCACACAAAAAATGAAAGGCGGAAAAGTACGTAAGTTCAAAAAAATCAGGTATTTAAAAAATGTTCATGATTTCAAAACACTGTTCACGATTTAAACAAATCATGAATTTGAAAAATATATTTGTAAAATGAAAGCGGAAAAATAAAACAAATAAGAAACTAAAAAATTCATGAATATTAAAAAGATTACCGCAAATTGAGTAAATAAGAATAAAAATGAAAAAATAAAATAAAAAAGAAACAAAACAGGAACAAAAAAGGAAAAAGCTGGAAAAGAAAAAACTGAATGGAAAAAAGAAACCAGAAAAAACTGGTTCAGGGAAGGATCTAGAACCTTCCCAAAACCGGTGATTCACCCCCAAACTAGTTCAGGGTAGGATCTAAAACCTTCCCAAATCCCGAAAATGGGCCTGCAATTTAACATACATAAATATCGAAAGGTACCAAAAAACCCCTGTTCAAGAATTCATCCGATTAACCAGTTAACTTGCCGATTAATCCCTACTCGTAGGGTCACCGAGTAGCCTATAAACCGATAAATCGTTCGATTAATTGATTAAATGGCTGATTAACTTGCTGATTAGCCGATTAATCCCCTACTTACCAGCCGACCGAGCAGCTACCAGTTAATGATTTCCTCAACAATGCAAAAAACAGTTCACCCATTGTTACAAACACTTATACTATATCTTAAATGTTCCAGCCAAAGTTGTCCCTAACAAAATAGTCACAATTTGAAAATCGTCTGGTGCATCCAAAAGTTGTACAAAATGAAGCTTCCTTTGAACCGAAGGCAAATTACTCTAGTACACATTTTACAGATAATATCCCATCCTGCAAAAGATGGAAATTTGTATTAGTGAACGAAGCAAGATACAGAAGAAGAAAACAGAACAAAAAAAGTGAATTAGAAAATAGAAAGGATTAACCTTTATACTATTTAAAATTTGTCCAAGAGAAATTTTCCTTCCAGGCTTAAAATAAGATTAGCAGTTGCTCAAAATTTGTCCTATAGATTTCTGAAAATAAAAAACAACAAATTTGTACTCCTAGGCTATACTATTGATAGATAGATAGATACAATACTCATCTTAGGAGTATATTCTTTACTTGCCTGCTAGGAGTATATTTTCTCTTCAACAATGAATATATACTCCTAGCAAGTTGCAAAACACTCCAGCAAGCTTGCACTAACAGTACAACAACTTCAGCAAACTTGCTTACAATAAAAATGATATGCAAATATTAAGATCAGGAGCCAAGCTCTTTAACTGAATTTACTCCAAGAATAGAAGTGTCATGCCTGCTTAAAAGAATTTTTAACACTATCAATGAACTACTCCAGGCTAGTGCCAAATCATGCATAATTTCAATCTCTCTCTTAGCTTTGGAGTATTCAACTCAATCTCTCTCTTAGCCTAGGAGTACTCACTATCTCTCTCTTAGCCTACGAATACTCAATTTCAATCTCTCTTAGCCTAGGAGTACTCATAATCTCTCTCTTGGCCTAGGAATAGTTGTACAATGATGTGTATGTGCATGAACATAACACACACATGTGCATGTATACCAATATGTTCTTCAAGGGGAGCTCCGCGGTGGTCGGCCCTGCTGTTCTTCAAGCTCCAAATCTTTGATCTGCTTCATGTCGGTCTCCTCTATCTGGACACCGACGGGTTCCAGTCTTTCCTCTCGGAGATCTTGGTTTTTGACGCATGGTGCCACTGGATATCTAGATTGGAATGATCCGGTCGGACGCGCCCTCATCTTCGGCTAGAGAGGCTTCATGAGGGCGTGCTGCGAAGCTTCGCTTTCTTGCCAGTGCCATGGGACATGTCTAAATATAGATTTCCACAGCGTTGACAGCGGTGAAGAAAGTCATGGTGGCTGCGATCGGAGACTTGCAATGGCGGAGAGGAGTTTTGGTTGTGTCGAAGCATGGTGTCACAGGGTTTTTTTTCCTGTGTGTCGAGTGTTGAGGACTTGAAACGGCGGTTGGCAAGAGTGGGCAGCAACACAGGTGGTCAACATTTTTGGGGGTGCTACTTGAGTACCGAGCCACAATCTTTAGGGTGAAAGCCCAAGATCTGCCTTCATTGGTTGTACCTGGCAATGGTCTTGTGAAGGCATTGTTTTTGGGATCTTAGACTCTCTTCAGGGTGAAAACTCAAGATCCTTGATCGGGCGACGACAATGCTTGAGCATTGTTTCCTTGTTGGAGGCGTCGCTTTTGGAGAACCTCTTATGTTGTTCGGGTGTTGTCTTAGGTGGTGGTTAGAGTGTCGCTGTTGCGAGTGTTTCATCACTGTGACGGGGTCTTTGTTTTTATATTTCTCTCTTTTTTATTTTTGTTTTTGGCCGTGTGCATCCTTGATGTCTTTCGATATCTTGTTGGTGCAGAGGCTGGGTGTATCTGGTATCTTCGCGATATTAATATATTCCCTTTATCGAAAAAATGTAAACCAATATGTACACATTTACACATGGACACAACACACACACACACAAAATACTCTAGTACTCTAATGAGTCACGGTAAACTGATAGTGAGGGAGTAACTGATATTGAGTCATAGTAACCATGGCATAGGTGATCAGGTAAGGATATTCCAGCCAAGTAAATGAACCAACTAATACTGAGTCACACCAACTGCAACATAGGAACCATGGCATAGGCGAGCATAAGACTGGTCAGTACACAAAAAGCTCAAACCGTCGTCACATTAAGAGACTATATGTTACTAAGGGGACAATTTCATTCATCCATTCAATGTGGTTCAGTTTCAGCCAAGAGAGCCAATTCATTCAGTGTAGACAACTTCATCCAGTGTGGTTCAGTTTCAGATAAGAGCCCAACCAATTCTATGATAGCATCTGTAAGAGTAACAATCTGGGGGGGCGAGGAGCAGACCTTGGGTTTGGTGTGCTTGGCAATGGCATCCCAGAGCGGGAGGAGGAACATGTCAGAGCTGGTCTCTATGATCCCATGAGGTAGGCCCTTGGCGCCACCCTCCCACCGCCGCTACTGTGTGACCATGGCCACGGCGTAGTCGGACCTGGCGAGATCTACGTGGTGGACAAACAAACCAGCTTGAGTGTCATTCGGGCACCCATTCAGGCCTAATTTTGTTGGAAGAGTAAAGTTTCCTAGGGCACTAATCCACCTCGGGGTAATTTTCATGGACATTGGGGATCCCCTCCCACCACGGGGAGAACATCGTCTTAGTTTGGAAGACTGGCGAGAGGGGAGGAAGGGGACAGGGGCGGGAATATCACGCAGGCGGAGGCTGGAGGATCACAACTCACGAGTGAGAGAAGGAACGCGTCGAGTGTTTTCTCCCCGAGCTGTCAACACAGGGAGATCTACCCGGGGTTGGGCCGTGGAAAGGCCACGGATATTCCTCCCTCGCATGCAACCAAATAGGGTGGTTTGCTTGCCCAGGGCCAACTCAGCCCGTGGGTTAGCCACCCGAGGAAAAGGCAGGGTGTTGGGGAACGCAGTATTTGAATTTTTTTCCTACGATCACGCAAAATCTATCTAGGAGAAGCATAGCAACGAGCGGGTGAGTGTGTCCTGTTGGGGAACGCAGTATTTCATAATTTTTACCTACGATTACGCAAGATCTATCTAGGAGATGCATAGCAACGAGCGGAAGAGTGTGTCCACGTACCCTCGTAGACCAAAAGCGGAAGCGTTTAGTAACGTGGTTAATGTAGTCGAACGTCTCCGCGATCTAACCGATCCAAGCACCGAATGTACGACACCATCGTGTTCAGCACATGTTCTGCTCGATGACGTCCCTTGAACTCTTGATCTAGTTGAGGCCGAGGGAGAGTTCCATCAGCACGACGGCGTGTCAACGGTGATGATGAAGTTACCGGCGCAGGGCTTCGCCTAAGCACTATGACTATATGACCGAGGTGTGTAACTGTGGAGGGGGGCACCACACATGACTAAGAGAAGACTTATTGTGTCTTTGGGGTGCCCCTGCCCACATATATAAAGGAGGGAGGGAGAGAGGCCGCCCCCCTAGGAGCGTGCCAAGAGTATGGAGTCCTACTAGGACTTCCAAGTCCTAGTAGGAATCCCTTTCCTTTTCGGAGTAGGAGAGAAGGAAAGAGGAAAAGAGAGAGGGAGTAGGGAAAGGCAAGGGGGCGCCGTCCCCTTCCCCTAGTCCAATTCGGACCCATGGGGGGGGTGCCACCTCCCCTTGGCCTGCCTCCTCTTTTCCCGTATGGCCCAATAAGGCCCATTACTTCTCCCGGTGAATTTCCGTAACTCTTTGGTACTGATCCGAAGAATACCCAAGTCACTTGGAACCTTTCCGATGTCCGAATGTGGCCTTCCAAAATATCGTTCTTTACCTCTCAACCATTTCGGGACTCCTCGTCATGTCCGTGTTCTCATCCTGGACTCCCAACAACTTCGGTCATCAAATCACATAACTCATAATACAAATTGTCATCGAACGTTAAGCGTGCAGACCCTACGGGTTCGAGAACTATGTAGACATGACCGAGACACATCTCCGGTCAATAACCAACAGCGGAACCTAGATGCTTATATTGGCTCCTACATATTCTACGAAGATCTTTATTGGTCAAACCGCATAACAACATACGTTGTTCTGTTTGTCATCGGTATGTTACTTGCCCGAGATTCGATCGTCGGTATCATCATACCTAGTTCAATCTCGTTACCGGCAAGTCTCTTTACTCGCTCCGTATTGCATCATCCCGCAACTAACTCATTAGTTACATTGCTTGCAAGGCTTATAGTGATGAGCATTACCGAGAGGGCCCAGAGATACCTCTCCAAAACACGAAGTGACAAATCCTAATCTTGATCTATGCCAACTCAACAAATACCATCGGAGACACTTGTAGAGTATTTTTATAATCACCCCGTTATGTTGTGACGTTTGATAGCACACAAGGTATTCCTCCGGTATTCGGGAGTTGCATAATATCGTAGTTAGAGAAACATGTATAAGCCATGAAGAAAGCAATAACAATAACACTAAACGATCATTTATGCTAAGCTAATGGATGGGTCTTGTCCGTCACATCATTCTCTAATGATGTGATCCCGTTCATCAAATGACAACACATGTCTATGGTCAGGAAACTTAACCATCTTTGATTAACGAGCTAGTCAAATAGAGGCATACTAGGGACACTCTGTTTTGTCTATGTATTCACACATGTACTAAGTTTCCGGTTAATACAATTCTAGCATGAATAATAAACATTTATCATGATATAAGGAAATATAAATAACAACTTTTTTATTGCCTCTAGTGCATATTTCCTTCAGTCTCGTACTTGCACTAGAGTCAATAATCCAGTTCACATCGTCATGTGATTTAACACCAATAGTTCACATCTTTATGTGATTAGTTTACATCTCCATGTGACTAACATCCAAAGGGTTTACTAGAGTCAATAATCTGGTTCACATCGCTATGTGATTAACACCCAAAGAGTACTAAGATGTGATCATGTTTTGCTTGTGAGAGAAGTTTAGTCAACGGGTCTGCCACTTTCAGAGCCGTATGTGTTTTGCAATTTTTCTATGTCTACAATGCTCTGCATGGAGCTACTCTAGCTAATTGCTCCCACTCTCAATATGTATCCAGATCGAGACTTAGAGTCATTCGGATCAGTGTCAAAGCTTGCATCGACATAACCCTTTACGACGAACTTTTTGTCACCTCCATAACCAAGAAACATATCCTTAATCCTTTTTAGGTATTTCAGGATGTTCTTGACCGCTGTCCAGTGATCCACTCCTGAATTACTTTGGTACCTCCTTGCTAAACTTATAGCAAGGCACACATTAGGTCTGGTACACAGCATTGCAAACATGATAGAACCTATGGCTGAGGCATAGGGAATGACTTTCATTTTCTCTCTATATTCTGCAGTGGTCGGGCATCGAGTTCGACTCAACTTCACACCTTGTAACAAAGGCAAGAACCCTTTCTTTGACTGATCCATTTTGAATTTCTTCAAACCTTTATCAAGGTATGTGCTTTGTAAAAGTACAATTAAGCGTCTTGATCTATCTCTATAGACCTTGATGCCCAATATATAAGCAGCTTCACCAAGGTCTTCCATTGAAAAATTCTTATTGAAGTATCCTTTTATGCTATCCAAAAATTCTGTATTATTTCCAATCAACAATATGTCATCCACATATAATATCAGAAATGCTATAGAGCTCCCACTCACTTTCTTGTAAATACATGCTTCTCCAAAAGACTGTATAAAACTATATGCTTTGATCACACTATCAAAGCGTACATTCCAACTCCGAGATGCTTGCACCAGTACATAAAGGGATCACTGGAGCTTACACACTTTGTTAGCACCTTACGGATTGACAAAACCTTCTGGTTGCATCATATACAACTCTTCTTTAAGAAATCCATTAAGGAATGCCGTTTTGACATCCATTTGCCAAATTTCATAGGCAATTGCTAACATGATTCGGACAGACTTTAAGCATAGGTACGAGTGAGAAACTCTCATCCTAGTCAACACTTTGAACTTGTCGAAAACCTTTTGCGACAATTCGAGCTTTGTAGATAGTAACACTACTATTAGCGTCTGTCTTCCTCTTTAAGATCCATTTAATCTCAATGGCTCACCAATCATCAGGCAAGTCAATCAAAGTCCATACTTTGTTCTCATGCATGGATCCCATCTCAGATTTCATGGCCTCAAGCCATTTCGCGGAATCTGGGCTCATCATTGCTTCCTCTTAGTTCGTAGGTTTGTCATGGTCTAGTAACATGACTTCCAAAAAGGATTACCATACCACTCTGGTGCGGACCGTACTATGGTTTACCTACGAGGTTCGGTAGTAACTTGATCTAAAGTTTCATGATCATCATCATTAGCTTCCTCACTAATTGGTGTAGGAATCACTGGAACTAATTTATGTGATGAACTACTTTCCAATTCGGGAGAAGGTACAATTACCTCATCAAGTTCTACTTTCCTTCCACTCACTCCTTTCGAGAGAAACTCCTTCTCTAGAAAGGATCCATTCTTAGCAATGAATATCTTGGCTTTGGATCTGTGATAGAAGGTGTACCCAAGAGTCTCCTTTGGGTATCCTATGAAGACACATTTCTCCGATTTGGGTTCGAGCTTATCAGGTTGAAGTTTTTTCACATAAGCATCGCAGCCCCAAACTTTAAGAAACGACAACTTGGGTTTCTTGCCAAACCACAGTTCATATGGTGTCGTCTCAACGGATTTAGATGGTGCCCTATTTAACGTGAATGCAGCCGTCTCTAAAGCATAACCCCAAAACCATGGCGGTAAATTAGTAAGAGACATCATAGATCTCACCATATCTAATAAAGTATGATTACGACGTTCGGACACACCATTATGTTGTGGTGTTCCAGGTGGCGTAAGTTGTGAAACTATTCCACATTGTTTCAAATGAAGAACAAACTCGTAACTCAAATATTCACCTCCACGATCAGATTGTAGAAACTTTATTTTCTTGTTACGATGATTTTCCACTTCACTCTAAAATTCTTTGAACTTTTCAAATGTTTTAGACTTATGTTTCACCAAGTAGATATACCCAATCTGCTCAAATCATCTGTGAAGGTCAGAAAATAACAAGACCTGCCGCGAGCCTCAACACTCATTGGACCGCATACATCAGTATGTATTATTTCCAACAAGTCCGTTGCTCGCTCCATTGTTCCGGAGAACGGAGTCTTAGTCATCTTGCCCATGAGGCATGGTGCACAAGCATCAAGTGATTCATAATCAAGTGACTCCAAAAGCCCATCAGCATGGAGTTTCATCATGCGCTTTACACCAATATGACCTAAACGGCAGTGCCACAAATATGTTGCACTATCATTATCAACTTTGCATCTTTTGGCATCAATATTATGAATATGTGTATCACTACGATCGAGATTCAATAAACCATTCACCTTGGGTGTATGACCAGAGAAGGTTTTATTCATGTAAATAGAATAACAATTATTATTTGACTTAAATGAATAACCGTATTGCAATAAACATGATCCAATCATATTATGCTTAACGCAAACACCAAATAACATTTATTTTAGGTTCAACACTAATCCCGAAGGTAAAGGGTGTGTGCAATGGTGATCTTATCAACCTTGGAATCAGTTCCAACACACATCGTCACCTCGCCCTCAACTAGTCTATGTTCATTTTGTAACTCCCGTTCCAAGTTACTAATCATAGCAACTAAACCAGTATCAAATACCCAGGGGCTACTATGAACACTAGTAAAGTACACACCAATAACATGTATATCATATATACTTTTGTTCACTTTGCCATCCTTCTTATCCGCCAAGTATTTGGGGCAGTTCCACTTCCAGTGACCATTTCCTTTGCAGTAGAAGCACTCAGTTTCAGGCTTGGGTCCAGCTTTGGGCTTCTTCATGGGAGTGGCAACTTGCTTGCCGTTCTTCTTGAAGTTCCCTTTCTTTCCCTTGCCCTTTTACTTGAAACTAGTGGTCTTGTCAACCATCAATACTTGATGATTTTCTTGATTTCTACCTTTTGCCGATTTCAGCATCATGAAGAGCTCGGGGAATCGTTTTCGTCATCCCTTGCATATTATAGTTCATCACGAAGTTCCACTAACTTGGTGATAGTGACTAGAGAACTCTGTCAATCACTATCTTATCTAAAGTATTAACTCCCACTTGATTCAAGCGATTGTAGTACTCAGACATTCTGAGCACATGTCTAACAGATGGACAGGACTTGGATAACTTCTGCTCGAAGATTCTCCGTTGCATATGTTGAGGGGGTTGAAAACTTCAAGAACTTTATCAGAGCTGAGTACGGTGGTCCGAAATCAGATGTGCTCTGCCCGTGTAGAAGTTGTATGAATTCAGTTACAAGACCCCAGTCAACTGTGCAAAATCATGTACATTTGTATGGGATGTCGGCCACATATACTAGGTGGGTTCATCATGGTGAAGCTGTGAACGTCAATGTTATTGACTACGTGGAAGCAGCAGATCACCATCTTGATCTGCCTGAAGCTCAGGTGGAAGAGGAGGAGGAGGAGGTGGTGGCGGAGCCAGTGAGTTTGACCAACATTGAAACAATGCTAAGAAATGCTCGTGCATTCCGTGAACTTTCACCTACAGAAGAAAAACGGTGGGCCCGCATGTTGGAACAATGCAACGTGGCTGTCACCCCAGGAAATAAGCTGTCAGTATTCTCAGCTATGGTCTCCTTTCTTTAGGTGAAGACATCAGAGCGGATGACCAACAAATCATTCGATGCGATGTTGGCTGCTTTCCGCAAAGCTTTCCCAGATGCCTCTGAGCTGCCACACACCTACAGTAAAATGAAGAATTTCCTTCGTGCAGTTAGAATTGGATATGATATGATCCATGTTTGTAAGAATAATTGTGTTCATTAGGAAGGATTATGCCAACTTAAGTGAATGCCCGAAATGCAAATCATCAAGATGGAAAGATGGCGATCTGTGAAGAGGATTCCTCATAATGTTCTGAGACATTTTCCAATTACACCAAGATTGCAGAGGTTGTTTCATGATGCTGAAACAAGAGAGGATGTACTGTGGCATTCTAGGAACCAGGAGTACAGAGATTAGAATGTAATGAGCCATCCATCACATGGTAGTGAGTGGAAAAGCTTCAATCAGAAGCATGAAAAGTTTGCTGCTGACCCGAGAAACATTAGACTTGGCTTAGCTTCAGATGGATTTAACCCATTTGGCCACCAGAGCGCCACATATAGCATGTGGCCAGTGCTTGTTATCCCTTACAACATTCCTCCAAATGTCTGCAACAAAGAATCAAACTACATGATGGCCTTGCTCATCCCAGGTCCAAAAAGTCCTGGAAAGGATTTTGATTTGTTCATGGAGCCTCTTGTGGAGGAACTTCAACAGCTATGGAGGGGTGTTCTCACTCGAGACCTATATAGTAGCCACCAGCTGATTTCTTTCTACGTGCTGTTATAATTTGGTGCATCCATGATTATCCGGCTTTGGGCACTATGTCAGGGTGAACGACACATGGTTACAATGCATGTGTTCGCTGTGATAGGAATCCGCTGTCCTACGCAATACTTAGCAAGATCTGTTACATTGGACACCGTCGTTTCCTTGCCAAGGACAAGCCGCATCCTAGAAAATACCGAAGACATGTGTTCAATGCAAAGCATGAAAACCGTGATGCGCCAAAGAGGCTCACCGCCGATGAGTTGCAAGTGGAATTAGAGTAGGTCGGGCATATTACACCAGGAAACCATCCTGATAATGGTAGCGGGAAAAGGAAGCGTGGTAGGGCAGAAGAGAGATTATTGTTTACTCGCAGGTCCACTTTGTGGGACTTGGAGTATTGGAAAGATTTGGATCTGCGGCATAATCTTGATGTGATGCACATCGAGAAAAATATATGTGACAGCATTATCGGCATACTTCTTAATATTGAAGGCAAGACGAAAGATACCTTGAAATTTAGGATTGATTTGACACACCTGGGCATCAGACAGCATTTGCAGGTGCAAGATGAAGGTAAACCACGGGATATGGCACCAGCTGTGTACGTCTTGGACAAGGTAAAAAGAAAAGAATTCTGCGAGGTCCTGTCACGTGTGAGATTCCCACATGGATTTGCTTCCAACCCTGAAAGGAGAGTCAGTGTAGATGGAAACAAGGTACAAGGGTTGAAAACTCATGACTGCCACGTCCTACTTCAAAGGGTTTTACATGTTATCCTTAGAGGATTGGGCCGCCCTCACTTATACAGAGCAGTTGCAGAGTTGGGACAATTCTTCAGGGAACTCTGCAGTAGAAATGTAGCGACCTGACCCAAAATCGGTCAAATCTACGTATGCTGTATTCATCCCAAGATCATCTTTGGTACTCACAAGACATCGATAAAGTAATCAAAGTTCAATCACACCTGAATATCATTAATCGATTCTCATATAGAGTCTTTATTACAAGGGAATAAATTCGCTCAAGGCCAACTCATGAGAAATAAACTAAAATGCTGCGGAAGCGTCGAAGGTAAGCGAGTCCATCCGACTCAAAGGGCAATCGCCAAGCGCGCGAGCGTAGCCTCACTCTGATCGAATATATCTACGCAACATAATACGTTGCAGCCATGTAGGTCAGCTTTTGGAATAAGTCGGCAAGTCAAGAAGAATAACAATAATAAAGTTACTAACACTATATGCATTTTGGCTGTGGAGCTCTAAGTTTCATCATTTTATGGAAGGCCAATTTTATCCTACTACAGTGGACTTATTTGCAAATTACTACAAATTGTTGGTAGTTATTGAGATGGTTCCGCCAACCAATATCTCGCTCCCAAATTATTATTAAGTCATAAACCCTCAAATTAATTCATTAGATTTAAGTGTTGAGATATCCGAATACTTCCAAGGTCCAGAGGCTCAAATGTCCGTAATCGGGACACGGCTAATCGATTAGGTTATAACTCTCTGCAGAGGTTTTGACTTTCCCGCAAGAATCATTCCTCCTTTAAAGTCTTCGCACTTCATGGTGTTTGAAGACGGACGAATGAAACAGGTCTTCCAAAGAGTTCTTCCGCCACCGCCGTACCCATCCAATCCTACCGCTTGTCTACTTCTCGTAGTACCGCCCAGCCAGCGTCACTACTAGGGTCAACCCAGCCAGAGCCCATAATGGCTTGCGGCTGCTGTAAGCTTCGGTCATGGGGCATCCATCCTTCTCTTCGTGGCTGGGTGAAGCTTTCCGCAGGATGTCATGGCGCTTCTCCATGCATCCCGCCACCACTGGGTGCTCCAGGTGCCCGTCAACCGTCCTCCACCCAAGAGTGTTTTTCTCAAGTCCATCTTGATCATTGTAGTCCATGGGTTGTCATCATCATTGACTCTCACATCTTGCTTATGAATTTCACTCATCCCAAATCCGCTCACGAGCATAGCAAAATAACTACTACGTCCGGGGTCATGGTAGCAAGGGATTGGTTCATCCTACCACATGATACTACTCAAGTTTAATGACTTCAAGATTTCACTACTGCATGCAATGGTGGGGTGGTGACAACTACTAATGCACAAAAACATAGGTATAGAAATAACATGATCAAAACTTGCCTTCTTGATGATCCTCGTAAGCTAAAGAGTCAGAGTAGCAAGCTTCGCACTCCGGAAACTCTACCGAGACAAACAATAACACAATAAGCATAAAGCAAGAGGATCACACAAGATAACAATAGTAACATAGCACAACAAAACAATCAAAACCAAATCAAAAAGAAAAACTCAAAGAAACCAATTCAAAGTTTTTTTCCCTACACCAAACAATAGCAAAAAAATAGTTTTTATATAACAAAAATTCCTTAATATAACCTAATCATGGTTTTAGGTTAACTTAACAGAAAAGGATTCACTAAGCAACTAGGAGCAAAAAGAATTAATTAAAAAGCTATTATAAAGCTCATTTTAGGCCTAATCCAATTTCCATTAAGAAAATTAATTTAAAACTTTTATTAATTATAAATAAAAGTTCATCTAATGGAGTGACAGAAACTAACCTAGAATAACTAGTCACAAGTTAAAAATAAATTAATTTACTAATTAATTAATTAGGAAAACAGAACTAGTCAATTAATTAGGATTAATAGGATTCTGTCTAAAATTAATTATTTATTAATCCTAAAATACCCAAATTAATTTCTAGGGTTTGGCAATGTCAAAATAAAGTGGTGACAAAAAGAATCATGCAAAACTAATTTTTCTAACTAAAGTTATAGCAGATTTGCTATTCTGACTAAAACAATATTAAAGCATTTTTAAATATTTTTAACATAGCTAAATATATATTTTTCAGAAACTACATAAAATTTTCAATCCAACAAAAAAAAGAATCACTCAAAAATATTAAACAGAATAAAAGATATACATTTTTGAAATTTGAAACAATTCGGCTAAAACAGAAAATCAAAATAAAAAGAAAAAGGCCTAATGGGCCTAAACTGTGCCCTGTGCGTTAGATAGGCTAAATGGGCTCTAGGGTTTAACTAAAAGAACCGGGCCTACAAATAAAACCTAAACTAAAATAAAAACCGATCGGACCGGCCGGTTTTCTAATAAAAACATACCCCTTCGGGGGTTCTAATCGTGGCCGTCGATCTAAGATCGAACGGGGGAGGGGGATGCTGGGCTTACGGACTCGACGGCGGGCGGGCGGCGAGAGTGCTCCGAGGCGTCCGGACGTCGGCGAGCTCCGGCGAGTCGTCGGGGAGACGCGCACGAGCACGGGGAGGGGTTCGGTGGTGTTGGGGAGGGTCGGGGTGGACCAGGGTGGCGTCGGCAGCGACTTTGGCGGCGGGGAGGGGTTCGGTGCTCCGGTGAGCTCGGGAGGGAGAGGGAGAGGGGGTCCGGCGTCGCTAGGGGGGGGAATGGGGTGCGGAGGGCTCGGCTTATATAGCCCTGGGGCCGGGCGAGTTTCGGAAGGGCATCGGGGTGGTCGGGGGATCCCGGATCCTTCGGGATCCGGTGGATCTCCGGCGAGGTCGGTGGCGTGGGCGAGGGGGAAGAAGACGGGGCGGGGCCCATGAGTCAGCGAGAGGGAGGGAGCGGCGAGGGGGTCGGGTGGCCGAGGCCTAGGCCTTTCGGGCGAGGGGCGAGCTCGGGCGGTCGGCTGGGCTGGCCTGTTGGCCTTGTGGGCCGGCTGGCTTGGGCCAGGCGCGGGGATGAGGGGTGAGGTGGCGCTGGCTGGGCCTGGGGTGGCCTGGCTGGCGCCCCTGGGGGTTTTTTCTTTATTTTTTTAATTAAAACAAAACCAAAAATAAAACCTTATCTATAAATATTTTATATAGGGTATATATATACCAAAATGATCAGGGGAATATTCCCTTTCATTTGAACATTTTTCCAAAGTCAAAATCCAAACTTTATAAAAATCTATTTTTTTCAAATTCAAATAAAATTCAGATTTGAATTCCAAATCTTTTGGCATTGTTTCTCTCGATATTTTTGGAGTGTCATGTTTGCTCCTCTCATACTTTTGATCAAGTATTTATCAGCTTAGTTTTTGAATTGTTTCCCACATGCCAAAGTTTGAAATTCAAATTCAAAACTCAACTTGCTCAAACTTCAAATGGCATTCAAAATTCAAACAGATGCATAGGATGCTTAGCTATAATTGTAAAACATTCCAAATATGAAAATTTGGGATGTTACAAACCTACCCACCTTAAGATGAATCTAGCCCTCGAGATTCGGGTTGGCTAGCAAATAGGTGCGGATGGTCTCGACGAAGATCTTCTTGGCGCTCCTGTGTGGCTTCTTCCTCGGTGTGGTGACTCCACAAGACCTTGCAAAACTTGATGACTTTGCTGCGGGTGACTCGCTTGCAGTCTCGAGAATACTGGACGGGTTTCTCCTTGTAAGTCAAATCTTTGTCAAGCTGTATGGCCTCTAGGGGCACCGTGTCTCTCAACGGAACACCGCCATGTCGGCATGGCACTTCTTCAACCGAGAAACGTGGAAGACATCATGAACTCCGGACAATCCTTCCGTAATTCCAACTTGTATGCAACTTCTCCACGACGCTCGAGGATTTTGTAGGGCCAATGAATCGGGTGCTAACTTTCCTTGACTCCAAACCTCTTGATTCCACGAAGTGGAGACACACGAAGATATGCTCGGTCTCCCACTTCGTAAGTCACCTCCTTGCGCTTCATCGTCGGCATAACTCTTACGTCTCGATTGTGCTATCTTGAGCCTGTCTCGAATCAGCTTGACTTTCTCTTCGAATCCTTGATAAGATCGGAACCGAAAAGTGATCGATCTCCAACACTATCCCACAAACAATGGTGTTCGCACCTCCTTCCGTATAGAGCTTGAAAGGGCCATCTTCAAACTGGATTGATAATCGTTGTTGTATGAGAACTCTGCGATGGCAAATTATCATCCCAGCTAGACCCATAGTCTAGTACACAAGCTCTCAACATGTCCTCCGAATCTGATTGACTCTCTCGGTCTGTCCATCCATCTCATGGATGAAAAGCTGTATCAATTCCAGCCTCGCACTCCAAAGTTTCATGCAATTGCTTCCAAAACTTTGAGGTAAACTGCGTTCCTCTATCGACACGATTTTCCTCGGAACTCCATGCGGACATACGATCCTGGTCATGTATATCTTGGCCAACTTGGCACTGGTATAGGTAGTCTTCACGGAATGAAGTGAGCTACCTTAGTCAAACGATCAACTACTACCCAGATAGAATCATAACCTGAACGGGTCTGGGTAATCCTGTGATGAAATCCATACCAAGTTTTTCCCATTTCCAATCGGGAATCGGCAAAGGTTGGAGTAACCCTGCTGGCTTCGATGTTCGCCTTTACACGCTGGCAAACATCGATACGGCTACGCACTCGGCAATGTCCTTCTTCATACCGCCCACCGTAAACTTTGCTTCAAATCCGGTACATCTTGGTGTTGCCGGGTGAATTGAGTACGGGAATCATGAGCCTCTCAAGAATTAGCTTCGAGCTCGGGATCATTGGGCACGTAAATACGATCCTCAAACCATATAGTTCCGTGTTCATCCTTACTGTATCCTTTAGCTTTACCTTCCTCCATCTTTTGTTTAATCTCATCGATTTCCTTGTCCGACTTCTGGGCTTCACGAATCCTTTCGGTCAAGGTGGACTGAACTTCCAGAGTTGCGACAAATCCTTTCGGAACTATCTCCAGTCGGAGATCTCTCGAGGTCATCGACCAACTCTGGGGTAATCCTCCTGCGGTAAGAGTATTCACATAACTCTTACGGCTCAAAGCATCTGCTACAACATTGGCCTTACGGGGTGGTAATGCAGCCTCATGTCATAGTCCTTTATCAACTCTAGCCATCTCCTCCGCTCGAGGTTCAATTCTTCTGCGTGAAGATATATTTCAAACTCTTGTGATCTGTATAGACATCACAACGATTTCCAATGAGGAAATGTCTCTGTGTCTTGAGTGCATGCACTACAGTTGCTAACTCCAAATCATGCGTGGCATAATTCATCTCATGAGGCCATAGCTGTCTGGAGGCATAAGCTACAACCTTACCTTCCTGCATCAATACTCCTCCGAGTCCTTGACGAGAAGCGTCTAATAGACCTGGTATTCCTTATGTATGTCCGCAATATCAACACCGAGCTGTGACCAACCGTTTCTTCAACTCCTGAAAACTGGCTTCACATTCCTCGGTCCAAACATACTTGGCTTCCTTCTTCAACAGCTCAGTCATGGGCTTGGCAATCTTCGAGAAGTTCTCAATGAACCTCCAATAATATCCTGCGAGTCCGAGAAAACTGCGGATCTCCTTGACTGAGGTGGGTGACTGCCAATTGGTGACTGATTCAACCTTGGCGGGATCAACTGCTATTCCTTCTCCTGAAATAACATGTCCGAGGAATCCAACTTCCTTTAGCCAAAATTCACATTTGCTGAATTTGGCATACAAATGATGTTCTCGAAGTTTCTCGAACTAGACGCAAATGTTCCTTATGCTCTTCCTCGCTCTTGGAGAATATCAATATGTCATCGATGAACACCACGACAAACTTGTCCAAATACTCCATGAACACCTTGTTCATCAAATTCATGAAGTATGCAGGAGCATTAGTCAATCCAAATGACATGACGGTATACTCGTATAAACCATACCGTGGTGAATGCTGTTTTGGGTATATCCTTTTCACGAATTTTCAATCGATGATACCCGATCAAGATCGATCTTAGAGAATACCTTGGCTCCAACAAGCTGATCAAACAAGTCATTGATCATCGGCAGAGGGTACTTGTTCTTGATGGTTACTTCGCTCAATGCACGATAATCCACAACCATCCTCAAGCTTCCATCCTTCTTCTCTACCAAAAGAACTGGGCTCCCCAAGGTGATGAGCTTGGACGAATATATCCTTTCTCCAATAACTCATTTATTTGATCCTTGATCTCTTTCAACTCATTCGGTGGCATCCGATAAGGTCTCTTGGATATTGGGGCTGTGCCGGCAATAACTCAATCGAAACTCAATGTCTCTCGTCGGTGGCATTCTGGTAATTCCTCCGGAACACATCGGAAATTCTTGCACCATCTGGCACTTCCTCCTGAACAACTCCCGTGAGGGAATGCACTGATTCTTCATCTGGCTGTGCTGGCTACATACTTGATCCTCTTCGCTCCGGTGGTGAGCAGAATAGACTTGCTGGCACATCAATGTTCCTTCATACTTTGACAACCAATCCATGCCTAGGATTACATCCAAGGTCTGAGTTTCCAACACTATGAGTTCTACGGAAATTTGTGGTTCCCGATGTTGAGGTTTGCAGGACAGCTTAATCTCGCCATCATTTCTCCTCTGCGGGCCGACGCGGAGGGGCTTCTAAGGGTTCTAGTGCGTAATCCGTACTTATCCACAACTACCCTTGATATGAATGAATGCGTTGCACCAGAATCAAAGAGAACCAAAACTGAACGTGAATTCAATAAAAACTTACCAACCACAGTGTCTGGTTGATCATAGACGTTCTCTACGTCGATGTGATTCACTTGAGCACGAGGGAAAGGATTGGGCTTCTTCGCTGAGCCTCCATTGCCATTCCCGTTCCTCCGCTTGGCCTCCGGCAGTCGGTGGCGTAGTGCCCTGTCTTCCGCACTTGAAGCGGTGATGTGGCTCAGATCCTTCGGAGCCGGGCAGAACGGTGCTGATTGCCATTACCATTGCCATTGCCATGGCCGACTTGTTGTCTTGGCTGCGGTTGTTTCCATTTCCACCATGGTTATGACCTCCATGGTTGTGATGGGTGTGCCCTCCGAGTACGGTGCATAGCGGGCTTCACGAGCTCTGAGTTGTGCTTCCCCGGCTGTACTTCCGCTATGCTTTCTATCTGCTGCTGCTTGCCTTCCGGGATGGTGGCCTTGTCTACCAGCTCCGGTAGTTGTTGAAGGTAGCCACAATAAGCTGCATGCTCAATTCATCATTGAGTCCTCAAGGAACTTCTCCGCTTGGCGGCATCGGTGGCCACATCATCGGGGCATAGCGAGCAAGCTTGCTGAATTCCTCCACGTCTCGTGCCACAAGACGATTTCCTTGGCGTAAGTTGCGGAACTCACGCTTCTTCAGACTCATGGCTCCAGATGAGACATGAGCAGTGCGAAAGGCCTGCTGGAATTGATCCCAAGTGATGCCACCCAAGGGAAAAGTGGCGGTGTAATTCTCCCACCAAGAAGCTGCAGGTCCATCCAATTGATGCGCGGCAAAGCGCACCTTCTCAGCATCAGTGCATCCAACGGTGAGTAGCTCTCTTCCGATCTTGCGGAGCCGATCGTCACCACAATCGGCTCGGTGCTACTAGAGAACACTGGCGGATTCAACCTCGTAAATCGAGTCAAGTTGTCCACGATGGGTGGTGGTGGGGCGGTGGATTGTTGGCGGTGTTGTTCGATTCGAATCGAGCTGCATCGATGCATTCTGCTGCTGGAGCAGCTGGGTGAGTTCGGCGGGAAACCAAAGGTCACGCCTCTGAGGCATCTGGTGTTTTGGAGTGGGTGAGAAGATTAGAATAGAACAATGGTCTATGAGAAATACACTACCCATATGAATGCACAAACAAAACACACCAATCATTTATTCATTCCACTCAAACATGGTTCAAACTCGATTACAAAAGCTCAAGACTAATCGAAGGAAAAACATCGGCCTAACTGATCGAAAAAGTAAAAGATAACATGGTGGTCGACTAAAAGTCTTCATCAGTGGCGCCTCCTCTTGGGGTTTCCTTCAGTGGTACTCCCTTCGAAATCCTGATCATTGCTCACGAGGGGTGCTTCATCTCCACTCGGGTAAAGGTCCTCTCCCAAGTCCATCTTTTCCTCAATCGCGGCAAGTTTCATCTTGGTCGTCGACTATCTCCATGAAGTCCGTGATTTCTTCCTCATGGCCAAGGAAGTCTGCGTGCCTTCTCCTCCAGTTCGATTCGCGGAACAAAAGCTTCCGTGTGTCTTGAGTTACGGCGAGCCTGAATCTCCCGTTTCCTAAGAAGACACTCCAAGTCCTGGATGTAAGAGAGAGTGGAATCGTCCTCGATGGTTCGGATGATATCTCCATTCCTTGCCTGCGAGAAACCATGGCGAGGTCCGAGTGATCGAGCTCGCCTCAGACTCCTCTCGGAGATGTCCAAGTGCTCGATAGATCGCCACGCCCTTCCGATGATCCAGCTTGAACTCGGTGAACTCAAAGTTGATAGGCTCCGTGTGTCCTCCAAAAGTCCTCCCTGGGATATGCACCTCAATCTCAGAGCGGGTGTCCGTCGGAAGTGCATTAGTGGGTTTCCGGTGATCGAGGGCGAGCAATCTTCAGCAGCTTCACCATCCGGACCAGCTTCCTTCCAAGGGCATCGTCTCATCGGGTGGCGTAACTCCGTAGCAAAAGCTGGGGTGAACTCGACGCCATCTAGAATGTTGCAAAGGGAGAAGAGTCGAATAGATCGGGGAAGAATTATAGAATGAAAAAGGGTTCAAAGTAAATGGTCTCGCTTATGGCTTTCCGATCCTAGGGGTTACGATCCTCACGGTCAGCGTGTGCTCGATACCATTTCAGAGCGACCTGACCCAAAATCGGTCAAATCTACGTGTTTGTACCATCCCAAGATCATCTTTGGTACTCACAAGACATCGATAAAGTAATCAAAGTTCAATCACACCTGAATATCATTAATCGATTCTCATATAGAGTCTTTATTACAAGGGAATAAATTCGCTCAAGGCCAACTCATGAGAAATAAACTAAAATGCTGCGAGCGTCGAAGGTAAGCGAGTCCATCCGACTCAAAGGGCAATCGCTAAGCGCGAGCGTAGCCTCACTCTGATCGAATATATCTCTACAACATAATACGTTGCAGCCATGTAGGTCAGCTTTTGGAATAAGCTGGCAAGTCAAGAAGAATAACAATAATAAAGTTACTAACACTATATGCATTTTGGCTGTGGAGCTCTAAGTTTCATCATTTTGCGAAAGGCCAATTTTATCCTACTACAGTGGACTTATTTGCAAATTACTACAAATTGTTGGTAGTTATTGAGATGGTTCCGCCAACCAATATCTCGTTCCCAAATTATTATTAAGTCATAAACCCTCAAATTAATTCATTAGATTTAAGTGTTGAGATATCCGAATACTTCCAAGGTCCAGAGGCTCAAATGTCCGTAACCGGGGACACGGCTAATCGATTAGGTTATAACTCTCTGCAGAGGTTTGCGACTTTCCCGCAAGAATCATTCCCTCCTTTAAAGTCTTCGCACTTCATGGTGTTTGAAGACGGACGAATGAAACAGGTCTTCCAAAGAGTTCTTCCGCCTTGCCGGTACCCATCCAATCCTACCGTTTGTCTACTTCTCGTAGTACCGTCCAGCCAGCGTCACTACTAGGGTCAACCCAGCCAGAGCCCATAATGGCTTGCGGCTGCATGTAAGCTTCCGGTCATGGGGCATCCATCCTTCTCTTCGTGGCTGGGTGAAGCTTTCGCAGGATGTCATGGCGCTTCTCCATGCATCCCGGCCACCACTGGTGCTCCAGGTGCCCGTCAACCGTCCTCCACCCAAAGAGTGTTTTTTCAAGTCCATCTTGATCATTGTAGTCCATGGGTTGTCATCATCATTGACTCTCACATCTTGCTTATGAATTTCACTCATCCCAAATCCGTCTACGAGCATAGCAAAATAACTACTACGTCCCGGGGTCATGGTAGCAAGGGGATTGGTTCATCCTACCACATGATACTACTCAAGTTTAATGACTTCAAGATTTCACTACTGCATGCAATGGTGGGGTGGTGACAACTACTAATGCACAAAAACATAGGTATAGAAATAACATGATCAAAACTTGCCTTGCCGATGATCCTCGTAAGCTAAAGAGTCGAGTAGCAAGCTCAGACTCCGGAAACTCTACCGAGACAAACAATAACACAATAAGCATAAAGCAAGAGGATCACACAAGATAACAATAGTAACATAGCACAACAAAACAATCAAAACCAAATCAAAAAGAAAAACTCAAAGAAACCAATTCAAAGTTTTTTTCCCTACACCAAACAATAGCAAAAAATAGTTTTATATAACAAAATTCCTTAATATAACCTAATCATGGTTTTAGGTTAACTTAACAGAAAAGGATTCACTAAGCAACTAGGAGCAAAAAGAATTAATTAAAAGCTATTATAAAACTCATTTTAGGCCTAATCCAATTTCCATTAAGAAAATTAATTTAAAACTTTTATTAATTATAAATAAAAGTTCATCTAATGGAGTGACAGAAACTAACCTAGAATAACTAGTCACAAGTTAAAAATAAATTAATTTACTAATTAATTAATTAGGAAAACAGGAACTAGTCAATTAATTAGGATTAATAGGATTCTGTCTAAAATTAATTATTTATTAATCCTAAAATACCCAAATTAATTTCTAGGGTTTGGCAATGTCAAAATAAAGTGGTGACAAAAGAATCATGCAAAAATAATTTTTCTAACTAAAGTTATAGCAGATTTGCTATTCTGACTAAAACAATATTAAAGCATTTTAAATATTTTTAACATAGCTAAATATATATTTTTCAGAAACTACATAAAATTTGCAATCCAACAAAAAAGAATCACTCAAAATATTAAACAGAATAAAAGATATACATTTTTGAAATTTGAAACAATTCGCTAAAACAGAAAATCAAAATAAAAAGAAAAAGGCCTAATGGGCCTAAACTGTGCCCTGTGCGTTAGATAGGCTAAATGGGCTCTAGGGTTTAACTAAAAGAACCGGGCCTACAAATAAAACCTAAACTAAAATAAAAACCGATCGGACCGGCGGTTTTCTAATAAAACATACCCCTTGAGGGGTTCTAATCGTGGCCGTCGATCTAAGATCGAGCGGGGAGGGGATGCTTGGGGCTTACGGACTCGGCGCGGCGGGCGGCGGCGAGAGTGCTCCGAGGCGTCCGGACGTCGGCGAGCTCCCATGAGTCGTCGGGAGACGCGCACGAGCACGGGAGGGGTTGGTGGTGTTGGGAGGTCGGGGTGGACTGTGGTGGCGTCGCGGCGACTTTGGGCGGGGAGGGTTCGGTGCTCGGTGAGCTCGGGAGGAGAGGGAGAGGGGTCGGCGTCGCTAGGGGGAATGGGGTGCGGAGGGCTCGGCTTTATAGCCACAGGGCAGGCGAGTTCGGAAGGGCATCGGGGTGGTCGGGGGATCCCGGATCCTTCGGGATCCGGTGGATCTCCGGCGAGGTCGGTGGCGTGGGCGAGGGGGAAGAAGACGAGGCGGGGCCCACGAGTCAGCGAGAGGGAGGGAGCGGCGAGGGGTCGGGTGGCCGAGGCCTAGGCCTTTCGGGCGAGGGGCGAGCTCAGGCGGTCGGCTGGGCTGGCCTGTTGGCCTTGTGGGCCGGCTGGCTTGGGCCAGGCGCGGGGATGAGGGGTGAGGTGGCGCTGGCTGGGCCTGGGGTGGCCTGGCTGGCGCCCCTGGGGGTTTTTTCTTTATTTTTTTAATTAAAACAAAGCCAAAAATAAAACCTTATCTATAAATATTTTATATAGGGTATATATATACCAAAATGATCAGGGGAATATTCCCTTTCATTTGAACATTTTTCCAAAGTCAAAATCCAAACTTTATAAAAATCTATTTTTTTCAAATTCAAATAAAATTCAGATTTGAATTCCAAATCTTTTGGCATTGTTTCCTCTGATATTTTTGGAGTGTCATGTTTGCTCCTCTCATACTTTTGATCAAGTATTTATCAGGCTTAGTTTTTGAATTGTTTCCCACATGCCAAAATTTGAAATTCAAATTCAAAACTCAACTTGCTCTGAAACTTCAAATGGCATTCAAAATTCAAACAGGATGCATAGGATGCTTAGCTATAATTGTAAAACATTCCAAATATGAAAATTTGGGATGTTACAAGAAATATCAGGATAGATGCTTTGGAGCGTCTTAGAGACAAGATACCAACTATCCTATGCGACCTTGAGAAGATATATCCTCCAGCCTTCTTTGATGTGATGGTGCATTTGGCTGTTCATCTACCTGATGAGGCACTACTTAGAGGTCCAGTATAGTATGGTTGGATGTACCCTATTGAAAGGCGGCTAGGCACTTTCAAGGGCTATGTTAGGAACAGAGCTAGACCCGAGGGTTCCAATGCAGAGGCCTACATTGCTACAGAAGCGTTGACATTCTGCTCAAAATACATTGAAACATCTGATCAGCTTAGCAAAGACGTGGATGAAGACAATCCCGGGCTCAATGTTTTCGATTATTCTGTTCGAGTTACAGGGAAGAGTCGACAAGAGGACAAACCTAAAGATTTGGACAAAATGGTTTGGTATGTGTTGAATAACTGTCCTGAGCTACTACCTTATATCAAGAAAGTGCTAAGTACTAGGGAAGGCACCCGCCGGGTTTGGGTATGGGTGGAGCCACCCCATACCCTTACCCGTGACCCCAAACCTTACCCATCACCCGTACCCATACCCGCGAACGGGTACAATTTTTCCCCATACCCATCACCCTTCAGGGTAAATGGATACCCGCGGGTAAAATTACCCATATTTGCAACACATCAATTTGAGCATTACATAGTCACAAACAACAACTTATAATAATAATAATTTATAAAAGACAACACTTCATTTGAATTTACACACAAGAACAACACTTCATTCGAACAATTGCACTCTAAAACATTTGGATTTACACACAAGAATCCCTACAGAAACATTCATGTGATAAATAACGCATCTATTTTTTTCAGAATTCTGAAGCTAAACGAACAAATCGTCACTCTTGCTGCAGCAAAAGAATTCACGGTTCAGATAATCACTTTACACATGGAGTGCTCGTAGTCGTATCTCTGTGCAAAACAATGAATTATCAAAAAGAGGTGGATGCCGTGGTAACAATCGTTGTACACACATAGTGCTCGTCACCAATTTGCTGCAGTAATAACCACGACATGATCCCTCTTTCTAAAACTTCATGGTTCAGTTAAGACTTAAGAAGCTCGCAATGACACACAGAAAGTCGTATTCATCACATCATCTATATACATCACGTCTACTCAACAGAAATCAATGCTCATCTACATGAATGCATCACATCATCTTGTACAACAAATATCTCCAAACTGTAAGATCAGTGCTCGTAATCATAAAATCATAAAGAAAATCGATAGTCTCCTAGCCGAAATAGCCATGCTCCTGTTCTTGTGCTTTGCGGCAGCAGATCGACCATTGCTAAGTAGGCTAGGGTGTACCTACTTCACAGACATCTTGGACATAGTGCTGCGATGGTGTTGCACCTTGGACCCTGGAGCATGAGGTGGAAGACATTGACGTCGGCCGGGGAGTTGGCTCTTTCCTGGCGCGCGGAGGCAGAAGGCACCATACGATGATAGGGTTGGGCTTGGGCTCGGTGTTGGCGTGTTGTGCTCCTGGCTGTGGTGGTCGCCGAGCTGCAGCTCCTTGCGGTTCCCATCCACGCGCGAGCTATCATCATCGTCCGTTGGGTCCATGGTGGTGGCGCGAGGCCCTGGCTTTGACGGCCGACAGCGAGAGCCGAGAGCCCAAGAAGATGAGATCGATCTATTCTGCTGGGCGCTGGCTGCTACAAGCATGCGAGGTAATTTTGGACGTCAAGTTCGTCAATCATGCAATCACATGCATACATAACCATAAAAGGAACGAGGCAATTCTGGACATCAATCACCTTTTTTTTGCAAAATGGGTATCAATCACCTAGACACAAGTATCACATTTGGGATTCTGGATGTGGGATAGCTGCGGGATTTATATCCACATAATGATACAATACATCTAATATGTGGATAAACAATATTTTAGGCTTATTTATCAGATTATACGTGGGTACATGGGTACACGGGTATGGATTATACTAAACCATACCCGTACCCACCAAACCCGATGGGTTTGAAATTTTCCTATTTATGTACCCATGGGTATTTTTGTAATCCAAACCCTTGCCCTAATAGGGTTTTTACCCGCCGGGTACGCGGGTAATGGGTACCCATTGCCATCCCTACTAAGTACTGCAGCTTATACATCGTAATCTACTAAACTTGCAGCACATTCTTATATATTTAGATGTTTGACGCGATCACTATGTTGTGCAGCATCTACAAAAGGAGTTCTTGCCGCAAAAATCCAAGAAACATTGACAAACTGGTTATGGCAGGATTTGCGAAATGGTTCAAGAGCCATGTAAGCTTTTGAATTGCCTTTGTCAGTTTTTAATATATTGAGTACATAAGATGATCAACTTGTCTATTTTCTAACCATAGGTTAAGAAGATGCGGAGACGATGGGCAGGCAGTTGATGATGCCCTTTACTCACTAGCAATGGGTCCTGATACTCGGGTGAGACATTATGAATCTTGCGTTGTTGGAGATGTGCGCTACAACACCCTTGCACGAGACGAAGGCAGGAAGACACAAAACAGTGCCATCATGAGCACGGATCGTATGACAAAGAGACAACTGAAATGTATGCTAACATAACAGATAATCGTTGATTGCAGTATATCTCAATTTTGAGGATCATCGGTGTGTAGTTACATTGTCTTTGTCGTCGGTATAACCAGTTTTCGAGGATCGCAAAACCCGAGCTGATGATTATTTCAAATCCATCAATGTCAAGGCAGCATACCGAACAACGAGCCTTTTATTTTGGCAAATCAAGCAACACAGATATTTTTCTTGGAAGACACATTTGCACGTAGCGATGACTGGAGAGTAGTGCAAAGGTTTGAGCAGAGGAATTCGTTTAATGAAGTTGCACAACAAGATGATGCTTACACTGCTCCTGATGTACAAGATAACACAGATGTTCCTAATATCTTTGAGAACCATCACGTCAATGACGCCGGCAAAAAGATTGCCTGTCGTGCAGTGGACATACAAGAGTTGATCAAGAAGAAGCCAACGTTCGAGGACATTGAGGACGAAGAAGAAGATGACACCATGGGGAATTACGATTCAGACTGATACACATGGCGAAGATGTTGACGCTGCTGCTACGAATGATTATTACATTGCTTTTGTCGTATTTGCCTGTCAGATGACGTTTTTTATCTACTATGTGAAATTGTGTTTGCTATGACAACTGAAACCTGATGAACATGTTGTTTAGTATTTTCCTGTGAGAACATCACTTGTTATGTATGCTGATTTGTGTTTGGTGATTGTATGATGACTAAAACATGATGACATTGTTGTTTAGTTGTACTCATATTTGGCTGTGAAACTTGAATTTGATGACATAGTTTGATGTTGGACTGCAATTTGCTCGACGTCTTCGAATGAGAACAAACCTGACCCGACAGGTCCTCTGCTAATTTATTTATTTATTACCAAAAGGGCCTCTGCTATTTATTTATTTATGAGCAAAAGGGGATAACCCCTGATTTCCGTTAATAGAAATCATTAGATGTTCACAACACTACGCCCAGCCTGCTACAGTGTTTCATTCATTACTAGTTTCAACAAAGTGCTCATGTCATAGCCATTGAATACATCACGAAGTGCTACATACACGCAAATAAACAGACAATCATCCTCTGAGCACATCGATTTTCCCATTATCTTCACAAGCTCTTTCATCTCCTCATTGTTGTCAAGGCCATTCAGCAGTTGTTGCTTGGCCATGATCGAGGAACTGCATCTTTAACCTTCGCTCTGCATCTTCCTCTTCGCCGTTCCTTGATTACTTGTCCAACACCCCAACCTGCTGGTATTGGGATTCCTCGGCTAACCAAATAATCAGCATAGTTGCACTCTCCCGCATCAGCAACTTCCCAGAAATACAAATCACACGAATCTTCCCTTTTCTGCACGAATCAAATTGGAAGATCATCAACCAAACTATTAAAAAATCAGCAACTGAAAGCAGTAGAACAACACTTAAACATATTATTACCCCATGATTCGGGCATTTGTAGAAGACTCAGCCAGGGTTGAGGATTGTGGTTGAGACGCGACGGATGACTCTGCGTGATTTGCAACAGTGGCACCACACGAACAGCAGCGGGTTGCGATGAGCAACCGGCTGCGGTGCGCGTGCCGGCGGGGGTGTGATGAGACCCACAGGCGATGGTACGGGTGGCGACTTGGCGCATATTTGGTTGTTTCCTGCTGAAGAGCAGGTGGACGAGCAGCCAGCGGACATGGTTGCTGCGGCCAGAGCTTCTGATGCTAGGCAGAGTAAGTAGAGAAGAGGAGAAGCGAACGTTGGATATGCCAGTTTCATTACTTGCAGATTAGCATAGAACCATATATAGTCATAGTCTAGGTTTGGATTCGAACCAGCTACATGAGCACGTCTCTCTTTTTTCTAAAACTCAGCAATGTCTCTTTACTGGTACACTAGCTTGTTTTGCACGCCTTCTCAAGTCTTTGATTCCTCCACCTGACATCTGGGACCCGCCTGAAGGGCCTCTGTATTTCGTGAAAGAAACGTGCCCCCCGCTGACAGGTCGGACCCACCAGCTATCTTCGCATGCAAGGAAGTGCCTCCTTATTACGCACAAAAAAATGAATACTCCCCCTGCCAGCTGGAACCCAGCATCGTGGGAGGCTGACTTGTGGGCCTACCAAGTTGACGGGGATGGAGGGCTTTGTCAACTTAGTCAATATGAACGATTCTAGCTCCAGTTACCGTACGATGTTCATCCAACGGCAGTAGTGCTTCGTCAACCTCTGGTCTTCTTGCTCCAGCCGCCCAAACTAGCGCCGGTCGTGCCGCGTGCTCCTGCCTCCCGTGGCCGGTTGTGATGCCGCGGAGGCCTCACCGCCCCCTACTACTCCCACCGCTAGCCAGGGCATCCCTCTACTCACCCACACCCCCTGTTATTCTGCAGCGATGGCAGCCTCACACCGCAGCTAAACCAGTGAACCCTCGTACTCATCTCCGCGTGGCCATCCACTGCCGCATATTCCCCGGCTCCGTGTCGTCCCCTTCCTAGGTCTCGCCGTTGTCCACCGCCTTGGTGCTCTCGGTGCGGCGTGGTCAATGTGGTCAACGATCGACTTCCACCGGAAGAGTACTGTACGTGGAGAGGCTGACAGCTGGGTCCACGGCCGCAGCTGGGTCCACACCACAACCCAGTTTTTTGTGATTTGCCAAGTAAGTCGCTTTGTCAGGCCTATTGGGCTACAAATCTTTCAAGACGAGGAGAGCTTCATTCGGGTGGCCGAGAAAATGGCCTATCAGTAATGAGAAATGGGTTGTACATTTTTAAAACACATTAAACTGACAATTAGTTTCATATTTCTTTTTTTCATTTCAAGATTTTAAATTACATTGATTTTTATGCGTGGACATTTTTTTGGATTTTATATTGATATACATTTATTCTTACAATCAGTTTGAATGTGACTCAAAATTTCGGGATTAAAAACAGTTCGGACCGCACCGAAATATGCAAAATTTCGTATAATTTTTTAACCGTGGCCAGAATATGGGCTGTAATGCTAACAAAAAGAATATGGGCTCCAAAAAAACCTTAAGAAGTAGCAAATGGGCTGTAAATTATTAGAAATAATGGCAGATGGGCTGTATGATGTTTTCCACATATTTGAGGCTTTCCTAAAAACAGGTTAACACACAAGCAGTGACTGTTGGATGTCCATCCAATGACCATCGTGCTTCTTCAATCTCTCCTCCCTGCTCCAGCCGCTCAAACAAGCGCCAGCGGGACTGCCTGCTCTCTCCTCCCATGGCGGCGGGTGCTGCATGCAGGCCTCACCGCCCGCCATACTCCAATCGCTGGCCTAGCCACCCTCTACTCACCGACACTGCTGTTATTCTCCGTGACGGCAGACGAACCATAAACCCTCGACAACAGATCGTACTCCCCTCGCGTGGGAAACAACTGCCGAGTCTTCCTCGCCTCCGTGTCGTTCCTTCCTAGGCCTCATGATCGTCCACCGCCCTGGTGCTCTCGGCGTGGCGTGGTCAACGTGGTCAAGGCGACTTCCATCCAAAAAGTCTTGTAAGTGGAGAGGCTGGCAGCTGGGTCCACGGCAGCCGCAAGGAAGTGCCTCCTTATTACGCGAAAAATAATTATTCCTCTACCTGACAGCAGGGACCCATCGGACGGGCCACCGTATTTGGCAAAAAAATGTTTCCCCCCTGACTGCTGGGACCCACCGGACGGGCCACCATATTTCACGAAAAAAACGTTCCCCCCGCTGTCAGCTCGGACCCATCGGAAGTGCCTCCTTATTACGCACAAAAAATGAATACTCCCCCTGCTAGTTGGGACCCACCTTGGCGGGTGGCTGACTTGTGGGCCTACTAAGTTGACGGGGACGGAGTGCTTTGTCAACTTAGTCAATATGAACGATTCTAGCTCCAGTGACCGTACGATGTCTATCCAACGGCCGTAGTGCTTCTTCAACCTTTGGTCTTCTTGCTCCAACCGCCCAAAGCAGCGCCGGTTGTGTCGAATGCTCCTGCCTCCCGTGGCTGGCTGTGCTGCCACGGAGGCCTCACCCCCTACTATTCCCACTGCTGGCCAGGCCCTGCGGCGACGGCAGCCTCACACTGCAGCCGAACCAGTGAACCCTCGTACTCCTCTCCGCGCGGGTTTCCACTGCCGCGTCTTCCCCGGCTCCGCGTCGTCCCCTTCCTAGGCCTCGCCGTCGTCCACCGCCCTGGTGCTCTCGGCACGGCGTGGTCAACGTGGTCAAGGAACGACTTCCATCGGAATAGTACTGTATGTGGAGAGGCTGACGGCTGGGTCCACGGTCGTAGCAAGGAAGTGCCTCCTTATTACGCGCAAAATAATTATTCCTCCACCTGACAGCGGGGACCCACTAGACGGGCCACCATATTTCGCAAAAATAACGTTTCCCCTGACTACTGGGACCCACCAGCTACATCTTCGCACGCAAGGAAGTGCGTCCGGGCAAAAAAATGATCCGCCCCCTGACTGCTGGGACCCACCAGCTACATCTTCGCACGCAAGGAAGTGCCTGACAGTCGGGACCCACCTAGTTTTGAAGTGTATGTAGCGTTGTCATTCTGGTCGCGAACGTTTACATACATACTGGTCGATGTAGAGGCGCGCACGTGTCGTAGTAGAGGCGCGCACATAGCATGTACACATACGTACAACGGCCAGGGTGCAAGAAAGTAAATACGGCCACGTACGTACATACGGGCGGGGTCTCGAACGCCTACTCGCGCGTATGTACGGCCAGGGCTCGTGTACATGGCTGGGTCGGAACAGAGAAACAACGTCGTCGTCGTGTTCATGGGGAGCCAACCGGCTGGGTCAGAACAGAATGCGTCGTCGTGTTCATCGGGAGCGCTTGGACAGAACAGCCGATGGAAACGAGGCCTGGCGTACCGCAGAACGGAGGAAACAGCCTTGTGTTCGATCAGCCACGGTCGAAACAGGATCCTGTTCATCGGGAGGGGTCTGGCATACCGCAAAACGGAGGAAACGGGCCTCCTACGGTCGAAACGGGGGTCCTGTTGATCGGGAGGGGTGTGGCGTACCGCAAAACGGAGGAAACAGACTTGTGTTGGAGCGCTACGGTTAAAACGGGGGTCCTGTTCATCGGGAGGGGTGTGGCGTACCGCAAAATGGGACTCCACGAGATACTGTTCATCTCCACCGTCGACCCCCTCCAGCCTCCACGGGCTACTGTTCATCCACCGTCGACCTCCTCCAGCCTCCACCTGCGACTGTTCATCCACGGGCTCACCCATAGTGGACTATGGGGGAGCAATCATCTAGTCTTCATCGAGCCAACGCAATCAAGAAAGGTGGTCCAACTTGAGGGAGTCAAGATTGTCATCATCTAGCTCAAGTGGACCATGTGCAAGGCAAAGGTTTGCCCTTGATAGGTTTTCTCTTTTACCGGTCTCGTGGTGGTAGTTGGGATACTATCAAGGGGGGCTCTCAAGTTGGTAGCTTGATCGTATCGTTAGTAGAGATCTCAAACCATTGCATCCTTGCATCATGTTTCTTAGTTCTTGTTTGGTTCTCTTTGTGAGTCTTAGAGCTTATGGTCATCTTGATAACAAATTTGAGTTCATCAAAAACAGAGTTCGCATGCGTCTTCTATGATGTTTTCGGCGTTGGAGGTTTTACCGGTCTTATCCGAGGAAGGGTTCTCACCATTTTCTTATGGGCCTTTTCTAATTTGCTTATTATTGATATTTATTTCAAGATTGTGTTAGCCCTTGTCACTAGCTTTCCAACAAACTTGGTTTCATCGAATTCGGAGTCCGTTTGCAAAAGTTGTGGCAGTTTTGGTGTTCTAAAAAGGCTGCAGCGGTACTACCGCGAACTGGAGCGGATGTAATTTTTTACTACCGCTCCAGAGCGATACTACCGTGGCTCCTACAGTGGTAGTACCGCTCCGGACCAAAAACTCATCCCAAGTCCTGCGGTGGTAGGCCTGAATGTAATTTTTTTAGTACCGCTCGCAAGCAGTAGTACCGCTACCCTTAGCAGTAGTACCGCTACCCCTAGCGGTAGTACCGTGAGATCAAGCGGTACTACCGCTCCGACGGTTCTTCTGGCCTTTTTGGCTCCTCGCTGTTGTGTTTCAAAGGGGTACTACCGCCCTAGCGGTAGTACTGCTCTGTGCGGGCTGTAAGCATAACGGTTGGATTTTTTCCCACCTACAAAAGGGGGTCTTCTTCCCCAATGAACCTTATCATTTGAGCTCGTGTTCTTCCCCCATTGTTGACCTTCTTCGAGCTTGCTAACTCTCAATCCCTCCATGGATTCTTGCTAGTTTTTGAGGGAAAAGAGAGAGGAGATCTAGATCCACATTTCCACCAATCACTTTCTCCTCTATGTGAGGGGAACCCCTTGGATCTAGATCTTGGAGTTCTTGGTGTTCTCCTTCTTGTTCTTCCTCTCATTTTCCTCCCTAGCATTAGTTGCTTCGGTGGGATTTGAGAGAGAAGGACTTGGGCACTCCGTGTTCCCTTGCCATTGCATTTGGTGCATCGGTTTGAGTTCTCCACGGTGATACGTGGAAGTTACAAGTTGAGAAGCTTATTACTCTTGGGTGCTTGGCACCCTTGAGCTTGTTCCTCTTGGGTGCTTGGGCGCCCTAGACGGTTGGTGGTGTTCGGAGCTCAATCATTATGGTGTAAAGCTCCGGGCAAGCGTCGGGGTCTCCAATTAGGTTATGGAGATCGCCCCGAGCAATTTGACGGGTACCGTTGACCGCCCCCAAGGGTTGCCAAAGTGTACGGGTTCGGTGACTGCCCCCAAGGGTCGCCATTTGTACTGGTTCGGTGACCGCCCTCAAGGGTCCCTTAGTGGAATCACAGCATCTTGCATTGTGCGAGGGCGTGAGGAGATTACGGTGGCCCTAGTGGCTTCTTGGGGAGCATTGTGCCTCCACACCGCTCCAAACGGAGATTAGCATCCGCAAGGGTGTGAACTTATGGATACATCGTCGTCTCCGCGTGCCTCGGTTATCTCTTACCCGAGCCCTTTACTTATGTAATTTACTTTGTGATAGCCATATTGTTTCTTGTCATATATCTTGCTATCACCTAAGTAGTTTTTCTTGCTTAGCATAAGTTGTTGGTGCACATAGGTGAGCCTAGTTGTTGTAGGTTTTGTGGTTGACAAATTAACCGCTAGGTTTATTCCGCATTTGTTCAAGCCTCAACCATAATTATTTTAAGGCGCCTATTCACCTCCCCTCTAGGCGACATCCACGATCTTTCAATTGGTATCAGAGCCTCGTCTCTCTTTATTAGGCTTTACCTCCTAGAGAGTAAAGATGTCGACTAGGGGATTATGATTATCTGACACTCTTAGTTTCGATGGCACAAATTTTGATGTTTGGGTAATTCGCATGCTTAATCTCTTTAGGGTCATGGACCCAAATTTAAAGCGAATTGTAGATATGGGTTTTTCTCCTCCAAAGGACCCCCAAAGATTATCTTTAGAGGATGAGAAAAACTCTTATCTCAATGCTCAAGCTTCTAATGTGCTTTTCGATGCTTTGAGCAATGTAGTTATATTTCAACTCATGCCGTTCCGGGATGCTCATGAGTTGTGGACGAAGCTTCAAGATAAATATGGTGTGTCCAAGTTTTGTGGGGATGATTGTTCTCCTTCCACCTCCGACTGTGTTGCTTTCTCAACTTCTTCTACTTCACCTACATGTGGATTGCCACAAGGTAATGACATGGTGAGTAGTGGTGTTCATTGCAATGATGATAGTGGGCTCATTGTTGATAATCCTTCATCACTTTCTCATTGCAATGCTTCATCTTTGGACTTTAGCACTTCGAGCATTCCAAATGTTTCACATGCTTGTGTTGATAGTCCTTGCATATCATGTAGAAATTGCTTGACTAAATCTCATGATGATATGCTTGCTATATCTTGTTGCCATGATGAAAATGCATGTATTTCCTCGAGTTGTTGTGCTAACAATGTAGAGGAAACCCAACACTCCATGGAACAAGATGTGGTCTTGGATGGTGCTTCAAGGGATCCTAAATCATCATCTATTGCATTTTGCCTTATGGCCAAGGCTTCAAAGGTATCTCCCACTTTGAATCACAATATATCTTGTGATGATATTGATGATGGCAAGAGTGATGATGATGTTGATCATGATGAAGAGAATGATGATGTTGCCTCCTTAAAAATTAAGGGGGAAAAGATTTTTAAAGCTCTTCTGAAGAATAAAACTGATCGTTCCAACTTCATGGAAATCATGTCTATTGCTATTGATGGCAAGAAATATATTGATGAGTTGAAATCTCGTCTTGAGGAGCATGAGGTCACCATTGATAAAATGGAAGGTCATGAGCATGATTACGCTAATGAGATTGCGGACCTCTCTCAAGTTCTTGAACTTGAAAAAACCACCAAGGAATCTCTTGAGGAGACTTTTGCTCTAGAATTATCTAGAGTGAGGGAATCTCGTGATAGAGCTCTTGTGGTTGCCAATGATTTTGAAACTAAAAATTCTAAGCTTGAAGTTGCTCATGCTAGACTCCTTGAGGATTTTGAGCACCTCGAAAATGGCTCAAGGGTCATCAAGGGTGAGCTCATCAAACTCACCGAGTCTCATGCTCGACTTGAAGCTTCTTATTTAAAAGAGCTTGCCAAGTTGCCTTCTCCTCTTGTTGTTAATGATGATGCTTGTGCTACTAACTTTATTACTTGTGAAGCATCCATTTTGAAGGAGAATGTTGAGCTACAGGCTCAACTTGAGTTGCTATCTAGCAATTATGGGAAATTGGAAGAAAGCCATGAAAAGCTCTCAAGCTCTCATGATGATCTTCTAGTATACCATAATGTGCTAAATATAGCTCATGAGGCCATGATTGCTAAGGTAACATCTAGTGAGCCTCATGTGGATACTAGCACCACTTCTAGTCAAAATACTATATTGCCATGTGCTAGTCCTTGCAATTCATCTACTCACAATGTTGGTACATCTTGTGATGAATTGCTTTCCTTACCTTTTTGCTCTAACGATGAAGCTTATACTTCCTCTAGTACTTGTGTTGAGACTAACCATGTAGAGGAAATCAAAGAGCTCAAGGCCCAAGTCACTTCTTTGAAGAAAGACTTGGAAAAGAGCCATGAAGGTAAATCCACAGTCAACAATATCTTGAGTGTGCAAAAATCCCCCAATGACAAAGGTGGACTTGGATTCAACTCCAATAAGAAGAAGAAGTCCAAGAGCAACAAGAAGAAGGGCCAAAAACAAGTCAAGAATTCGGCCAAGATTATTTGCTTCAAGTGCAAAATTGAAGGGCATCATGTTAGATATTGCCCATTGAAGAAGAATTCCATTGGTGACAAGCAACAAGGGAAGAGGCCACAAGTTCAATCTCATGCTCAACCTCAAGTTGAAGAAAGGCCACTTCCCAAGAAGACTCAAGTTAATGCCTCTCTTGTTGAGAAATCAAGTGAGAAGAAAATGAAGAGTAGACGTTGCTACGTATGTCGTGAGAAAGGTCACGTCGCTTCTTCATGCACTAGTGGTAACTTTATCCAACCCAATTATTATTGATAATATCTATTCTCTTGGGAAGGATAAGGTTGGAAATGTGTTTGCCAAGTTTGTTGGTACTCAAAGTGGTGTCAAGCAAGGAACCATTTGGGTAGCCAAGCCTATTGTGACTAACCTCTTAGGACCCAACTTGGTTGGGGACCAACAATATCAAACTTGATAAATAGGTTTTGTTGGAGGGCTTTGGAGACTTGGCTACATTATGAAGAATTAAGGGGACTTCATCACTCTTATTGCCTCAAGCCAAGTTAATTGAATCATCAAGCTTATATCTTATATCCAATGCGCCTCCTTGCGGTAACTTGTACTTAAATTGTTTACATTGAAATTTACTTGCCCCTTTGCATGTTTTGGTTTTGTTCCTTGCATGTGTTTGTATATGTTGTGCTTCCAACTTGATTATCTTGAGCAATCAAGTATGTGTGTGTTGGTTTGCACATCATGTATGTGTGTGTCATGCATTGAGCCTTTTGCATCTTGTTTATTTCTTAGTTGGCTCTTGTGAGAGATTAATGGAATATCCCATTATGGGGGAGTGATGTGCTTTGTGCACCTCACAATCCTATAAATGTGTGTACATGAGTAATACCATCTAGTATTGATATTTCAAGATTATCTAGTTGCTATGTGGTATGTCTTCTCATGAGAAATTCAAATTCCAAATTGTCCATTAATTATCTCTTGTTGGATCCTCTTATTGCCTCTTGTTAAGTTTTTTTCATTGGTATCACATTATGGGGAAGTAATATGCTATGTATATTACTAGCCTAGAAAATGTGTACATTTGAGATTTTTTTCACCTAGTGTTTATATTGTAGATTATCTTGTTCTTAGGTGGCATGTTAGCTCTACAAGTTGCAATTTGCTTGTGTTTGGTGTGAAGATGATGTTGGATATCCTTGCTATCTACCAACAGGAATTATTTCCAAATACTTCTTGTCTTATGACAATTGGTACTCACTTGTGTGGTAGAAATTATTGATCATCTTTACTTTGGCCTTTGCTTTTATTTGCTTTATCTTTTGCCTAAATTATGTCAACTCCCATTGCCTTCCGTGCCACTTGAGGATCTTGTTGTGGTCTTGTTCTTGTCTAGTGTTTTCTTGATATAGAGAAAGTGGTAATCCCACCTTGTGCATTTTGTATTCAAATTCAAATACTCTATAATGCACAACTCGTGGGGGAGCTATCCTATTTTCTATAAAACAATCATCTTGTGATCCATATTAAGTGTGTGTTGGTGGATGGCAAGTCGTTTCTTTTGGTACTTTGTGCCATCATGAAACTTTGTAGAGAGCTTGGTTTGTTTGGAACCATCCTCTCTCTTGGGAGTTTGATATCATTTTGTTGGTTCCAATGGATATCTCATTCCTTGATGTATCTTTTAATGATATCTTCCAAGTGATGATTTCTCCATTTGGTATTCTTTTCACTTGGTATTTCTTTGTCAATTGGCATCGGTTCTTGAAAGTATTGAGCATGCATATTTACTTCATGTAGTATCTTTGGCATGCTTTCTTTCTTTGGCCCAATATATAGGGGAAACTCCACCAAGTCTCAAATTGGATGAGATGTGCATGAAATTCATTTTCATATCTATATGCACATACTTATGTGGAGTTTGTCCTATGTATATTGGTGTTTCTAACTCTTTGGTCCCAATGAGTTTGGGTACCATTTTGTTTGTGTTTTTGTTCTAGGAACAATTGGAGATGCATTGGATGCTTGGCTCACTCACAAGGAAGGTGTTTCCACCATGTGCTTATTGGAGTCAAGCTAGGATGATCAATGAACTACTATCTACCTTCAATTGGTATCTACTACATCCTTCCAATGGTATCTCGGTAACAAGTATCATCATCTACTTCATGCACACATTTCTTGCATCAACCTTGTGTAGATTGTATCATGGCATGTAATTCATTCTTTCTTGTGATACTTGTTTCCTTTCTCAAAGCATCCCAACAATGATCTCATGTTGCTAGTTGTGATGTCTTTGTTGGTTGTGTGGTAGGAATTCATTTATATACAATAAGACCATATCTAGCCATGTGCTATGCTTCCAAGAAAATATCTTATTGGTATATGTATGACTTCCTTTTGGATATCTTATTCCTTCGTGTTGTAACTATGTCGGGTGTACATCCTTCTTTGTAGACATATATCATCATGATTTCGTCTACCTAGAACCTTATACATCTGAGAGAAATTACATCTCTAGATGATATCCTTTCTTTCACATCCACCTTGTCTTTCTTATGTTATTTCTTTGGTGGCTCCGTGATAGTTTTTGTCTTGAGTGCGGGTCTTATCTCGTTGCATCTTGATGCACTCTTGTGTGGTGAAGATTATTTTCCTCATGCTTGTCTTTACGGGGCTTGCCATCTTTGGTATCCCTCGTCTTGATAAGGCCTTCTTTTTCCTTCTTCACCATGGGTTGTCTCAAGCCTTGTTGTTAACTCACATTTTAGTGAGCTTGTGAACCCATTTGTTTGTTGGATGTGTGTGGGGAGGACATGTCATGCACCGTGTGTCTCATTTATCCAAGACTATGTTGATGCTTAATGCTCATCGTTATTTTAGTCTTCTCAAGTGCTTTGCCATGACTCACACACATCATTTTGGTTGAGCCTATTCTTAGTTGCCTCTTTTACATGGTTGCTCAACCATTTGTTTGTTGCAAGTTCTAGGCTTTGTTTCCTATATGCTCACTTGCACGTGTTGTAAGTTTCTATTGATTTTGGGGGAGTTATGATCCTATTTTGTGCACTTTATATTCAAATACAAAAATTCTTATGTGTGCACAAATCATGGGGAGCTCCTCTAGTCTCTTTAGAACACTCCTTTGCTCATATCATAATATCCTTTGATTGCTTGCTTCAATTGGTATGTTTGGACTGCTTCATTGCTTGTGTCTCTCATTGTTATGTCTTTGTGGCATATCATTCTTTAGCAATCTTTGTGCCTCAATATATTTTGTGTTCCTCCAAGTATTTACCTTTGGGTATGTGTATTGCATTCCACTCTCTTGTTGAGAAATACACAATTTATGGAGGACCACAATTTATATTGTCCTTCTTAGATTTTCGCCCATTTTGGCAATCGATGCCAATGGGGGAGAAGTTTCAAAGAGTTTTGTGGAGAAGTTTAGAGAGTTATCTTCTCTTGCTTTGGTTTTGTTCCTTAGCATTTGCATCTTATTCGCATCCACTATGGGTTGTTGCATTGCATGGTGATGCATAATTCCTTATATAAACTCTCTTGAAAGTGATTGTCATCAATTACCAAAATGGGGGAGATTGAAAGAACATGCGATGCCCCCATGGTTTTGTCATCATGATTGCCGTGTGCAAGTTCAAGTGGAGCACCACGAAGAGATCAAGTTCTTGAATCTTGCCATCCTTTGTGGTGTCAATGGTCTTGTGAAGATGTGCCAAAGAGAGGCTCACCCATAGTGGACTATGGGGGAGCAATCATCTAGTCTTCATCGAGCCAACGCAATCAAGAAAGGTGGTCCAACTTGAGGGAGTCAAGATCGTCATCATCTAGCTCAAGTGGACCATGTGTAAGGCAAAGGTTTGCCCTTGATAGGTTTTATCTTTTACCGGTCCCGTGGTGGTAGTTGGGAGACCGGGTTATAGGATCGTTTGCCGTACTATCAAGGGGGGCTCTCAAGTTGGTAGCTTGATCGTATTGTTAGTAGAGATCTCAAACCATTGCATCCTTGCATCCTGTTTCTTAGTTCTTGTTTGGTTCTCTTTGTGAGTCTTAGAGCTTATGGTCATCTTGATGACAAGCTTGAGTTCATCGAAAACAGAGTTCGCATGCGTCTTCTATGATGTTTTCGGTGTTGGAGGTTTTACCGGTCTTATCCGAGCAAGGGTTCTTACCATTTTCTTATGGGCCTTTTATAATTTGCTTCTTATTGATATTTCTTTCAAGATTGTGTTAGCCCTTGTCGCTAGCTTTCCAACAAACTTGGTTTCATCGAATTCGGAGTCCGTTTGCAAAAGTTGTGGCAGTTTTGGTGTTCTGAAAAGGCTGCAGCGGTACTACCGCGAATTGGAGCGGATGTAATTTTTTACTACCGCTCCAGAGTGGTACTACCGCGGCTCCTACAGCGGTAGTACCGCTCCGGACCAAAAACTCTTCCCAAGTCCTGTGGTGGTAGGCCCGGATGTAATTTTTTAGTACCGCTCGCAAGCAGTAGTACCGCTACCCTTAGCAGTAGTACCGCTACCCCTAGCGGTAGTACCGTGAGGTCAAGCGGTACTACCGCTCCGACGGTACTTCTGGCCTTTTTGCCTCCTCGTTGTTGTGTTTCAAAGGGGTAGTTCCGCCCTAGCGGTAGTACCGCTCCTTGGAGCGGTAGTACCGCTCTGTGCGGGTTGTGAGCATAACGATTGGATTTTGACACCTATAAAAGGGGTTCTTCTTCCCCAATGAACCTTATCCTTTGAGCTCGTGTTCTTCCCCCATTGTTGACCTTCTTCGAGCTTGCTAACTCTCAATCCCTCCATGGATTCTTGCTAGTTTTTGAGGGAAAAGAGAGAGGAGATCTAGATCCACATTTCCACCAATAACTTTCTCCTCTATGTGAGGGGAACCCCTTGGATCTAGATCTTGGAGTTCTTGGTGTTCTCCTTCTTGTTCTTCCTCTCATTTTCCTCCCTAGAATTAGTTGCTTCGGTGGGATTTAAGAGAGAAGTACTTGGTGTAAGTGCATCTAGTGCCCCTTAGTGATTTTGGTGTATTGAAGACTTATAGGTTAAGTAACTGATGCGTTTGTAAGTGTACACAGGTCTATAAGTCTATGAGGAGTTTGATATTTACAGAGAAAGTCGACCCCTAAAAATGAAGTTCTTCAATCAAGACTTTGATATTCGAAGACTTTCAAGACTTTGAAAGTGAAGAAATTGGTGTGACCTTGAAGACTTGGTATTCGTTTGAGGAACATGAAGCGTGAAGAATTTTGTTTTATAGTTTCATTTTCTCTTTCTTGAGTCATAGGAAACACCGTCATCGTTAAAGGGGTCGAGGAAATACTAAGGAAAAATTTCCATTTGATGCTCAACTCAAAATCCTACACCTACCAATCCCTTCGAGTGAAGCTTTTGAAATCTCATACAGTTCAGTCAATTTCTTGATGTGAGACGAAGCTCTTCAGTCCTTGAGGAATTTGTTCGACCGAGGAGTTAGGAATTCGCCATCGAATTGCCTACTGATGAGGAACATGATAGCCCCGAGGAATTTGATGTTCAAATTTCCGACCGTTCTTGTCTTCTTGCATGCCACTGTCCCCAAAATATCTTATCCACCTAACGGTCATATCATTGAAGGGCATTTATGTCTTATCATGTCGGGCTGCTCCCTAGGCTATAAATAGTCGCCCCTACAACCACTAGCTGGTTGGCTGCCCGAGAGAACTTGACACTTGTCATTTGAGAGCAACCCATCCTCCGAGGACTTTGAGAGAAAATCATCAAGTGAGGAAAACCCAAAACCAAACCCCTACAAACCCAAAGTGATTGAGCATCATGAAGAAATTGATCCTGCGTGGATCCGACGCTTGTTACCTTTGAAGACTGTGCTTCTTCCAGACGGTTAGGCGTCAAGGTCTAGAGCATCCAAGAGGAATTGTGGATCGCCGAGTGACCAAGTATGTGAAGGTTTGGAAGTCGCTCAAGACTTACCACGAGTGATTGGACGAGGTCTGTGTGACCTTAGTTCAAGGAGAATACGGTGAGGACTTGGTGTCTGAGCTGCGTGCTTTCGATGATCGGGTGTCCGGACTGTGTGTCCTCGAGTTTAAATACTCAACCGCTCCAACCAGACGTATAACCGAGATAGCAGTTGGAACTGGTCTACCAAATCATTGTCTTCACCAACCTAACTGGTTCTATTTCCTCAACCCTTTCATTTCCTCATTCTGCGTTGAGTGTTTGTTCATATCGTGTTTTAAGACTTTGATCAAGACTTTCTCAATTTCCTCAGTTCAATTTCTTGATCTGTTTGTCTTCATCTTGTGTTATCCTGTGATTACGCTTTCGTACTTCGTGATTGTCTTCATTTCATCATGATGACAATGCTTGTAATCTGTTATGCTTACTTCGAGTACTTATTCCGCTGCAAGTATTTCTTCGCTAAGGAATTTCCTCACCGGCAAATTCCTCAGTGAAGAATTCATAAAAATCGCCTATTCACCCCCCCTCTAGTCGATATAACGCACTTTCAATTGGTATCAGAGCAAGGTACTCCCTTGTTACGTGTGATTTTGGTTTAACCACCGGAGTTTTAGTTATGTCGACCGCAGGTATGATCAAGGTCTCAGCAGGGTGTCCTACCTTCGATGGGACGGACTACCCCTACTGGAAGAACAAAATGCGAATGCATCTTGAAGCAATTGACAACGATCTACGGTATGTTGTGACAAAAGGTGTTTCCTCACCACACCCTCTACGAATGATCTGATGTGAAGAGATTCAAGCAACTCGATTCTCAAGCGAAGAATATCATATGTGGCCATCGAGCAAAGGTCAATATGGAAGAGTGAGTGCTTTGGAATCTGCCAAACTCATCTGGGACAGACTGTTCAAAGTAAATGAAGGCGTCTCAACTCAGCGTGACTCTCGAGTCGATGTTCTTCGAATCTCTTCAACCGCTTCAAAAGACTCGACAACGAAAATGTTCAACAAACCTTCGATCGCCTCACCGACATCTCAAATGAGCTTCAAGCACTGGTGCCGAGAACATCACCGACCATGAGGTGGTGAAGAAATTGCTAAGATCGCTTGATTCCTCATTTGATCTGTTGCACCGATGATACAAGAATGAGCTGACTACAAGTCTCTTGATCCTGCCGATATCCTCGAAGGCTAAATACTCACGAGTTCCAGACTTCGAGAAGAGAGATCTATATGGTTCGGCTATGGAAAACACGTGCCTCAAGGCCAAGGCTGTATCTCGAGTCTGAGAGTGAAGACTCGGTAGTAGCCTTGGAGATCTCAAGAATTTGGCCAGAGCTAGCACGCTCGTGAAGAAATTCCAGAAATTCACAAGACGTGGTCGCTTTGGAAAATCCTCAAGAAGCAGTGATTCCTCATCTAGTGACTATAAGAGAAGACTTTGTCACAAATGCAAGAAACCTGGTCACTATATCCAAGATTGTCCTCAGTGGGAAAAGGAATTAAGGAAGAAGAAACACAAGGATTACAGTTCTGATTACGTGAAGAAGAAGAAGAAATCATCAAAATCTTCATCATCAAAATCCTCAAAACCTTCTTCTCACAAGAAGAGCAGCTCCAAAAAGGCTCGGGCATTCATTGGCAAGGAAATGGACTCTGAAGCTGAATCTGAGGAAAATGAGGAAGAGGAGGAGTCTGAAGAATCCGAATCTGGTGTGGCTAGTCTGGCTCTTGCTACGCCTATGTTAGCAAGTCCATCTTCAACATCAAGAAACTGACTCCACCGACAAGCCCGATGAGGAAAATGATGACTACGCCCCACCTATTGCTTCATGGCAAAAGGTGCAAAGGTACACAATTTCACCTCCTCTGAATCCTAGTGAAAATGAATCGATGAGGATCTCAAGCCCAGCTACTCTAAACTTGCTAAGATTGCTATAAAACAACAAAGGGCTTTTGAAAAGGTTCAAAACATGCTAGATAAGAGTGATGATATGTTAGGTGAAGAAATGGATCGCACTCAAGCCCCGATGAAAATCTTCAGAGAGTTCAGTCTAGGCTTGACAGCCTTCAAGGTCATCATAACACTCTCTTATCTGATCATGGGAAACTTTCTTATGAATTTCTTCAAAGAAAGCAAGATCTTGAGAAGCTAAGAGCGAGTTATGAGGATCTTCAGAAGGAGCGCGATTCATTACTTGCTCAACAAATCAGCGCCTCTCAAGAAGAATTTGTTCCTCCATGCTTAAAGTGCATTGAACGTGAATCTGCTAATTCTTCACCTGAATGTTCAAATGCTTCAACTGTTACAAATTCTTCACCTGCCTCTGCTATCACTAATTCCTCATCTGAGGACATTGCTAGTATCACTGACGATGCAGGGCTGAAGGAATTGTACATGACAGGCATGTACAAAAGCCTCAAAGGGCATCAGACTCTTTGTGATGTGCTTAAAAAGCAGATCCTCAACAGGAACCCTAGGAAAGAGGGTATTGCCTTTGAGAGGAAACTCAATGCTGATGGAACGTACTGGAAGCCTGAGCAGTATCCCAAAACCTCATGGGTTGCTGCAAAGGGACCTCCAGTCGATCCATCTAACATATCTGGCTTTACATGCGAATCTCCTCATTCTGTTGATGAGTCATTTGACTCAAACTATAAGCTATTCAAAAATCAGAATGGTGAGGTATTTGCTAGATATGTTGGCACTAACTGCAGGAACGGTTCCCCTATGAAGAAAATCTGGGTTCCCAAGAAGTGCCTTGAAAATTTTCAGGTGAATGTCCTCATGACACCACCAGTGAAGAAAAGGAACCCCAGATCAAATTCTTCATATGGATCCAAGTCCTCATACGGACCAAATTCCTCACATGGATCAAATTCCTCAAAAGGATCAAAGTCCTCATATGATTATCATCGTGCTAACAACTCTGTCTCGCAGGGTAGAGCTAAGGGCTATGAATATGTGCATTATTCTTCAAACCAATATGTTCATAAGTCCTCGAAGAATTTCTCTGCTTATTCATATGCTTACCCTAACCCTTCTTATGTGAAACGAAATGGATTGGCTTCTATGCCACCATTCTCATATGGTGCTCACAGAGTGATGAACTCTTTGCCACCCCTTCAGATGTGGGTGGTGAAGAAAAAGAACTAATCTCTTCTGCAGGGTCAGGTCTCCAGACGTGCCTTAACGTCTCAAGAATTTCTTTGGGGCCGACAAAATTGCTCGAAAGGACGCAGCTAATCATGATGAAATGAACTTTCATTTCACACGTCCTCATACTGCTTATCTGAATACTGACTGATGAAATTCATCTGATGAACTTGATATCATATTCTTCACTAATGAAGTATATGAGATTGTAAGTTGTACTAATTCATCTGCAGGATGATCAACCCAAAGCCACTGAGTGGGTTCTCGATAGTGGATGTACAAATCACATGACTGGTGACAAGAATCTATGGATGGATGCTACCTTATCACCGTCACATCTGAAGCATATCATCTTTGCTGACAAAGGCAAAAGTCAGGTATTGGGACTTGGTAAGGTTGCTATCTCTAAGGACATGCACATGGACAAAGTCATGCTTGTTGAGTCTTTAGGATATAACCTCATGTCAGTCTCAATGCTTTGTGATCTTGATATGGTTGTTATCTTTGGCAAGTATCGTTGTGTTGTGATTATGGAAGCTGACAATTCCAAAGTCTTCAAAGGCTTTAGGAGAGGAGACTTGTATATGGTTGACTTCTCTATAGGACCACAACCAGCCGTGTGCCTACTTGCAAAAGCTTCAGAAGGCTGGCTATGGCATCGACGACTTGGTCACGCAGGCATGAGGAATTTGCACACGCTTGCGAAGAAGAAGCATGTCATTGGCATTGAGAATGTCAAATTCCTCAAGAATCACTTATGCGGAGCCTGTGAAGCTGGAAAAATGACCAAGGCCAAGCATCCAGCGAAGACTATCATGACCACTACTCGTCCCTTCGAATTGCTTCACATGGACCTCTTTGGTCCCAATCATTATTCAGCTGTCGTTAATGAAGCATCACTATATGGCTTTGTTATTGTTGATGATTACTCTCGTTACACATGGGTACACATTGTTACTTACAAAAATCAAGTGCAGGAAATCTTCAAACGATTTTCCTCGAGGGCTTCAACCAACTTTGGTGTGAAGATCAAGCACATCAGGAGTGACAATGGAACTGAGTTCAAGAATTCCGGTCTTGATGACTATCTTGATGAACTTGGTATTACTCATGAGTTATCTGCTCCCTATACTCCTCAGCAAAATGGCGTAGTGGAGCGCAAGAACAGAACTCTGGTTGAGATGGCTCGCACTATGCTTGATGAATACAAAACGCCTAGTCGTTTCTGGATTGAAGCAATTGACACTGCGTGCCACATCATCAACAGAGTATATCTTCACAAATTCTTCAAAAAGACTGCCTATGAACTCCTCACAGACAAGAAACCCAATGTAAGTTATTTCAAAGTCTTCGGTGCTAAATGCTGGATTAGAGATCCTCACCACAACTCTAAATTTGCACCGAAAGCACATGAAGGTTTTATGCTTGGTTACGGAAAGGACTCGCACACCTACAGAGTCTTCAACATCGCACTTCACAAGATTGTTGACACTGTAGATGTGCGGTTCGATGAAACTAATGGCTCGCAAAGAGAGCACCTACCTTCTGTGTTAGACGAACCAGCACCTGAGGATTCTATCAGGTTCAAGGCAACTGAGGATGTCATTCCTACTGAAGAAACTGCTGGAGAATTCATTTCTGTACGCGAAGAACGTCAAGCTGATGCACCTGAAGATAATGCTGAAGAAAATGGTGCTGAGGAAAATGGTTAAATTCCTCGACGACAACCAGCTCATCCTCGCGTTGCAAAAGAAGTACAAGTGGAGAAGCTCATAGATGACATTGAAGCGCCAGGTCCTCTCACTCGCTCAAAAGCTTCACACTTATCTAACTTTTGTGGGAACTATGCTTTTGTCTCTATCACAGAGCCCACTAAGGTAGATGAAGCATTTCTGGAGCCGGAGTGGATTCAGGCCATGCAAGAAGAATTACATCAGTTCGAGCTCAACAACGTCTGGGAACTGTTCAAACGTCCAGATCCTCGCAAGCATAATATCATTGGCACAAAGTGGATCTACCGCAACAAGCAAGATGAAAATGGTCTTGTGGTGAGGAATAAGGCACGACTAGTAGCTCAAGGCTACACGCAGTTGAAGGAATTGACTTGATGAAACTTTTGCACTGTCGCTAGACTTGAGTCTATTCGCATATTACTCGCCTATGCTAACCATCACAATATCACTTTATATCAAATGGATGTGAAAAGTGCATTCCTCAATGGTAAGCTTGAGGAAGAAGTATATGTTGCTCAACCCCGTGTTTTGAAGATCCAAAGAATCGACAAAGTCTTCAGACTAAATAAGGCCCTCTATGGCCTCAAGCAAGCCCTCAAAGCGTGGTATGATACATTGAAGGAATTCTTCGTGAAGAATGGCTTCACACCCGTTCACTCGATCCTAATCTTTTACTAAATCTTATGATGGTGAACTGTTTGTGTGCCAAATATATGTTGATGATATTATCTTTGGCTGTCTTGACCAACGTTATAGTGATGAATTTGCCTATATGATGAGTGAAGAATATCAAATGTCTATGATGGGAGAGTTGAAATTCTTCTTAGGTCTTCAAATTAAATCAACAACACAATGGCATATTCATATCTCAGAGAAATACCTCAAAGATGTCTGAAGAAATTCGCATGCAAGATTGCAAAGGTGTCCAAATTCCTATGCCCACAAATGGCCATCTATGCAATCGATGAAAATGGTATTGACTTGATCACAAGGTATACCGCTCCATGATTGGTTCTTTATTGTACTTATGTGCATCTAGGCCAGATATAATGCTTAGTGTTTGCATTTGTGCCCGATTTCAAGCTACACCGAAGGAATCACACCATAAGGCTGTGAAGCATATTCTTCGATATCTAGCTCACACACCAACACTAGGATTATGGTACCCCAAGGGCTCTACTTTTGATCTCATTGGATATTCTGGACTCGACTATGCTGGTGATCGTGTGGATCGCAAGTCAACATCTGGTACTTGTCATTTCCTCGGACGATCTTTGGTCTGTTGGTCCTCGAAGAAACAAAACTGCGTATCACTGTCCACTGCGGAAGCTGAATACATTGCTGCTGGCTCGTGTTGTGCTCAATTACTATGGATGAAGCAAACCCTCAAGGACTACGGCATCAACGTGAAGAATGTGCCTCTCTATTGTGACAATGAGAGTGCCATCAAGATTGCTCACAACCCAGTTCAGCACTCAAGGCAAAGCACATTCAAATTCGTCATCATTTTCTTCGTGATCATGTGTTGAAGGCGACATCTCCATCGAGCACGTGAAGGCGAAGAATAGCTAGCTGATATCTTCACTAAGCCCTTGGATGAGAAGAGATTTAGCAAGTTGCGGTGTGAGCTAAATATCTTAGAATCTTGAATGTTCTTTGAAAAGGACACACATCCTAACACTTATGCAAAATTGATGACTTAGATGTGCAACACATGAAGAAACGTTTTCTTCAATCAATGAAGAATAACACTCTAAGTGTGAAGAAATTAATTAAGAATTTGATTCTCGAACCCTACGACAATTGTACGCGGTGTCTGAAATCATCATTCTTATCTGGTGGGTCACGCCACCACCAAAGTTGAAAATCTTCAATTTGAATTTTTCCTCGTTTTGAAATTCTTGAGTTTTTCAAATTCTTCAACTTTGCAAAATCTTCACTGCTTCCGTCGTCTTTCTTCATTATTATATATATATATATATATATATATATATATATATATATATATATATATATATATATATATGGATTTATGTCCTCTACAAGATTCACTTATGGCTATTTCTTCAAGTCATTTTTTCGCTAAGTGAATGTGATCGGACCCTTTCCCTCTATGCTATACTCAACCCAATCCATTCACAAATTCTTCATGTGCGTTCTACTTTGAAACTCGTTCAAATTCTTCATTGTGTCCTTGACAGCTGAAGAAATTGCAACGGAACTTTTAAAACGAATCTTATTCAAACCTTCATTTTTACCGCTCAAACCGTTCCGCATCCCACGATGCATTACTTTATTCACCCACGATCGTACACGATCTCCACTACACAGTACGTGGGTGACACATGTCGTGAGAAGGGAAGCGGTCAGGGGCATGTTCGTCCTAAATCTTCGGGCGATCCGTTTTTCACCGTGTCTATAAATACCCCTCTCTCCCTTCCTCACTCTTTTACTCCGCTCGACCTCTCTCTCCCGCTCGAGCTCCTCAAACCCTAGCGCCGCCGCTACTCCATCGTCGCCGGTGAGGAAAAGCTTCACTGCCTTGACCTCGTCGCCGACGTATCGCGCCGATCATGAAATCTTCACTCCACCGTCGCCGTAGCTGATTTCCTCTGCCAAGTTAGGGCGTGGAAGATCTGAACGGACGAACTTCCCAACTGTTCTTCTCAGTTCGTCGTGTTCTTCACTTCGGGTAAATTAAAAGTAACTTTTATTACTCGCTTTGATTCTCAAATCTTCTTCAAATTCTTCAAAGGTGTTTATTCTTCAAATTCTTCACACATATGAACACCTCAAATCTCTTGATTCGTTTCTCTAAGCAATGATTTTCTTCAAGATTCCTCAATTGTGTGGATCCTCGATCTATACAACTCTGGAACCTAAGACAAAGAACGCTTAGTGAAATTCTTCAAGGCTCATCTGGTCAAAATCCTCAAAACTTGTTCTTTTTGAAAAACCTTCTGAGAATGGATATGACCTCTCCAAATTCCTCGCAACTATACTCTGTTCACAGGTACAAATGTCCGCTGCTGAATCCCTAGGTTCTCATCAACTTAACTCATTTGCAGCGTTCCTCGAAGAAAAACTGCACACTTCTTCAGAGAACTCAATTGTTCAATTTCCTCAACTGAAGAAAATGGCAGACGGTAAGAAGCCGCAGAAGGGAGGAAAGAAACCTGAGGTTATGACAGCGTTTGAAATCCCTGAGGAAATATATGCTGACTACTGCACACCGGATGAAGAAAGCAAAAATCAACGCAAGGTGCGTATTCAAAAGATTGAACGGAGATGGGCACGGGAATGGAAGGAATACAGATATGTAACTCCTAAGTACATGAAGAAATTCGCTTTAAATCCTCCATGCCCAAGAGCTCCTTTGGCACCTGGCCAAATAGCTGATCCCACTAGCGCCAAAGCGGTGAGGACTTTCCGATGAATGGGCTAAACGCCAAGCAAAATTGGCAAAGCAAGCAAAGGAGGCAGTGAAGAAATTCAATGAGGATTCTGCGCTGCATCGCCATCGAGGTCTCGGTCAAACCGAGGAAATCAATGCAAAAGAAGCCTGCTAATAAGCCAAGTGCTTCATCATCTGCGCCCTCACGGCCAAGTTCCTCGGCAGCACCTTCCAAGCAAATTCCTCACCTGCTGCTGCTGTTCCATCAAAGTCCTCAACAGCTCCGTCAAAACCTTCAGTTCCTGTGCACTGCTACTTGTCAAAGGACCACTGGTTTCTCAATTGCCTCGAGCATTTCGCAAGTTCCTCGGCTGCTCCAACTTCTTCATCGGGCCCGCTCACTGAAGATCAAGGCAACAATGGACGAGGTCCACGGCCCACCCAAGGACGAAACAAGTTGTATTTCATGTACCATCCGACGATGAGGCATCGATGAAGAACTCGCAGAAATCATCGAGACCGTCAAGTGAAGGCCGCTAGAGCCAAAGGTACATCGTGCCCATCGCTATTGATCCAAGAAAGTCCTCGACTTTATTGATCTCTGGCACAATGATCCCAATACCCCTCTGCCTGATCTTCATCTGACACCTGGTCAAAGTCATGCGCTGACTCACTTCATCGCTGAAGAAAAATGGAAGTTTGAGAAGGCGAGGGAAATCAAGAAGGCTCAATACAGGAAGGAGAAGTTCCTGAAGAAAAACGTTGTCAAGATGACACCTGAGGAACTTCTCCAAATTCAAACTGAAATTCAAGACCTCAGCAAAAACTTCGATACCCACTATGCTGATTGGCAAGGAGTCAAGACCAGATTCGTCAACCTGACGAAGAAATTCACAAGTGTTGCTGCCCCAGTGCAACATGAAATTCCTCAGGCTGGAGCCTCAGCTCAGCCTACTGAAGAAAATGCCAGCACCGCTGATGTTGTTCAGCCTACTGAAGAAAATGCTGATTCCAGGGCTGATGATCCCATCCCAGCCGCTGAAGAAACTGCCAGGGCACCCACTAGTGGTGCGCTCAAGAAACCGCTCAAGACAGGGAACGCATCGTTGCTCTCAAGAAACTGAACCAAATTCCTCAGCTCCTCCTGCTCCAACTCCAACTCCAATTCTTCCATCTGCTTCTGATGTGAAGAAAACCAAAGCTGCAGAACGAGCTGCTGTGAAGAAAAGGAAAGCATTAGCTGCGTCAGATTCTTCGGCTGCGAAGAAAATGAAACCAATGACCAGCTCATTTGAAAACCCAATTGATGCTGTTCCAATTTCCTCCATACCATCAAAGGAAGTTGTTCCTTTTGGAGAAGACTATGAGATCCCAATCGGATCTGATGAAGAACATCAATCTGCTGCTTCGTCAGAGAAAATTGATGAAGAAATTGAAGTGGAAGCAATCCCTTCAACCCCAGTTATTTCCTCATTAGACCATGAAATTCCTCAAGCTGGTGCTGAGGAAATTGAAAATGAAGATGTGGATATTGGATGCACCACTCCAGTGATAAATGATGACTTTTGGGAAAGTCAGCATCCCAATACTCCTCTCTTCACCCCGCTCCAACAAGTTCCTCACTCTCCTGCACAAACAGTCCAGATGGACTCTGAAGAAAATCAACCGACTGGTTCTGTGCATGAAGAAATTCCAGCCACTAGTGCTGATGAAACTGCTGCTGCTGCTAATCCTCGATCGCTTTTGTTGAGGAACAAGAAATTCCTCGAGCTAAAGAACCTGAACTTGTGATTCCCGAGGTGGTGATGCAACTCATCGACACCCTCTGCCCAAGCAAAAGAATCCGTTCTCAACCAAGCAAAAGTTCAAGGCTGAAGATTTCTTTGCCGAGCACGTGTTCTTCATGAATATAATCCTTATGATTCTGCTCGAATTAGGAAGAGGCGCTTCGACTGCCACCAAGCCAACTTCTATTCCTCGGTGCTTTTCAACAAGGACAAAATCTTCGATCATGCTCATATTCCTCATGTGGATATGGAGTCGCTGCCGAGCTTTGAGCCAGTCCTCGGTGTTCTTCACGACGCAGACGCTAAATTTCTGCTGACCGATATCGTGGATGGAATGAAGAGCTAATTCTTCAGTTCTATGCAACCCCGCACATCACCGGAGACGCTGAAGACGTAAATTCATGGGTCTTAGATTGATGACTGAAAATACTCACTACAAGGCACCAGCAAGTGAATTGCTTCGTGCCCTACCACTCGATCCTCCGCTTGATGGTGCACGTCGATCACTGAAGAAAAGAACTTTCAAATCACTATATGCAAGTCTTGATGAAGCCTTTGAAGCCAAGGCAGGCCCCAAGAACCAAATTCCTCGTCAAGGAATTATTATATGTGCCTCGGACAGTCTATCGGATTATGACGAAGACTATGAGTCCTATCAAAGGCCACGACTCGAACGATGAAGAAGTCGTTGGCATCATGAAGAATATGCTTTTCAACATCATCCATGGCGTTCCCGTCAATTTCCATGATTTCTTCATGAGGACTCTGGCTAACATAGCCATGTCACCATTTGAGCTGAAGCCTTATGCGCCTTGGATTATGAGATTCATCAGGTCAAGATCTTCACTAAATTACAAGGCTGATACTTTGAACCACTGCAGCTATCTGCCCCCGATTGAAGTCCTCAAACGGACAATTACCTCAGCTGATGACAAGGGCAAGGCCACTGCTGTGATCGATGAAGGCGTTCGTCCATTGGATGGACAGTTTCGCAAAGCAGCATCCTACTCCACCAATGATGACTCTGCCACACATGACTCAGCCGCAAATACCTCAGTCAAGCAAAGTCCTCAAGCTACTGCACCCAGGGTGATGACTGATCGTGAGTTACTCCTCAGTCTTCATCAGAAGGTTGATCGCAATCATAAGTGGGTCAAACGTCAGTTTGGTACTCTTCTTTACAACATGACCTCAACACACAATGCAGTGAAGAAAAACCACTACTACCTTCATGAAACCTTCAAGCGCACCTGGGCTGTTCTTTCACATGTCTATAGTGAGGAAGAACTGACTTCAATGGGACTCAAGGAAGAATTTGACTGGTCTGCACCTCCTCCGAAGAAATTCAAGAAGGTCAAAGTTCCTTCCTTGGTGGCCAGCTCCTATTCTTCATCTCGCGACACTGATGAAAATGAAGATTTGGAAGACACTGCTGCTGGTCCTACTTCAACAAACAACCCCGACAATGCTGGCGCTCCGTCTTCAACTTGAAATTCTTCAAGAGCGTTAGTCCTCAGTTTCAATCCTTTTGGTCATTTGATGACAAAGGGGGAGAAATTTGAGTTAGTCTTCAAGCGGGTCTAGTTTTTGTCTATATACAACATTTTATTAAGTTACAACTCTCGTTCTTCTGAAACCTTTTATTGGATCGAGTTGTAATCTTAAACCCGATGGTGCTTTGATACTTTTGATGCATTATGCTTTTACTCTATGCTCTGATTAGAAGTAGTTTTGATATTCGTTATGCTCTGATCCAATTTGGTCTTTGGGCTCTGGTACTCTTGATGCGTTACATTGCATAACATCAAGCACCATATTTCATCATGCATTTCAAATTCTTCATACTATATGTTAAATGCGTGTATGAATTACAAGATATAGGGGGAGATCTCCATGATTCATTTCCTCAAATGTGCATTGCCTCAAAAGCAAATTCCTCACTATGCACACCTTCAGGGGGAGTTCTTCTATATCTTGCAATCAAATTCCTCATTATCAGTATTTACACTTCATATGTTTATCCCCGTTGAAAACTTAACCTATATTGTCATCAATCACCAAAAAGGGGGAGATTGTAAGTGCATCTAGTGCCCCTTAGTGATTTTGGTGTATTGAAGACTTATAGGTTAAGTAACTAATGCGTTTGTAAGTGTACACAGGTCTATAAGTCTATGAGGAGTTTGATATTTACAGAGAAAGTCGACCCCTAAAAATGAAGTTCTTCAACTGAAGACTTTGATATTCTGAAGACTTTCTGAAGACTTTGAAAGTGAAGAAATTGGTGTGACCTTGAAGACTTGGTATTCGTTTGAGGAACTTGAAGCGTGAAGACTTTTGTTTTTATAGTTTCATTTTCTCTTTCTTGAGTCATAGGAAACACCGTACTGTTAAAGGGGGTCGAGGAAATACTAAGGAAAAATTTCCATTTGATGCTCAACTCAAAATCCTACACCTACCAATCCCTTCGAGTGAAGCTTTTGGAAATCTCATACAGTTCAATCAATTTCTTCAGTGACAGAGACGAAGCTCTTCTGGTCACTGAGGAATTTTTTTTGACTGAGGAGTTAGGAATTCGCCAGTGCGAATTGCCTACACAGTGAGGAACATGATAGCCCTGAGGAATTTGATGTTCAAATTTCCGACCGTTCTTTGTCTTCTTGCGCCACTGTCCCAAAATATCTTATCCACCTAACGGTCATATCATTGAAGGGCATTTATGTCTTATCATGTCGGGCTGCTCCCTAGGCTATAAATAGCCGCCCCCTATAACCACTAGCTGGTTGGCTGCTCCGAGAGAACTTGACACTTGTCATTTGAGAGCAACCCATCCTCCGAGGACTTTGAGCGAAAATCATCAAGTGAGGAAAACCCAAAACCAAACCCCTACAAACCCAAAGTGATTGAGCATCATCAAGAAATTGATCCTGCGTGGATCCGACGCTTGTTACCTTTGAAGACTGTGCTTCTTCCGAAGGTTAGGCGCCAAGGTCTAGAGCATCCAAGAGGAATTGTGGATCGCCGAGTGACCAAGTATGTGAAGGTTTGGAAGTCGCTCAAGACTTACCACGAGTGATTGGACGAGGTCTGTGTGACCTTAGTTCAAGGAGAATACGGTGAGGACTTGGTGTCCTGAGCTACGTGCTCAAGGATCGGGTGTCCGGACTGTGTGTCCTCGAGTTTAAATACTCAACCGCTCCAACCAGACGCATAACCGAGACAGCAGTTGGAACTGGTCTACCAAATCATTGTCTTCACCAACCTAACTGGTTCTATTTCCTCAACCCTTTCATTTCCTCATTCTGCGTTGAGTGTTTGTTCATATCTGTGTTTTAAGACTTTGATCAAGACTTTCTCAATTTCCTCGTTCAATTTCTTCATCTGTTTGTCTTCATCTTGTGTTATCCTGTGATTACGCTTCACGTACTCGTGATTGTCTTCATTTCATCATGATGACAATGCTTGTAATCTGTTATGCTTACTTCTGAGTACTTATTCCGCTGCAAGTATTTCTTCGCTAAGGAATTTCCTCACCGGCAAATTCCTCAGTGAAGAATTCATAAAAATCGCCTATTCACCCCCCCTCTAGTCGATATAACGCACTTTCACTTGGGCACTCCGTGTTCCCTTGCCATTGCATTTGGTGCATCGGTTTGAGTTCTCCACGGTGATACGTGGAAGTTACAAGTTGAGAAGCTTATTACTCTTGGGTGCTTGGCACCCTTGAGCTTGTTCCTCTTGGGTGCTTGGGTGCCCTAGACAGTTGGTAGTGTCCGGAGCTCAATCATTGTGGTGTAAAGCTCCGGGCAAGTGTAGGGGTCTCCAATTAGGTTGTGGAGATTGCCCCGAGCAATTTGACGGGTACCGATGACCGTCCCCAAGGGTTGCCAAAGTGTACGGGATCGGTGACCGCCCCCAAGGGTCGCCATTTGTACGGGTTCGGTGACCGCCCTCAAGGGTCCCTTAGTGGAATCACGACATCTTGCATTGTGCGAGGGCGTGAGGAGATTACGGTGGCCCTAGTGGCTTCTTGGGGAGCATTGTGCCTCCACACCGCTCCAAACGGAGATTAGCATCCGCAAGGGTGTGAACTTCGTGATACATCGTCATCCCCGCGTGCCTCGGTTATCTCTTACCCGAGCCCTTTACTTATGCACTTCACTTTGTGATAGCCATATTGTTTCTTGTCATATATCTTGCTATCACCTAAGTAGTTTTTCTTGCTTAGCATAAGTTGTTGGTGCACATAGGTGAGCCTCGTTGTTGTAGGTTTTGTGCTTGACAAATTAACCGCTAGGTTTATTCCGCATTTGATCAAGCCTCAACCGTAATTATTTTAAAGCGCCTATTCACCCCCCCTCTAGGCGACATCCACGATCTTTCAACGGGTTCCTGTTCGTCCACCCCCATCGGGAACTGTTCATCCAAACCTCCCAAAGAACGCCTTTGCTCATCCGAGGTAGCATCGATCGGCTTCGATTAGCAGCAGAGCGAAAGAATCGCTCAATCGGGTTCGATTAACATCCATCTATCGATCGCCGGGTTCGATGAACGCGTAGCTGCAAAGGCAATCGCTCAATCAGGTTGATTAACATCCATCGATTGATCGCCGGGTTCGAGAACGCGTAGCCTGCAAAGGCAATCGCCGGGTTCGATTAGAGCCCAACGCCGCTTCGGGTTCGTTAGAGTCCAACGCCGCACTCCACGCTGCGTGCGTGTCACGAGAGAAATGCGATCGCTCGCCCCGACCACCCACCGTAACCGGAACACCCGATATTTTCCTCGCCTCGCTTCTACCACGATTTTTTCGTCATGGACGACCCAAAGAATGTCATGCAGCTGCGTCTCTCGCCCGCCAGACGAAAAGCCCATTTTTCGTCATGATTTTTGTCATAGAAGTAGGACCCCACCACATCTATGATGATACCGGGTTTTGTCACAATTATCGTCATAGAAGTGTCATAAGTATGACAGAAAAAAATTTCGTTCGGCCCAAAATGTCACGGATGTGTCTTTTTTTTAGTGTGGGTTACTATCTGCTAGGGTTGGGGTTAGAAAGGGTGTAGCTGGTTCTCTGTCCAAATGGGTAGGGGTACAATCTGCGTGAGTCTGGGTTATGTGTTGGGGCTGGTTCTTAGGCAAGTACAACCGTGGTTCTATCTCCATCGACAGGTAGCACGATCTTTTCTGAAGACCGTGTTTTTACTCCCACAGATACTGCCATCACCCCCTCCAATTGAAATGGCTGATAAACAAGAAAAGTAATTGAATGTACAGACATTGTAAGATAGACAGGTGCAATGGATAGTAGGGAAGAAAACAGGGCATGAAATAATTCTCATTTATGTTGTCTAACTAAACAGAATAGCAGGACATAATTTGAAATATATGATGGTTAATTAAACATGATAGCATGACACAATTTCACATGTATGATGGCTAACTAAATAGGATAGAATGACATACTTCAAAATATGATGACTATGTAAACAGGATGACATGATATAACTATACGATGTGTCTATTAAAGTGGTTGGCATGCCATAAATCACAAACATGCCGTCGATGGAAACATGATGGCATGATATAATTCACGGATAGAATGACATAATTCAAAATATGATGACTATGTAAACAGGATGAGATGATATAACTATATTATGTCTTTAGAAAATGGGTTGGCATGCCATAATTCAGATACATGCTGTCTATGTAAACATCATGGCATGATATAATTCAAATATATGATTTATATACTAAGGAAGTGAGCAGAGGGCAATCGCATATATGATGTGTCAACTAAGGAGATGGCATTCAATATCGTGTATATGATGTAAAAACTAAGCATTGCAATACAACATATGCATGATATGAGTAATATAACCCTGCCAAGTTTGAGCATACACCCTGTGGGGATAATAGGCGGTCATCGCCTCTCAATCCTCCTCTCAAGAGCTATTCAGAATATATCTGCTTCAGCAGGTAGCATTGTCTGCTTTGAAGACCTTGTTTTCACTCCAGATTTCTCCATCACCAATTCAAATGGCTGATGCACAGGAAGAGCTGTTGAATATACAAACATTGTCGACAAAATCAATGAGAAATACAAAAAAAGGACGGTGTGATATAATTCACATATATGACGCTTAGCTAAACAGCATGGCATTGAATAACTCGCATATATAATGCCTTGCAATAAGATAGCATTGCATAATTCACATATATAATGTCTTGCAACAAGATGGCATTGCATAATTCACATATATGGTAATTAGACACTAAACATGTGGCATTCACACAAATCATGTGTAAACTAAGCAAATGACATAGCAATGCAAGATACCATACGCACGATATGAGCAACATAACCCTGCCAAGTTAGAGCATGCACCTCGGGGATAGGACTGGTCATCTGTCTCTTAATCCTCCTCTGAGGATCTATCTGTAACCAGCAAGACATGCGCTTCGTTAGATAGCATTGTCTGCTCTGAAGACCTTGTTTCCACTCCAGATTTTTCCATGACCGTGCTGAATGGTTGATGCACAGGAAGAGTAATTGAATGTACTAAAACTATTGACAAATTTAACACGTAATAAAAAAATGATGTCATGATATAATTCACATATAAGATGACTGGCTAACCATGGTGGCATTGCAAAATTCACATATATGATGCCTGGCTAAACAAGATGGCATTGCATGATTCACATATACGATAAAGAAACTAAACAGATGGCATTGACACAAAGCATGTCTAAACTAAGCAATGCAAGGCACCATATGCATGATATTACCAACATCAGCATGCCAAGTTAGAGCGAAGACCTCATGGGGTAAATAGGAGTGGTCTTCTGCTTCTAAATCCCCCTCAGAACAGTTATCTTCCTCTTGATTACGATCCGACATGGGTGGAGGGGGGGCTGCCTTTGCGCCCACCATGGTGCGACGTCTGCATGAAATTTTATTGCCACGCAAGGCTCGTCTCTTTTGCTCTACATGTTCAGTTCCATTGTGTACAATAACTGACATGCATAGGAATAAAACATAGTGAGATTATGTAAGGAGTGCATGCACAAATCCAGAGTGAAGGTAGCAAACTGTGGATAGACCCAAAACCAATGATAGCAGGCAGATAATAGCTTTAGTTAAAAAATACAGATAATGGCTCCTTTAATGTTTGTTTGCACCCAACATGAAACTCATAGACAGATTGTACTGATTGCTGCCCCAATATGTACCCCACAACCATTTAAAAACTCAAGTTTCAGCATAAGTTTGGACCTGAGTCAGAGTCTAATAGGTGAACACGACGATAAAGTAGCATGTCATCATATTAAGCGATGCATAACGTAAGCAGACACGGAAGAGTGTGACCTCTCTTGCGGACCCGTGTAGTCCTCAAGGTTATCTGCTCAGTTGATGATGGTAATGCAGTTGTCATGGCTGCCGGCGGTGGGGAAGAAGATCTGAGGCGGCGAAAGGCAGTGTGGAGAGCGGATCCCTACTGTGGTGAACCCTTCCGTCGTTGGAGCAGCTGAGCTGGGGTGGAACACAGCACCGAGGGAGCAGGACAAACCACACAAGGTTTTTTTTGACACATATCTGTAACAGAAGTAATTGTGTAAGGGCTTGTTTGAATTTGAGGATTCTAACAATGCAGGGATAGGAAATAGACATGAATAGGATAGGAATGCACGTGCAAAACAGAGAATTTAAAAACACAGGATTTCTACCAATCTGGGTGTTTGGTTCACAAGAATTAGAAGACCACAGGATGCAAAGAAGCATGGTGAGATTAAGTCAAACCACAAGAAGTGTACAACCTCTTTGGCGAAGCCATGTCGATCTCAGCGTGATTGGGTTGGCCGATGAGGATGCTCCGGCTGACTTGGCTGTCGGAGGAGGGGAAGAAGATCTTAGGCGTCTGAAGATGGAGCCCGAGGTACTGCTGCGCTGTGATGGAGGGTTTCGTCGTTGGAGCAGCTCCTGTGATTTCTACGACGTCGAGGCTGAAGCAAGACAAGAGAGACAACGTTAACCTGAGTGGAATTCTAATAGCATGTCCAATAGATGACGTAAAATACATAACCACAAAGTGCTAGATGTATACATCAGCCGCTCATCTCTGAACTTAACCGTCGAAACTGAACTTAACTGTCAGAACTGAGTTTTGCTGTCGAAACTGAATTTTACTGTCGAAACTGAACGCACCAGAGGTGAGGCTACACGTCAGTCGACTGACTTTTTCATCTCTGGTCAGGATACGAAATCAAGGGCCTGCAGTTCACCTTCAACCTCTACCCCCCTGAGCCGCTAGCCACCACCGGCCAAACAGTCGCCCCCCGCTGCTTGTGGCCGGCGGTGCGCCACCCCGCCCACCCCGAAAACATTCCCCACCGCCGGTCCGCCGCCGCCCCGGCCATCCCTGTAGGCCCCCCATGCCGAGTTTTATCTCAGGAAATCCCCACACCACCGCCCCACCACCGCCGACGACCACCGCCCCCACCACGAACCCTAAGATAGATAGTGGGTACCTCTCCGGCGAGCCCCCCTCCCCGCTACGGCTGGTTCTTCCTTAACTCTGACGAGCCCCCCACCCCATGAAAATCGACTGACCCAAAAGTCGATTCAGTCGACTGAAGTGTAGCTAAATCGGAGCAGCATCGCAAGCAAGAGCAAGAGCGAGAGCAGCAGCGCGAGCAAGAGCAGACCAGGCAGGGGACAGAGAGCAAGAGCAGAGCAGCAGCGCGAGCGAGAGCTAAAGCAGCAGCAGCTCCTACTGATGTGGACGTCGCCGCCGAGGGAGCGACACCATGGAGGAGGTGGCCGATGACGCCGCCGTGGATGGAGCCGCGCCGTGTCGGCTCGGAACCGAGCGCTGGCAGCACCGTGAGATCGAATCAAGAAGAAAATGCGGGGATTAGTGTACAACCTCTTTGGTGGCGCCGATTAGGCCGCAACTTCATCTGAGGAAAAGGTGATGATGATGCTCTTCCGGTGGTGCAGGTGAAGACGGCGGTGTGGGAATGGAGGTGGCGCGAAAGACAAGGGGAACGTCGGGGCAGCTCCTTGGAGGTGTAGGACAGGGTGGCTGAACCGGCGGGACGACCAGATCGACGATGGATCCTCATCCGGTACGGTGGATGAGGGACGTCGAGGTGTTTCTATGGACGACGTCGTCGGGGAAGAGGCTCCGGCTAGGTGGCGGACGGAGGAGGGTGTGGGGCTTCGTGGGTTTTCCCGGCCTCGGTGTATGAATTGGTGGGCGGATGGGATGGGAGTGGGGAACCATGGCTTAGGGACGCGCTTGTCCAAAATGTGGCGTAAGTTAAGAAAGTACCCCCACCGATTTGAGGCGGTTCTTTCGGTTCAGGGGTATCACAGGCATTTCGTGTGTCGGGATTTCACAGGAGGTGGGAGTTTTCGTGCGCGTTGTAATTTTGGAATAGCAAGGCGCGGGTTTAGATGGAGGGAGTTGTCGGAGCACAACTAAACAAAGATATATCTTAAATATTTCGGGCTAACAAGGCGCGGGTTGAAATTTCCGGACAAGCCTAACGTGTATTGTACCAAATCAATTCGCACTACAAATGTCATTCAAAAATTTGAATTCATGTTATGTTCAATTAAAATATTTCACTACGTGTATAATGCATGCAACCTAGTACTCAAATGAACGTTTTAGTGCATTCCAAATGTATATACTACCTCTTCAATATGAACTAAATTTGAATTCGTTTCTCTATTTGAATAAGATCTACAATAATGATTGTTGTGGAGTCAAAGCATTTGAATTCGTTTCTCTGTTTTAATAAGATCTACAATTGTCATTATTGTCAAGTTAAACCATTGTTTGTGTATTATCTTCACAGCACACCACATGATTAGTCTCGAGTTACATATGAACTATGTGTACTATATGAACTCGAACTCGATTTTTTGAATCCACTTTATGTTGATTTCAAATCATAGTACATTTCAAGCTCTAGCTAGATCTTCACAAACTAAACCATGTCTCATATGTATAATGTGTCAATCACATTATGTATGGTGCCCCGCCCCCTACGCCTACAAGTATTTAGATGTGAGTTGCAAACACCACACATTACCACAAATTCAAATAAAATGTGAGAATGTTCGATATTTAGTATTGTTTAGATTGTTCGATATTTAGTTGTAAGCTGCAAACGCCACACATTATCACAAATTCAAATAAAATTTGAGATTGTTCGATGTATTGTATGGTTTAGATTGTTTGACTTTTAGCTGTGATTTGCAAACGCCATGCATTATCACATTATGGTATAACATGTGCAAAACCACAACACGCGTATCACCGCTATATTCATGCATGCATATGTTTAAAACACTATGATCTCCTATTCAAATATATGAATCCACTTTCATATCAAATTATGATCTTTGTTAGTCTCTTACACCCACACAATCCTCTAACCTTTGTAGCTACCACTAACGTTCTCTCGTGCATGCACACGCCCTCCTCGCCCTCCCGTCCCTCAGCATTCTATCCATCGTGCACATTCATTTTTTTCTTTAGGTCGTTCTCCCGCAGTCAACTCATTTCTGACACACACCGATCGATAAACCTCTCTAGAGATGTCTGCCTACAACATACACACGCACCTTCAATCCCCTCCTTCTAACGGACCAAGATGACGGGGCCCATGATGCGGATCATACATCATGATTACATGATGGCCCGATTATGTACCGTAATTTTAGGTTTGGCCGGTTTACTGTGAAGACAGGATATATATACAGTAAAATAGCTGCAGCATCGTGAATAAGAAAAAACCTAGACTATATAATAAAGAAATTACGGCATATTACATCCACTGGGCATCAAAGTTCACCACTATGATAATAAAGCAAAAGAAGACCAGCAAATTACATACATGGGGCATCAAATATCGCCACCGGTGCAACTAAACACGCTGACAAAATAATATACAAAACCGGCAGCACTTTAATAGAGTTCAAGAAAGGTTAGCCTTGCTGTGGAGCTGCAGCGCAAGCAGCTGAGCAAGCTGATGAGACTGCGCTTGTTTAACACTTATATCCTCCTCACTCTGAAAGATAAACAAGCAGACATATGACAGGTTTTGCACAGAAAAGTATCAGTGCTGACAATTCATCACATTTCTTACTAGCGAATAAAGTGACACAATTTAAAATTGCATTAACACAATATGGCATTGTTCAGGTCAAGACATGGCAGGAAATGACATTGTGAAGGAGTTGGCAGCTTCACGACACCACTCGATTACAGATCAAGAACTCATAAGTATCAATGGTTAGTGTGTTGTCAATTTATCCCATTGCAGATTGGCAAATAAAGATACGGTTTAAATAATAGTAGAATGATATGACATTGTTCATAGTTAAGACATTGCAGAATATGACATTGTGCTGTAGTGGGTAGGTTCACCACACCTTTGGATTACTTAATCGAACATAAGCATAGATGCAAATGCAAAAGAAGATCACTTGCTCAGTATAGTTTAATTTACATGGTATGAAGAAGGAACTTGGTTGTACAACTGAAAACTTAAATTGAGAAGGACAAACTTTTGTTTATGAACTACATAATAAACTTTAAACTTGCAATTTAATGCAAACACCAAAAATAAACTGCTGTTGCAGTCATGCCTAACCAAATATACACAACAAAGTTTGAAGGCTTGTGAAGGACAAACTAACATTATTGGTGAAGGCAGGCTCTATAAAGCCCTTGTCCATGCTGATGGGGGGTGCAATTCAAGAAGTTTACCACAGTCTTCTTCATAAGCATTGCCTTTATTCTACATTTTGTTAAGAGTAAATATAGATGTGATAATATAAGAAAAAATGGAGAATGTTTAAGATAATATGAAGAGTGATGCTACATAACCAAGTATCTATTAATGTAAGTACAGCGATACAGGCAAAAGGTACAGCAAGAGCAATGCAGAGCTAAACTTCTTCAGTACCATCGGTGTTATCCAACCTTATGGTAAGAGTAAATATAGATCCTATGTGTAGAAAATGGAGGGCAAAGGAAAATAAGCTGCAGAGTGATGGTACATGAACAACTACCTGTCAATATAAGTACACTGATAAAGGACAACAGGTACTTACAAGAACAATGCAGAGCTAAAAAATTTCATTGGCATTGGATATATTCTACAGTAATGTAACCATTCATACAGATCAGATAATTTGGAGCGAACAATTGATAAGCAAGCTATCATGCATATTGTTGTTACATAATGAACCAGGTATGTATGCAAGTACAGTGATACAGGACTACAGGTACTAACAAGAGCAAAGCAGCGGGTAGCATATTTGCGATATCCTGTCGTTCTTTTCAAACTGGAATTCTTTTTCAAGTAGATTTCCTGCAAAAAAGATCCGTAAGGCACATGCGGAAAAGTAGAAGTTCAAATTGTCATGCGATATCATAGACAGTACCTCATCCTCGGAACGAGACTAGTGCATAACAAGGTTTATCCATTCAATGTCTTGTAAATTTAGCACATGAGACTTCACCAGAAATTCGTCTATAGACTTGGCATCAAAGTGTGATTTCCTCAGGTAACACCAATACTGCTGCAATGCTTCCTTGAAAAGCGCAAGCAAGCTTTGCTCGTCATGACTATCCAGATTGACCCTCGCCTACTTACAACAATGTAATGTAAATCATTGATGTGTTCAATCAGCAGAAAACAGGAAAATAATCATCATGAATAATAGCACTTACACGTAAGTGGGACAGGAAGATGTGAAAATGGTGTTTGTCTTCACTATAATCTTCCCATGATGGGAATATATGCACGTAGTCTCTAACAACATTGAAAGCATTGTCTTTTAAACTGGGAATAAATGGAATGGGGTTCCAATTTATGGAATTGGCCGCTCTGCAGCTTGGGATAGGTCTTCGCTGGTGGACTTGCTGTACTTTTTGATGGTGGGATTTTTCTATGGTACGACTGGTGCTATGGCAACCTGAAATCGGCATACCTTTTGCTGGAGTGCAGGTCCTGTGTGGTGCGGCTAGTGGTGTGGCAATGAAGTATGGGTACAATCTGCTGGAGTCGGTCCTACGTTTTGTGTCACTGGTTGTACAACCAATATAAGTGGGTGTTGTCGATTTCTCCGCACAACCACGTTTTCAAGGACTTTCTTGGTGCTCCTTCAGGTTCGCAATCACCCTCTTCCTTTTGATGTCCGATGCACAAGAACAACATTTGAGTGAAAAACATGGTATGATGACAGATGGAATTTGTATTGATAATGGATGGGCATGGCATCTCGACATATATGATGAGTAAACTAAGCAGATGGCGGTGCAACAAAGTAGAAGAAATGCAAGACAACATATGCAAGATACGCGCAATCAATAAAACCTTGCCAAATTAGAACAGGCACCTTGATGGGTGAACAGGACAGGCCATCTGCCTTTGACTCCTCGAGGTTAGAATAGTCATTAGGATCATATTCTCAACAAGAATCAACAGTGGGGAGCGATGAGTTTCATTGCATCCGAATGGCACTCAATGCCTTGGTGCCAATTTTGTAAGTCATTATGTGTTTAGCTTCAAGAGTGGACTGCTGCTAGTGCGACACAAAGCAGCTACACAGATCATAGTGTAGATATAACGGGAAAACCATAAGCATCACAGTAAAATCAGCAAAGTGGAACTTGCTGGAATATATGTGCTAGTATTGTTGGTACGGCTAGAAAGGCTTCGGATACCAGCTCTCTTCAACTGAAGGTGCAGTACTGTTAATATTAGTGTATCTCTCAAAGGTGACACAGCTCCCCGCATTTCCTTGCTATTCTTATAGGATTCAAGTGGGAAGGCCACCACAAATCCTATTCCCGTGTTTACAAAATCCTACGAATCAAAGAGGCCCAAAGAGTTCAAAGTGTCCATACCAACCTAATCAGATAGACCTCTACATCGCAAATGTCCTGCTCATCTTCTCTACAAGGAACATATCAGACTACTATCATACTCCCTCCGCTCCAAAATATATGTCTTGGTAGAGATTTCCACTATGGATCACATACAGATGTATCCAGATACATTTTAGAGTGTAGATTCACTCATTTTGCTCCATATGTAGTCAATGGTGGAATCTATACAAAGACTTGTATTTAGGAACGGAGAGAGTACCTAGTCAAGAAGAATGGAAGAGGAACATGCTAAAGAAGAGCAAGAAGATTTTGGATAATAAAATGTTCGTTGCGCAGTGCCCACACATGATGAACCAGAGCGCATTAAGAAATCAACTCTCTGCTGTCTCTCTATATGTGGTGCACGTGCTTTTTTGAAAGTAAAGTAGGAACATTAGCTGACCAATTAAATGTTATCTATTTTAGTAATATCAACATCATATCAGATTCGTACTTGAGCAACAAGTTTGGAATTATGAGTGGCACGTTGTTTAGCTTGATGGATTCAGGAGCAGTGCTAAGCATGTACGATGATGGTACTGAATATAAAGGCATGTCTGCATGAAAGTTGCGTGACTTTTGTCATTTGGGCCAGTCGACCATTTCAGGCGGTTGGATGAAGATCCTACGTCTCCTAACCCTTCTTCTTCCTCGTCTCCGATTCTTCCATACAGAACACCGCACGGGCCGCTGGCCGGACCATCGGCCCCAACTGCTGTGTTCCTCCGCCACCCCCACCCCCCACCCCCGCCCCCACCCGCGTCGAGTTTTCTTCGTTCGGCGAGGCCCCACCACCGCCCCCACAACCAAAGTCCCCACCCAAGCCCCTTCGTTCACACCGGCGAACTCTGAAAAATCGACTGACCCAATTTTGAAGTTTAGTCTATTGTGATTTAACTAGTGTGGAATATTAAAGGTGAAAACCATAAGCATTGGGAGTATAGTGTTGAGCGTGCCATGGCGAATCTGAAGGTGCAAACTGGACAAAGGCAACTTCGCAACCATTGTTTGCTTTCAACTAGCAAGTAAGTGATGGAAAAGAAATCAGAGTAAAACAATGGCGATCTATTTTCTTGCTGCAATAAATAAGTTGAGCAGATACATAAGAGTACCGCCTCTGGTGCGGCGCCGTGTATGCATCTGCTGAGAATTTGACGGTGCTGCGGTAGCGATGGCTGTCGGCGGCGTGGAAGCAGGTCTAGGAGGGTAGACGGTGGCGGCGGGGCGCGGTGGACAAGACGGTCGTAGGATCGGTGCCGGCAAGGTGGACGACGGTGGGGATGAAGCGAGAGGACGGAATCCCGGTCCGAAGCCGTGGATGAGAGAGGTCGATCTCTTGTAATTTATGGCGGTGTCGGGGTATCAGCTCCGACATGGTGGAGGAGGACGGCGGTGGATGGGGTGGCGGACGGAGGAGGCTGGGGTCGAGAGGGTGTTTTGGCGCCCACGGAGTACGAATGGGGAAATGGAGGTGGAGAGGAAGGGGGGAACCATGTCTTCAGGGCGCGCTTGTTTCAAATGAGAGGAAAATTACAAACTTAGCCCTCGTTTCAAATTTCCTACATCACAGCAATATTAGTCGGTTGGAGATAGGACGGTAATCTCACATACACCGAATATTTGCCGACGAGAGTTTGTTTTTGGCGCCCACCGTGTATGAATCGGGGAGGGAGTCGATTTCGTCGAGGACACACTGTGTTTTGGCACCCACCGTGTATGAATCCGGGTGAGAGGCGGTTATGTTAGGTTTGAGTGAAATTACAAACCTACCCCTATCGAAACCTATAGAAATCGAGCAAATAGGCTTTGCGTGGCAGGGATAGGCAGTAGTAATTTCCATCTCGCAGATTTTGGTTTGGTGATTATCGCGACTTTCCCCGCTTCGCTCAAATTTTGCAGAGTGCGTTTATCGTGTTAACTCAATTCAATCCCGCTTGTATTCTAGTTTTTCAAGGATCCATTTTCGATTGGAATAAAATTTATATACATCATTTTTATATATACTTTCAAAAGCACAACAAAGAATTCTGCTCCTTTATATGTATAATCTGATTTACAAATACAATAATCTCAAAATCATAAGGTTGAATTCAAAAAATTAAACAAAATTATGTTCTACTAAAATGTATGGATCAGTAATATCTACAAATTAAATAACATAGATGCGCGTGAATTCATATGAGTAGGCATGTTTGATAGATCAATTTTGGTTCGAGTATGGATTAAATGTATCATCATCTCGAATTCAAATATTTGAATCCCTTTTATGTTCACTCCTTTCACGCCCATCTCTCTCGCATGCATGCTCCTTCATGTAGCTATCACTCTCTTTTCTCCAGCTCACCCGCACGCTCACTTCATGTTTCTCCTATCCTCGCAAACATGGTCTCTCGACGTCTCCCTTGAGAAGTGTCACGCTCTCCCTATCATTATACATTACACGGTTTTCATTATCTCTCACGTCTCTACCGTTCTCTCGTATCACTAGGTACCTAAGCTTTCTTTTTCACCGCCACACACACAGTCTCCACTCATCTTTCACTTTGTCTTTCTCTCTATGGGATTCTCTCACACACCCTATATGTCTCTAGATATGAATCATACCACTAAAATTACTCTCTCTCTCTCTCTCCTGTAGACACAACATTTGTTGCGGTCTCCTTTTCGTCTCCATCCCAGACTGACATTATTCATTTGTTTACCGATCAGACAAACTCCTCCCCCCCTCTCTCAGACACACACACAACTACTGCTTCCACTCCCCTTCCCGACTACCGTCTCTCTCTCTCACACACACACAAAGCTCTCGCTTTCGCACCCTCGACTCGTATTTCTCTCACAAACATTTATCGACTAGCCTCTAGATAGGTTTATACACCTGCACACTCGTGCTTCCACTATCGCATACATGTCTATCTCCCGCTCCTTGTATCTATGTAGATTTTTCTTCCCTTCTTGAGACACGCCCTCTCGATCGTGCACACACACACTATCGCCTCATTTTAAGCTTATACCTCTCGCACACACACTCTTTGTGTCTTTGTCACCACATGCACTCTGTCCTCCTCCTCTCTCCCTCTCTCTCACACACATGGGCTTTTTGCAACAACTAGAAAGATGCCCATGCGTTGCATGGAACATCAAGATGCATTTGTATGAGTAGTTTATCTTGTGGGAGAAAAGGATGAACAAGGGAAGGCCTTATTTGTAAGTGTGGAGAGGGGTGTGGGTATCTTTTTGCAAAATTGCCATAGTTTCCTTCATATCCGTCAGATATAGATCAGACGGCCTATATTGCAGGATGGCAGGCACACGATCATCACCGACTATGCTTTTATAAGAGTAGGGATAAAAAATAGAGTTGGTGATGATGGTGGGCCTGCCATCCTGCAATATAGGCCGTCCAATTTATATCTAACAGATAGGAACGAAACTATGGCAATTTACCCGCACTCCTCTCCACATTTGCAGATAAGGCCTTCCCTCGTTCATCCTTTTCTCCCACAAGATCTTGATGTTCGGGCATCTTGCTAGTAAGAGTAGAAATTAGACATATACCACTTCTCAAATCTTGAAACCAACAACATTCCTCCCTTATCTCATCAAAACCGCCAAAGGAATATATTTTGAGTGAAACATAATTTTTTTAGTGATATACGTATTTCAAAACTAGACTTTTTTTTCTATCAAATCAGTGAATATGTATTAATCTACTCTGATCGTGTGGCAACGCATTGGCACATTGCTAGTAGTTATTATAATTTTTTGGACACCAGACAAACGGTGGAGTATATATACGAAGAGAAGAGGCGCACGCACATAGTCGGTCTCTCGTTGTCTCGCACACATGAGTGTTACGTAAAGGCAATGTTAACAAATAAACCCTAAAACCCTAGGTTCACGATTGCTGCATTCGCGGGTACCGGGTACATGGTGGAGCGCACCTTTGTAGGAATAGTCAGCTCGCGTGACAATTTGATCTGTAGGAGTTGATGGTCGTGACCACAGGTGAACGACTTGGAGGCGGTGGCTCGCCAGTTGGTATAAGAGACCAGTAGCCATGTTTAAAATATCATTTTTTAGCGGGGTTAAGAGTTCTGATTTTCAATGGCGCGTTATAAGTACTCAGTAGTTTTTAGAACGATTGGTATGGAGCGAAAATGGAATTCATAGTACTACATACCTCCTTGGCGTATGGTTGTATGGGTTTATGTTGCGAGATGTTGAACCTGGTAGTTCTAGGGCAAATACTATGGTTTAGATTTAGATGTTGGTTTTCAGTAATGAAAATCAGAAGGGGGAAACCCTTCTTTGATTAAAAAAACTATTACCTCCGTTCTTGTTTACTAGTCCCGATCGTATTTTGGGTCAAAGTTTGTCCATGAATTTTACTTGTAAAATGTGAATGGAAAACGAGATTTTGTTTACGCAAACAAAAAAGGACTGGAGGGAGTGATTGCTCTGACACGACGTGACCTCTCATAGTGCAGGCATTGAACCGGCACGTCGGCCAAGAGGGCCCCACTCGCTGCAGGCCCGGCTGAACACGCCTCCTCGCCGCATGCAACCGGCTTTCCGTGCGTGTGCCGGCAACATGTCCTTCCGTGAGTCGGCCGGCATTTTAGAACACAAAAAATGACCAAAATATAATTAATTACGCATGGTCTTGACTTGTTGTGCTTGCACTGGTAGCAGGAACTAGAGGTTTTTCTTTATTCATAACTCTCCTCAATTTTTTTGGCTTTGAAGTGAATCATGGTTGTGGACATTATGTATGAATGTGGAGATATCTGTGAACATGCGTTTGATATTGTTTGGAAAGTCGGGCTTGCGCGTGAACTATACCATGTCCAATGCTTCGTCTGTTATTGTTTGGAAAGTAATTGTTGTTATTACATGACCTGAAAAAAAATTATGCCACATCAGTAGATGCACGGACATCGCAACAGGCATGCCGACTGGATAAACATTTGAACCTAGCTACTATGAAGGAAATTTTGTATTGACAACAGTTTTAGATAGCAGGAGACACCTAGCCTGCTCTGCCTCTGCTAGCTTATTTCTGGCTTCTTCCATCTCTTCTTTGGCATGGGTGAAGAGAGCATCTGATTGCTCTTTTCACTTCTTCAGGAACTCAGCTACATTCTCAAGGGCTGCTGTCGGGGGTTGGGTGCGACTTATGCCAATGGATGGCTTATCATGGTGGGAGCGAGTAGAACGTCGCCGGTGCCTGGAAGCGGGATGAGGCGAAGACACGAACGTTGGCGCACTTTACCCAGGTTCGGGGCTCTCCTAAGAGATAACACCCCTAGTCCTGCTCTGGGGGGTCTCCGCATGATCACTAAGGCACTAGTGAGTACAATGGTGCTCCTCGAGCTATATGCTAGAGGTGGAAGAAGGCAGGCACGCTCTCTCCCTCCTCTAGGTATGAGTCTAGTTCTAACAGGTTGGGAACCCTTTGCATGGGTGCCCTGGGGGGTTTATATAGGCTAACCCCCAGGGGTACAATGGTAATCCGGCCGGGTGTAGGTCCCGGCTATCAGTGTCTCTGGTCGCCGGCTTCTCCGCCGGCAGCTGGGGCCCACCGCTTGGTGGGCCCCGCCGACTGGTCTGGTACAGAGCCGACAGGCTGCCCCCGCAGCTCGCGGGTGAAAGTGCGTTATATCGACTAGAGGGGGGTGAATAGGCAATTTTTATGAATTCTTCACTGAGGAATTTGCCGGTGAGGAAATTCCTAAGCGAAGAACTACTTGTAGCGGAATAAGTACTCAGAAGTAAGCATAACAGAATACAGGCATGGTCATCATGATGAAATGAAGACAATCACAGAGTACAGAAAGCGTAATCACAGGATAACACAAGATGACGACAAACAGACTGAAGAAATTGAACTGAGGAAATTGAGAAAGTCTTCAGTCAAAGTCTTCAAACACAGATATGAACAAACACTCAACACAGTAATGAGGAAATGAAAGAGTTGAGGAAATAGAACCAGTAAGGTTGGTGAAGACAATGATTTGTAGACCAGTTCCAACTGTTGTCTCGCTTGTACGTCTGGTTGGAGCGGCTGAGTATTTATACTCGAGGATACAGATCCCGACACCCATTCGCTGAGCACGCAGCTCAGACACCAAGTCATCACCAGATTCTCCTTGAACTAAGGTCACATAGACCTCATCCAATCACTCGTGGTAAGTCTTCAGCGACTTCCAAACCTTCACAAACTCGGTCACTCGGCGATCCACAATTCCTCTTGATGCTCTAGACCATGACGCCTAACCGTCTCGGAAGAAGCACAATCTTCAAAGGTAATAAGCGCCGGATCCACACAGATCAATCTCTTCATGATGCTCAATCACTTTGGGTTTGTAGGTGTTTGGGTTTGGGTTTTCCTCACTCGATGATTTTTGCTCAAAGTCCTCTGAGGATGGGTTGCTCTCAAATGACAAGTGTCAAGTTCTTCGGAGCAGCCAACCAGCTAGTGGTTGTAGGGGCGGCTATTTATAGCCTAGGGAGCAGCTCGACATGATAAGACATAAATGCCCTTCAATGATATGACCGTTAGGTGGATAAGATATTTTTGGACAGTGGCGCCAAAGACAAAGAACGGTCGGAAATTTGAGGTACAAATTGTCGGGGCTATCATGTTCTCATGTAGGCAATCCAAGCCTTTGGCGAATTCCTAACTCCTCGGCCAGAACAAATTCTCAACGACTGTAAGAACTTCGTCTCTCACATCAAGAAATTGACTGAATCTGTATGAGATTTCCAAAGGCTTCACTCGAAAGGATTGGTAGGTGTAGGATTTTGAGTTGAGCATCACATGGAAATTTTTCTTAGTATTTCTCGACCCCTTTAACAAGACGGTGTTTCCTATGACTCAAGAAAAGAAAACGAAACTACGAAAACAAAAGTCTTCACGCTTCATGTTCCTCAAATGAATACCAAGTCTTCAAGGTCACACCAATTTCTTCACATTCAAAGTCTTCAGAATACCAAAGTCTTCAGTCGAAGAACTTCATTTTTAGGGGTCGACTTTCTCTGTAAATATCAAACTCCTCATAGACTTATGGACCTGTGTACACTCCTAAACACATTAGTCCCTTAACCTATAAGTCTTCAATACACCAAAATCACTAAGGGGCACTAGATGCACTTACAATCTCCCCCTTTTTGGTGATTGATGACAATATAGGTTAAGTTTTCAACGGGGATAAACATATGAAGTGTAAATACTGATATTGAGGAATTTGATTGCAAGATATAGAATAACTCCCCCTGAAGATGTGCATAGTGAGGATTTTGCTTTTGAGGCAATGCACATTTGAAGAGTTGAATCATGGAGATCTCCCTCTATATCTTGTAATTCATACACGCATTTGACATATAATATGAAGAATTTGAAATGCATGATGAAATATGGTGACTGATGTAATTCAGCATGCGTGTATTAACATATAACGAAGAATAAGCATGCAGAGGAACACATCAAAAGTATCAGAGCACCATCGGGTTTTAAGATTACAACTCGATCCAATAAAAGTTTCAGAAGAGCGAGAGTTGTAACTTAGCAGAAAAACGCCCATATAATAGACCCGCTTGAAGACTAACTCAAATTTCTCCCCCTTTGTCATCGAATGACCAAAAGGATCAAAACTGAGGACTAACGCCCCTGAAGAAAATCAAGTTGATGGAGGAGCGCCAGCGTTGTCGGGGTCGTTTGTCGTAGTAGGGCCTGCCGCAGTGTCGTCCAAGTCTTCATTTTCATCAGTGTCACGTGATGAAGAATAAGAGCTGGCCACCAAGGAAGGAACCTTGATCTTCTTGAATTTCTTCGGTGGAGGTGCAGACCAGTCAAATTCTTCCTTGAGACCCATTTTCTTCAGATCTTCTGCGCTGTAGACATGAGATAGAACAGCCCAGGTACGGTTGAAGGTTTCATGGAGGTAGTATTTGTTTTTCTTCACTGCATTGTGTGTTGAGGTCATGTTGTGAAGAATTGAACCAAACTGACGCTTGACCCATTTATGATTGCGATCAACTTTCTGATGAAGACTGAGGAGTAACTCACAATCAGTCATCACCCTGGGTGCCGTGGCTTGAGGATTTTGCTTGGCAGAGTTGTTGGCGGCAGAGTCGTCATTGGTGGAGTAGGATGCAGCCTTGTGAAATTGACCATCCAATGGACGAATGCCTTCATCTATCACAGCAGTAGCCTTGCCTTTGTCATCAGCTGAGGAAAATGTCCGTTTGAGGACTTCAATTGGAGGCAAGTAGCTGCAGTGGTTCAGAGTATCAGCCTTATAATTGAGTGAAGACCTTGTCCTGATGAACCTGATGATCCATGGTGCATAAGGCTTCAGCTCAAATGGTGACATAGCAATATTCGCCAGAGTCCTCATGAAGAAATCATGGAAGTTGACGGGAACGCCATGAATGATATTGAAAAGCATATCTTCATGATGCCAACGACTTCTTCATCATTTGAGTCGTGGCCTTTGATAGGACTCATTGTCTTCGTCAGAATGTGATAGACAGTCCGAGGCACATACAAGAATTCCTTGACGAGGAATTTGGTTCGAGGGCCTGCCCGGCTTCAAAGGCTTCATCAAGACTTGCATGTAATGATTTGTAAGCTCAGTTCGTTGTAGATGCAACGAGCACCATCAAGGGAGGACTGAGTGGGAGGGCACGAAGCAATTCAGTTGCTGGTGCCTTGTAGTGAGTATTTTCTGACATCCAGTCCAGCACCCATGAGTTCACATCTTCAGAATTTCCTGTGATGTGCAGCGTCGCATAGAATTGAAGAATGAGTTCTTCGTTCCAATCACAGACGTCAGTGCAGAAATTCAGCAAACCAGCATCGTGAAGAACGCTGAGGACTGGCTCGAAGCCTGGCAGAGATTTCATGTCCACGTGAGGAATGTGTGCATGATCGAAGACTTTGTCTTTGTCGAATAGCACAGAGGAATAAAAGTTGGCTTGACTAGCAGTCCAGAAATGCCTCTTCCTTATGCAAGCAGAATCATAAGGGTTGTAATCAGTGAAGAAAACATGCTCGTCAAAGAAGTCTTCAGCCTTGAACTTTTGCAGACTAAGGCATAGCCTAGTGGTGGGAAGGGGCTGATGCCTTCCCACCCACCCAGGTTCAGGGCATGGTACTTGCAATTTGGGTTTGTTGCACCAATTATACTGTAAGGGGTTCCCTTACAGTCTTTCTGTCAAAAAAAAGAATGGATCCTTTGGTCTTGGCAGAGGAGTGTCAGTGAGTTGCATCACTACCTCAGGAATCGCAATCTCAGGTTCTTTAGGCTGAGGATTTTTTGGTTCCTCTTCATTTGCAGTCTGCATGTTCAAAGGATCAGCAGCAGCAGGTTCTTCAGCACAAGTGGCTGGAATTTCTTCAGTACGATGAGGTGGGATGAGTTTCTTCAGAGCCCAGCTTGAACGGTTGGTGCAGGGACTGAGGTATTTGTTGTATTGGGGTGAAGAGTGGAGAATTGGGATGCTGACTTTCCCAAAAGTCATCATTCATCACAGCGCATCGCATCCAATATCCACATCTTCATCTTCATTTCTTCTACGCCAGCCTCTTCACCGTGAACCGAGGCATTGGCGAGGAAATGATTGGTGTTGAACGGATCGCATCCACTTCAATTTCTTCATCAATCTGCTCGACGGGCAGCAGTAATGATTTTCTTCATCGATCTGCTAGGGATCACATATTCTTCACCAAAAGGAACAAGGTCCTTTGATGGCATGGTGGAAATCGGAACAACATCAATCGGATTTTCAAACGAGCTGATCATAGGCTTCATCTTCTTTGAGTGAAGATTTCAAGCAACCGATGCTTTCCTTTTCTTCACCGCAGCTCGCTCGCAGCCTTGGTCTTCTTCACATCCGATGCATGTGGAAGGATAGGAGTTGGTGTAGGCGCTGGAGGAGCCGAGGAATCTGTTTGAATTTTCTCAGCGCAATCGATGCAGCTTGCTTGACTTCTTCGCTTTTCAGCGCACCACTAGTGGATGCCCCGCAATTTCTTCAGCGGCTGGAATGGAGTCATCAGCCCTGGAATTAGCATTTTCTTCAGCAGGCTGAAAATCATCAGCGGTGCTGGCATGTTCTTCAGTAGGCTGAGCAGAGGCTCCAGCCTGAGGAACTTCTTGTTGCATTGGAGCTGCAACATTGGTGAACTTCTTAGTTAGGTTGACAAATCTGACTTTGGCTCCTTGCCAATCAGCATAATAAGCATCGAAGTCATCGCTGAGGCCTTTGATTTCAGACTGGATCTTGAGGAGATCATCAGTTGTCATTTTGACAATGTTTTTCCTCAGGAACTTCTCTTTCCTGAACTGAGCCTTCTTGATCTGCCTAGCCTTCTCAAATTTTCATTTCTCTTCAGTGATGAAATGGGTCAGCATGTGACTTTGGCCAGGAGTCAAATGAAAATCAGGCATAGGGGTGTCTGGATCCTTGTGCCAGAGATCAATGTAATCGAGGATCGCCTTGATCCAAAAAAGGGCACAGTGTGTGCCTTTGGCTCTAGCGGCCCTTTCTTGTCTGTCTCTGATGATTTCGTAAGTTCATCATCATCAGCTTCATCGTCAGATGGCACTCGGAAGGCAACATGTTTCTTCTTCAGACTTGGCCGAGGACCTCGACCAGCCATTGCCTTTGTCTTCAGCAGTGTCGGGCCTGATGAAGAATTTGGTGCAGCTGAGGAACTCGCTGAGATACCAGAGGCAATAGAGATGCCTGCAGTCCTTTGGCACGTGGCCAGATGCACAGGTGCTGAGGACTTTGCCGGAGCAGCTAAGGACTTTGGAGGAGGAGCTGAGGATTTTGGAGGAGCAGGAGTAGCATGAGGAACAGGCCGTGAGGGCTTTGAAGAATCTGGCCGTGAGGGCATTGCTGAGGAACTTGGCCATGAGGGCACAGTTGGTGAAGCACTTGGCTTGTGAGCGGGCTTCTTTGCCATTGGTTTTCTAGGCTTGACAGTGGCCTCAGTGGCAGCAGCAGTAGCAGAGTCTTCATTGAATTTCCTCACTGCTTCTTTGGCTTGTCTCGCCAACTTGGCTTGGCGTTTGGCTCATTCTTCAGGAAAATCCTCACCAAGCTTGATGTCGGTGGGGTCGACTTCTTGGCTAGGTGCCAATGGAGCTCTTGGGCATGGAGGATTAAGTGCGAATTTCTTCATATACTTTGGAGTAACATACCTGTACTCCTCCATTCTCTTGCCCATCTTCTTTCAATCCTCTCAGACAAGCACCTTGCGCTGATTTTTGTTCTCCTTTCCTAACTTGGCCTCATCATGTGTGCAATAGTCATCATAGATGTCCTCAGGTATTTCAAAAGCAGTCATGACCTCAGGCCTCTTTCCTCCTTTCTGTGGCTTCTTACCGTCTGCCATATTCTTCAGTTGAGGAATTTGAACAATTGAATTCTCTAAAAAAGTATGCAACTTTTCTTCGAGGAACGCTGCAAATGAGTTAAGTTGATGAGAACCTAGTGATTCAGCAGCAGACATGAGTAGCTGTGAACAGAGTATAGTTGCAAGGAATTTGGAGAGGTCATATGCGTTCTCAGAAGGTTTTTCAAAAAGAGCAAGTTTGAGGAATTTGACCAGATGAGCCTTGAAGAATTTCACTATGCGTTCTTTGTCTTAGGTTCCAGAGTTGTATAGATCGAGTATCCACACAATTGAGGAATCTTGAAGAAAAATGATGCTTAGAGAAATGAATCAAGAACAGATGACTAGTGAGGTGTTTTGTGTGTGAGGATTTGAAGAATAAAACACCTTTGAAGATTTTGTAGAGAAAATTTGAATCAAAGAGGGCAGTAAAAGTAACTTTTAATTACCCTGGATGAAGAACACGAAGAGCTGAGAAGTGTAGATTTGAAGCTCGTCAGTTCAGATCTTCCACGCCCTAACTCGGCGGAGGAAGACAGCTATGGCGGCGGCGGAGTGAAGATTTCCGTGGCCGGCGCGAGTACGACGGCGACGAGGTCGAGGCAGTGAAGCTCTTACTCACCGGCGACGATGGAGTAGCGGGGGCGCTTGGGTTTGAGAAGCTCGAGCGAGAGAGAGAGAGAGAGAGAGAGAGCGGTCGAGCGGAGTAAAGGAAGTGAGGAAGGGGAGAGGGGGTATTTATAGTCTCAGTGAAAAACTATTCTCCCGAAGATTTAGGCCGAACGTGCCCCTGACCCTTCTCATTCTCTTGACATGTGTCACCCACGTACTGAAAAGTGGAGATCGTGTTAGATCGTGGGTGAATAGATAAGTCTATCGTGGGATACGGAACGGTTTGAGCGGCAAAGCCGAAAATTTTGGATAAGATAAGTTAAAAGTTTCGTTTGCGATTTCTTCAGCTAACAAGGACACAGTGAAGATTTTGAATGAGTTTCAAATAGAACGCACATAAAGAATTTGTGAATAGATTGGGTTGAGTATATCATAGAGAGGGAAGGGTCGAGTGAACCGGGTGTGAAGCCATTCTTCACGAAGAATTCCTTCAAAGTATCATACCACGCCCGAGGGGCCTGCTTGAGGCCATAGAGGGTCTTGTTGAGTCTGAAGACTTTGTCGGGATTCTTTGGATCTTCAAAACCTGGGGGTTGAGCAACATATACTTCTTCCTGAAGCTTACCATTGAGGAATGCACTTTTCACATACATTTGATATAAAGTGATATTATGATGGTTAGCATAAGCAAGTAATATGCGAATAGCCTCAAGTCTAGCAACAAGTGCAAAAGTTTCATCGAAATCAATTCCTTCAACCTATGTGTAGCCTTGAGCTACAAGTCATGCCTTATTCCTCACCACAAGGCCATTTTCATCTTGCTTGTTGTGGTAGATCCACTTTGTGCCAATGATATTATGCTTGCGAGGATCTGGGCGTTTGACCAGTTCCCAGACATTGTTGAGCTCGAACTGATATAATTCTTCTTGCATGGCCTGAATCCACTCGGGCTCCGTAAATGCTTCATCTACCTTAGTGGGCTCTGTGATAGAGACAAAGCATAGTGCCCACAAAGGTTAGATAAATGTGAACCTTTTGAGCGTGTGAGAGGACCTGGTGCTTCAATGTCATCGATGATCTTTTCAACTTGCATTTCTTTTGCAACGCGAGGATGAGCTGGTTGTCGTCGAGGAACTTGATCAACATTTTCTTCAGCACCATTTTCTTCAGCATTTACTTCAATCGAGCAGGACGTAGGGTTTTACCTCCATCAAGAGGGCCCGAACCTGGGTAAAACATCGTGTCCCTTGTCTCCTGTTACCATCCGCCTAGACGCACAGTTCGGGACCCCCTACCCGAGATCCGCCGGTTTTGACACCGACGTTGGTGCTTTCATTGAGAGTTCCTCTGTGTCGTCACCGATAGGCTTGATGGCCTCTTCAATCGACAACGACGCAGTCCTGGGTGAGACTTTTCTCCCGGACAGATCTTCAGATTCGGCGCGACCGCGATCGCGGGCCAACTCACTTGGCCATCCGAGCAGATCGAACGCTACGCCCGCCGCCGTGTCAGGTTTGAAGCCTAAACTTCACGGCCGATATCCGCGGGACTTGATCTTTGATGGATCCGAGCCACGGCCGAAGCGCGTGCAGCGCTGTCACGATGGGCATGACCTAACTCGCCACGGACAGACGTTGAGGCCGACACTAATCCGCCCGACCCATAGTCCGGAGCCAATCGCCGGATCGAGGACGGATGGCTGGACACCGCGGGAGCCGCAACTCCTACGGCGATGGAGCCGAACACTTACCTTGTCCCGCATAAAGCTCATGACTCCGAGGTGCCGGACTTAGCCGGACCAACCTCCTGCGCCCCGCCAATCGAATCCGATTGGCGCCGATCATGGAATTCACCGCTGCGGACATCTTTTCAAGACTCGCCTTTGGCGATATCATAAGTTCACTGAAGCATCTCTCGCTATCCGGAGAGCCCTGGCCGAACTACGGCCAGGATGGTTGGGACGCGGACGACGAAGAAATTCAAAGCCCACCCACCACCCACTTCGTAGCCACCATCGACGATTTAACCGACATACTCAACTACGACTCCGAAGACATCGACGGTATGGACGACGATGCCGGAGACTACCAAGAACCAGTGCCTACAGGACACTGGAAGACCACCTCATCATACGACATATACATGGTGGACACCCCAAAAGATGGGGACGGCGAAGAAGCAACGGAGGCCGATTCCTTAAAGAACAGCCCAAGCGCCGACGCCGTCGTGGCGCCGCCTAAATCCCGCCACGGCAAGAATGGAGATTCCGCACGGAGATAATAACACCCCGAAAGTGCCGAAGACAACCCCTCCAAAGACGATCCAGCGCAGGAGGAGGCAGAAGCAAGCCCTCACGAGAGGGCGGCGGACGAAGAGGTCGAGGATGACAATTACCTACCTCCTCCGGAGACGAGGCAAGCCTCGACGACGCATTTAATTCGTCGTGCCCGAGGATCCCTCGAACAAGAGCGTTTCAGACGCAGGTTAATGGCCACGGCAAACAGCCTAAAGAAAAGCAGCAACAGCTTCAAGCTGATCAAGACCCATCGCCGACAGATGAACCGAGGTCCTCGCGCCAAAGAGTATGAACTCGAACGCCTCCATAAGTTACCCAAACGCAAGTTGCTCCCCGATTAGAGGAGGAAGCGTACAAACCTGCATCACCAGCGACTGTCTGGCAGACCGACCACCTCGTGGTCGCGACAGAGAGGCGTGCAAGCCCTCCACCAAAACCGCACTCGCATCGCTCAAAAGCATGAAGCCACGGGGGAACGCGCCGGACTTGCGAGATATATTGGTGGACAAGGCAAGACAATCCAGATCTATCTATGGATCACGCGAGCGCCCCAAGACCCACGACGAACACCGTTGCGCCGGATACAACTACTCCGGCCGGGCCGAACACAGCAGACAACGCTCTCTCGAGCTACGCCGCGATATTGCTTAATACTGAGGCGCCAGACACCCACTATGCTTCACCGATGAAGTAATGGATCATCAAATCCTCAAGGGTTTAAACCCGTTAATATCGAATCCTACGATGGCACAACAGACCCCGCGGTTTGGATTGAGGATTATCTCCTCCATATAGATATGGCCCATGGCGACGCATCTTCACGCCATCAAATATCTCCCTCAAGCTCAAAGGACCAGCTCGGCATTGGCTTAACAGCCTGCCCGCAGAGTCAATTGATGTTAGGAAGACCTGGAAGCCGCATTCCTCGACAACTTCGAGTGGCACGACAATGCGACCACCGACCTGCATTTGACCTAAGCCACATAATCCAGCAGCCGATTTAATCGCTGTGCAATTCGACACGGTTCTTAACAAAGAAAAATCAAATTGTCGATCGTCCGGATGCAGAGGCACTCGCTGCCTTCAAACATAACATCCTTGACGAGTGGCTGGCCCGCACCTAGGACAGAGAAGCCGAAATCCATGGCAGCCCTCACATCACTCATGACCCGCTTCATGCGGGAGAGGATAGCTGGCTAGCTTGCAGCAACAACCTCAAAAAAACGCTGGCAGTCCGGATACCAAGGACCGCAATGGCAGGTTGCGAGAAACAAAACAAACGCCGCATTAACGGCGACAAAGAATGAGGATACGGCAGTCAACGCCGGATTCCGAGGCTCCAAGCCCGTCAACGGAAGAAGCCATTCAAGAACCACTCCGGGCCCGCCCAATTTGGACTGAATACTCGACCGCTCTTGTCAAATACATGGAACCCCGAAAAGCCAGCTAACCATACCAACAGAGATTGTTGGGTATTCAAGCGGCAGAGCAAATTAATCGCCGAAAACAGTGACAAGGGGCTACACAGCGATGACGAGGAAGAGACCCGGCCGCCGAACAACAGAGTACAAAAGGGATTCCCCCCTCAAGTTCGGACGGTAAACATGATATACGCAACGCATATTCCCAAGAGGGAGCGGAAGCGTGCACTAAGGGACGTATACGCGATGGAGCCAGTCGCCCCAAAATTCAACCCATGGTCCTCTTGCCCGATCACTTTCGATTGAAGAGACCATCCGACCAGTATCCGCCATGGCGGATTCGCCGCATTGGTTTTAGACCCAATCGTCGATGGATTTCACCTCACGAGAGTCCTGATGGACGGCGGCAGTAGCCTGAACCTGCTTTATCAGGATACAGTGTGCAAGATGGGCATAGACCCTTCAAGGATTAAACCTACAAAGACAACCTTCAAAGGCGTCATACCAGGTGTCGAGGCCGGTTGTACTGGCTCACCACACCGAAGTGGTCTTCGGATCCCGGATAATTTCCGAGCGAGGAGTTAATCTTCGACATAGTCCCGCTCCGCAGCGGCTATCATGCTCGCTTTCGGACGAACCGCGTTCGCAAAATTCAACGCGTGCCGCATTATGCATACCTTAAGCTCAAGATGCCAGCCCTCGTGGAGTCATCACGGTCAATGGAAACACGGAACGCTCCCTCCGAACGGAGGAACATACAGCGGCTCGCGGCAGAAGTACTGAGCAGCCTTTTAAGGCAATTTCGAGTCCGCCGTTAAACGACCGGACACGCCAAACGCGCCCGAGCAACATCAACCAAGACCACCGCACGCCCGAGCATCGCCAGAGTAATGCGGCCTCAACCCCAGCCCTCGCATAATTGTAAGACAAACTCTCCGCGTACATAATTACGCCTTGAGATACCATGGGCATAGGGGAAAGGCACAACCACAACAGACCCAGAGTGCGGTTCGACCACACCGGGGCTCCCAAAGTGTCGCTCTTTTTCTTTTATTTCTCTCTTTTTTATACAGAACTCGTCCGCAGCGAACCTGCCGAACTCATGATGCAACAGCCGGGGAAGGACAAAAGCCGCGATTTAACACTCGTGTGGTCTCCATCACGAGCATTAAATTTGTTAAATGCAACATTCCGCTGCCTACCCTCGAGGGAGACGCCTTTAATTCGCCCAATCCCTTTGCTTTCCGCACTATTTGTATCATTCCGCACTCATAGCATATCTTCTCGAATAAAATGCAGCACTTTTTGCCCATAATTGCATTATCTTATATATATATATGTTCATTTATTTACATGTTGCATCCGTACATTTTGGTACGGCCAAATACACCAGGGCTTATGTTCTCCGATTATGGTGTGATAAAGTCCGAACACTTTCACAAGTGCGGCACCCGAACTTATAGCATTATATGAATCGGCTCGAATCATGTCTTGGGTCAATAGTTGGGTTTGCGGGCTCCCATGTTTGGCACCTTACGCCCGCTCTATCGGCTAAGGTAGCACTGGGAGAACCATCGCGATTGCGCCCTGTTGAGCCGGGTTAACGCCTCCTGGAGAAAGCTAAAACTGACTGTCATGATAAGGCGAGAGACTGGTCGCTGTTCGAGAGGTCCTTTCGGTCCTTAAAGACCTACGCCGCTTCGAGCGAAGTTCGGATAATGTCCGAGCGAAGGCGTGGATAGCGCCCCAATTCGGTCCTCCGAATAATAGGGGCTTCACGAAATTTAAAATTATAGAATTCTATGGCTAAGTGAGAGTGTTCAAGCACTATAAGTCCGGTTTCCTTGTTCGTTGTGTTGAGCGCCCCTAGATGGACCCAAAATGGGAACAAGAGTGCTCAAGTTTATCCCGAACACCCCAAAGACTCGTGGCATGGGGGCTGAAGCCGACGACTTGCCATCTCTCAGATTTAATAAACGGCCGCACAGAAGGTAATATTTTAAATTAACAAGCATTGCTTAGTGCATATGAACAAAGTTTTCAGCGCACAGGATAACACATTGTGAATTTACTCAATAATTACATCCCTGGGGCACTCATCCGCAATCTTGCGGGCACCCTTCAGGACAGTCTTATAGTACATTTCGGGCGTACGATATTCCTTGCCCGCTGGTGGCGCGTCGCTGATTAGCTTCTCCGCATCCAGCTTGCCCCAATGCACCTTTTGCGGGCAAGGGCCCGACGAGCACCTTCAATACAGACGGAGCGCTTGATAACCTCCACCCTGGGGCACGATCCACCAACCGTCGCGACGAGACCGGTAGCTCCTGTGCATGGCCTCTCCAGCCACAGCGGACTATGAGGCCCTTCATGGCCTGCTCGGCCGCCTTTAGGAGCTTGACCAGCTGCTTCACTGGTCGCTAGGGGCACCGGATGGCGGCCTCAAAGATACCGAGACCGAAGACCTTCTCCGCTGAGCTCCCCTCCTCGGCTCAGTAGAATGCGGTGGCATCAGACACGCTGCGAGGCAGATCTGCAAATGCCCCTGGAGAGCTCTGAATTCGGGTAAGTAACACGTAATTTACATTCACATGCTTGCTTTGCATGAAAAATGCCTTACCCGCCGCTATCTTCCTCATCAACTCAATCTCCTGAAGGGACTTATGGGCATCGGCCTTGGCAGTTTTGGCACTTTCGAGCCGAGGCAAGCTCGGACTCTCGAGTCTTTGAGTCACGCCCAAACTCTCATGCTTTTCCATGAGAGCCCGGAGCTCTTGCTGAACCACCGCCACCCGTGCCTCTTGCTTTTCTCGCTCTGCCTGTTCCGTGGCCGCATTATGCTCGTCGCGGACACGGCCTCCTTCGTGGTCGCCACCTCGCTCGTGGCCCCGCAGTATCCATGTTATCCTTGTTATTTTTGTTGCAACCTAAATCCTTTTCTCAGAAGGTACAAGTTCAAAGTGGTGTTACTCACCTTCTTTGTCCTGGAGCTGCTTCTGGCGCTGCCGAGCTCTTGCTCGGACTGCTCGAGCTCCTGCTTTAAAGCACCGACCTCCATGATCGGTCTGGCAGAGGTCAGCAGCAAGCAGCCTGCAACCCATATTGACATAATTTTTAGCAACCCTGCGTATATCTTCCTTTTTTCAGATCCTCATCCGACTTTTCTTCCGAACACCGAACCGAGCATCGGGGCTACCGTCTATGCGGTATTACATTGCATATTTTAACTTCTTACCTCAAAGCCCGATAGAAGGCTATGCGAGAAGCGGTCAGCCCGCTCTTAGCGAAGCTGCACATTTCGAATCACCGCACTCATAATAGTGCGGTGTTCTTCCTCGATGGAAGCGCTCTGCAGCGCCTCCAAAACATTGCCCGGCGCCTCCGGTTGGACGGAAGCCGTTGGCATCACGGTCTTGCCCTTCGTTCGAAGGGGCCGCCGGCCGGACTCCGGAACCACTGCGGGTTCTGATATGGAGTCCGGCGCAAAGTCCGGGAGGACGCCTTGCGGCGCCCGAGCCTCCCCGATGGGTCCCTTCTGGGATCCCACTCGGCATCCTCGGTGTCACGAGGGGTGGAGGCGGTCGGGATGGAGTCTACATCCGACGGAGCCAACGACCCGCTCGATGAAGCGGGGAGATTATCACTGGTCGGACTACAGGCAGCATGCGGCATCAGAATGACATTATGTGACGCAGAAAAAGAAATTATAAATCAGGAATCCGGATAATTACGATCTCGCCGGAGGCCTGGCCCTTGAAGGCCATTCTTCCTCGCCAACGTTGATGTTCGCGGAGCTGTCCAGGGGAATAGTCCTTCCCTCTTGGACCCTTCGCCTCCCCTGCTGGGGAAGCCTTCCTCTTCCTCTCTCCTCCTCCGGGAGAGAGTCCTCTTCTCCTCCTCATTTTCGGGAGGAGTCCGCCCGAGTCGTCGGACACCTGAAAACGGGCACTCTTCGAGCACCCGTGGCCTCCTTCTTGGCCTTCTTCTCCGCACCACGTCTTGTGCGGAACCAGCAGCCCCGCTAGACAGGCGTCTCATTGGATTTTCGGCATAGGAGCCGGACAGATAATCTGCTCCGCCTTCCTCATCCAGTCTGTCAAAGGAAAAGGGAAATTAAAACCCGTGATAGAGTCAAACTATGAAAACAAGTGTCCCGTAAAGGGTAGAATCACTTACCTCGTTGGCTTGGCGCTATGAGCGAAATCCGCGATCTTGATCATGGATGCGGGGCTTCGCGCCTTGAACAGCACCCTCCAGACACCTTCGTACGTCGTGTCGAAGAGCCCACTCAATGCCTGGTGCTGTTCTGGATTGAACTCCCACAGATTGAATGCCCGCTCTTGGCATGGGAGAATCCGGTGGACGAGCATGACTTGGACCACGTTAACCAGCCTGAGCTTCTTCACCAGCTTCTGGATACAGCTTGGAGTCCGTCGGCTCCTCCGAACTACCACACAAGAAGCCCTTCTCTTTCCGGAGGTGAGCTGCGTGGGGATACCAGATCTGAACTCGGGGCCGCCGCCCATGTAGGGTCACGCTGCTCGGTGATATAGAACCACCCGATTGCCACCCCTTGACGGATTCCACGAAGGCCCTTGAACCAAAGGACGTTGGGCATCTTGCCCAACATGGCGCCTCCGCACTCCGCTTGAGTGCCCTTCACTACCTTCGGCTTGACATTGGAGGTCTTGAGCCACAAGCCGAAGTGGGGCTGGATGCAGAGGAAGGCCTCGCACACGAAGATAAACGCCGAGATGTTGAGGATGAAATTCGGCGCCAGATCATGGAAATCTAGGCCGTAGTAGAACATGAGACCCCGGACAAAGGGGTGAAGTGGAAAGCCCAGTCCGCAGAGGAAGTGGGGAAGGAAAACGACCCTCTCATGGGGCCTGGGGGTGGGGATGAGCTGCCCCTCATCGGGCAGCCGGTGCGCGATGTTGCCGGAGAGGTATCCGGCGCCGCGCAGTTTGGCGATGTGCTCCTCCTTAACGGTGGAGGCCAACCATTTACCTCCCGCTCTGGACATGGTCGGAGAAGGTTGAGACGAGATGCGCGAACTTGGGCGCTGGAGCTCGAAAAGGAGATGGATAAGCAAAGGAGGAAGAAGGCGTGGGTGAGAAGGTGAATCCTTATCCCTTATATGGGAGGCGAAGTCACGCGCCCCCACCGCCTGGTAAAACTCGCTTATCCCCAAGCGTCACCATCAATGGCGTGGTTGGGTTACCCGTCCGTATTGATGAGAATCTCGGATTAAGGGAAACACGATCTCGCTCGACTAGACGTGCCAAGGAAACCGCCGCTAAATGCGCCGAGGTGGTAAAGTAAAAACGATTTAAATAATGGCTTGGTAGCGGCGTGACATCATGCCGCAGAAAACGCCGGCAGAGTTGAACTTGTGTATATATTATTCTCTACGGTGGAATGTGGAATTTATTTTGCGAGCCGGACACTATCCTGGTGTTCACAATCTTCTATCATTCGGAGAAGGAACCCGCCTTGCAATGCCAAGCAATATACGCTACCGGACTTATCGTCATTGAAGCCTGGTTCAGGGCTACCGAGGAGTCTGGATTAGGGGTGTCCGGATAGCGGACTACCATCATCACCGAACCATCATTGGCGGACTATCATCATCGACCGGACTCCAAGACTATGAAGATACAAGATTGAAGACTTCTCCCCGTGTCCGGATGGGACTTTCCTTGGCGTGGAAGGCAAGCTTGGCGATACGGATATGTAGATCTCCTACCATTGTAACCGACTCTATGTAACCCTAGCCCTCTCCGGTGTCTATATAAACCGGATGGCTCTAGTCCGTAGGACACAACAACAACCCTTACAATCATTCCATAGGCTAGCTTCTAGGGTTTAGCCTCCTTGATCTCGTGGTAGATCCACTCTTGTAAACATCCACAATATCAATATCAATCGAGCAGGACGTAGGGTTTTACCTCCATCAAGAGGGCCCGAACCTGGGTAAAACATCGTGTCCCTTGTCTCCTGTTACCATCCGCCTAGACGCACAGTTCGGGACCCCCTACCCGAGATCCGCCGGTTTTGACACCGACAGTGGGCATAGGAATTTTGACGCCTTTGCAATCTTGCATGCCAAATTTCCTCAGAACATCTTTGAGGTATTTCTCTTGAGATATGAATATGCCATTGCGTTGTTGACGAATTTGAAGACCTAAGAAGAATTTCAACTCTCCCATCATAGACATTTGATATTCTTCACTCATCATATAGGCAAATTCATCACTATAACGTTGGTCAGTACACAAACAGTTCACCATCATAAGATTTAGTAAAGAGAGTAGGGTCGAGTGAACCGGGTGTGAAGCCATTCTTCACGAAGAATTCCTTCAAAGTATCATACCACGCCCGAGGGGCCTGCTTGAGGCCATAGAGGGTCTTGTTGAGTCTGAAGACTTTGTCGGGATTCTTTGGATCTTCAAAACCTGGGGGTTGAGCAACATATACTTCTTCCTCAAGCATACCATTGAGGAATGCACTTTTCACATCCATTTGATATAAAGTGATATTATGATGGTTAGCATAAGCAAGTAATATGCGAATAGCCTCAAGTCTAGCAACAGGTGCAAAAGTTTCATCGAAATCAATTCCTTCAACCTGTGTGTAGCCTTGAGCTACAAGTCATGCCTTATTCCTCACCACAAGGCCATTTTCATCTTGCTTGTTGCGGTAGATCCACTTTGTGCCAATGATATTATGCTTGCGAGGATCTGGGCGTTTGACCAGTTCCCAGACATTGTTGAGCTCGAACTGATGTAATTCTTCTTGCATGGCCTGAATCCACTCAGGCTCCAGAAATGCTTCATCTACCTTAGTGGGCTCTGTGATAGAGACAAAAGCATAGTGCCCACAAAGGTTAGATAAATGTGAACCTTTTGAGCGTGTGAGAGGACCTGGTGCTTCAATGTCATCGATGATCTTTTCAACTTGCATTTCTTTTGCAACGCGAGGATGAGCTGGTTGTCGTCGTGGAACTTGATCAGCATTTTCTTCAGCACCATTTTCTTCAGCATTATCTTCAGGTGCATTAGGTCGACGTTCTTCGCGTTCTGGAATGAATTCTTCAGCAGATTCTTCAGTAGGAATGACATCCTCAGTCGCCTTGAACTTGATAGAATCCTCAGGTGCTGGTTCATCTATCACATAAGGTAGGTGCTCTCTTTGCGAGCCATTAGTTTCATCGAACCGCACATCTACAGTTTCAACAACCTTGTGAAGAACGTTGTTGAAGACCCTGTAGGTGTGCGAGTCCTTTCCATAACCAAGCATAAAACCTTCATGCGCTTTCGGTGCAAATTTAGCATTGTGATGAGGATCTCTAATCCAACATTTAGCACCGAAAACTTTGAAATAACTCACATTTGGTTTCTTGTCAGTGAGAAGTTCATAGGCATTCTTCTTGAAGAATTTGTGAAGATATACTATGTTGATGATGTGGCACGCGGTATCAATTGCATCAATCCAAAAACGACGAGGCGTTTTGTATTCATCAAGCATAGTGCGGGCCATCTCAACAAGAGTTATGTTCTTGCGCTCCACGACGCCATTTTGCTGAGGAGTATAAGGAGGAGATAACTCATGAGTAATACCAAGTTCATTAAGATAGTCATCAAGACCGGAATTCTTGAACTCAGTTCCATTGTCACTCCTGATGTGCTTGATCTTCACACCAAAGTTGGTTGAAGCCCTCGAGGAAAATCGTTTGAAGACTTCCTGCACTTCATGTTTGTAAGTGACAATGTGTACCCATGTGTAACGAGAGTAATCATCAACAATAACAAAGCCATATAGAGATGCATCATTAGTGACTGCTGAGTAATGATTAGGACCAAAGAGGTCCATGTGAAGCAATTCGAATGGACGAGTAGTGGTCATGATAGTCTTCGCTGGATGCTTGGCCTTGGTCATTTTTCTAGCTTCACAGGCTCCACACAAGTGATCCTTGAGGAATTTGACATTCTCAATGCCAATGACATGCTTCTTCTTCGCAAGCGTGTGCAAATTCCTCATGCCTGCGTGACCAAGTCGTCGATGCTATAGCCAGCCTTCTGAAGCTTTTTGCAAGTAGGCACACGGCTGGTTGTGGTCCTGTAGAGAAATCAACAATATACAAGTCTCCTCTCCTAAAGCCTTTGAAGACTTTGGAATTGTCAGCTTCCATAATCACAACACAACGATACTTGCCAAAGACAACAACCATATCAAGATCACAAAGCATTGAGACTGACATGAGGTTGTATCCTAAGGACTCAACAAGCATGACTTTGTCAATGTGTGTCTCCTTAGAGATCGCAACCTTACCTAGACCCAATACCTGATTTTTTGCCTTTTTCAGCAAAGATGATATGCTTCAGATGTGATGGTGATAAGGGAGCAGCCATCAATAGATTCTTGTCACTAGTCATGTGATTTGTACATCCACTATCGAGGACCCATTCAGTGGCTTTGGGTTGATCATCCTGCAGATGAATTAGTGCAACTTACAAACTCATATACTTCATCAGTGAAGAATATGATCAATTTCATCAGATGAATTTCATCAAGCAGTAAAACAGATATAGCGGTATGAGGACGTGTGAAATGAAAGTTCATTTCTTCATGATTAGCCTGCGTCCTTTCAGGCAATTTTGTTAGGCCCCCAACAAATTCTTCAGACGTTTAAAGCACGTCTGGAGACCTGACCCTGCAGAAGAGATTAGTTCTTTTTCTTCACCACCCACATCTGAAGGGGTGGCAAAGAGTTCATCACTCTACGAGCTCCATATGAGAATGGTGGCATAGAGGCCAATCCATTTCGTTTCACATAAGAGGGGTTAGGGTAAGCATATGAATAAGCAGAGAAATTCTTCGACGACTTATGAACATAATGGTTTGAAGAATAATGCACATATTCATAGCCCTTAGCTCTACCATGCAAAACAGAGTTGTTAGCACGATGATAATCATATGAGGACTTTGATCCTTTTGAGGACTTTGATCCTTTTGAGGAATTTGATCCATGTGAGGAATTTGGTCCGTATGAGGACTTGGATCCATATGAAGAGTTTGATCTGGGGTTCCTATTCTTCACAGGTGGTGTCATGAGGACATTCACCTGAAGACTTTCAAGGCACTTCTTGGGAACCCAGATTTTCTTCATAGGAGAACCGTTCATGCAGTTAGTGCCAACATATCTAGCAAATACTTCACCATTCTGATTTTTGAACAGTTTATAGTTGGAGTCAAATGACTCATCGGAAGAATGAGGAGATTCACATGTAAAGCCAGATAAGTTAGATGGATCAACTGGAGGTCCCTTTGCAGCAACCCATGAGGTTTTGGGGTACCGCTCGGGCTTCCAATATGTTCCATCAGCATTGAGTTTCCTCTCAAAGGCAATACCCTCTTTCCTAGGGTTCTGTTGAGGATATGCTTTTAAGCACATCACAAAGAGTCGATGCCCTTTGAGGCTTTTGTACATGCTGTCATGTACAATTCCTTCAACCCTGCATTGTCAAGGATACTAACAATGTCCTCAGATGAGGAATTAGTGATAGCAGTGCAGGTGAAGAATTTGTAACAATTGAAGCATTTGAACATTCAGGTGAAGAATTAGCAGATTCGCGTTCAATGCACTTTAAGCATGGAGGAACAAATTCATCCTGAGAAGCGCTGATTTGTTGAGCAAGTAATGAATCACACTCCTTCTAAAGATCTTCATAACTCACTCTTAGCTTCTCAAGATCTTGCTTTCTTTGAAGAAATTCATAAGAAAGCTTCTCATGATCAGATAAGATTGTGTTATGATGACCTTGAAGGCTGTCAAACCTAGAATGAAGTCTCTGAAGATTTTCAGTCAGGGCTTTATTGCGATCCATTTCTTCACCCAACATATCATCACTTTTGTCTAGCATGTTTTGAACCTTTTCAAAAGCCCTTTGTTGTTTTACAGCAATCTTAGCAAGTTTAGAGTAGCTGGGCTTGAGGTCTTCATCAGATTCATTCTCACTAGATTCAGAGGAGGTATATTTGAGTACCTTGGCACCCTTTGCCATGAAGCAATAGGTGGGAGCGTAGTCATCATTATCTTCATCAGACTTGTTGGTGAGGTCAATTTCTTCAGAGTTGAAGACGGACTTGCTGACGAATGCGGTAGCGAGAGCCAGACTTGCCACACCAGACTCGGACTCCTCAGATGCCTCCTCTTCCTCATGTTCCTCAGATTCAGCTTCAGAGTCCATTTCCTTGCCAATCAATGCCCGAGCCTTCTTGGAGCTGCTCTTCTTGTGAGATGAAGACTTTGAGGATTTTGATGATGAAGCTTTTGACGATTTCTTCTTCTTCTTAGCGTCATCAGAACTGTAATCCTTGTATTTCTTCTTCTTTAATTCCTTTTCCCACTAAGGACAATCTTGAATATAGTGACCAGGTTTCTTGCATTTGTGGCATAGCCTTCTCTTATAGTCACTAGATGAGGAATCACTGCTCCTTGAGGATTTTCCAAAGCGACCACGTCTTGAGAACTTCTGGAACTTCTTCACGAGCAGTGCTAGCTCCTGGCTCAATTCTTCAGGATCACCAAGGCTACTACCAGAGTCTTCACATTCAGATTCAGACACAGCCTTGGCCTTCAGGGCACGTGATTTTCCATAGCTCGAACCATAGAGATCTCTCTTTTCAGCAAGCTGCAACTCATGAGTATTTAGCCTCTCGAGGATATCAGCGGGGTCAAGTGACTTGTAGTCAGCATGTTCTTGTATCATCAGTGCCAGAGTATCAAATGAAGAATCAAGCGATCTCAACAATTTCTTCACCACCTCATGGTCGGTGATATCAGTGGCACTAAGTGCTTGAAGCTCATTTGAGATGTCAGTGAGGCGATCGAAGGTTTGTTGAACATTTTCATTGTCGAGTCTTTGAAGCGGTTGAAGAGATTGCGAAGAACATCAACTCGAGAGTCACGCTGAGTTTAGACTCCTTCATTTACTTTGGACAGCCTATCCCAGATAAGCTTAGCAGTCTCAAAAGCACTCACTCTTCCATACTGTCCTTTGCTCAGATGGCCACATATGATATTCTTCGCTTGAGAATCGAGTTGCTTGAATCTCTTCACATCGGCAGCGTTCAGTGAGGGTGAGACAGCGGGAACACCATTTTCCACAACATACCATAGATCGTTATCAATTGCCTCAAGATGCATTCGCATCTTATTCTTCCAGTAAGGGTAGTCTGTCCCATCGAAGGTAGGACAGCCAGCAGAGATGTTGATCATACCTGCGGTCGACATAACAGAAACTCCAGGTGGTTAAACCAAAATCACACAGAACAAGGGAGTACCTTGCTCTGATACCAATTGAAAGTGCATTATATCGACTAGAGGGGGGGGGGGTGAATAGGCGATTTTTATGAATTCTTCACTGAGGAATTTGCCGGTGAGGAAATTCCTAAGCGAAGAACTACTTGAAGCGGAATAAGTACTCAGAAGTAAGCATAACAGAATACAGGCATGGTCATCATGATGAAATGAAGACAATCACAGAGTACAGAAAGCGTAATCACAGGATAACACAAGATGAAGACAAACAGACTGAAGAAATTGAACTGAGGAAATTGAGAAAGTCTTTAGTCAAAGTCTTCAAACACAGATATGAACAAACACTCAACACGGTTATGAGGAAATGGAAGAGTTGAGGAAATAGAACCAGTAAGGTTGGTGAAGACAATGATTTGGTAGACCAGTTCCAACTATTGTCTCAGTTGTACGTCTGGTTGGAGCGGCCGAGTATTTAAACTCAGGGACACGCAGTCCCGGACACCCAGTCGCTGAGCACGCAGCTCAGGACACCAAGTCCTCACCGTATTCTCCTTGAACTGAGGTCACACAGACCTCGTCCAATCACTCGTGGTAAGTCTTCAGGCGACTTCCAAACCTTCACAGACACGGTCACTCGGCGATCCACAATTCCTCTTGGATGCTCTAGACCATGACGCCTAACCGTCTGGAAGAAGCACAGTCTTCAAAGGTAACAAGCGTCGTATCCATGCAGGATCAATCTCTTCAGTGATGCTCAATCACTTTGGGTTTGTAGGTGTTTGGTTTTGGGTTTTTCCTCACTCGATGATTTTTGCTCAAAGTCCTCGGAGGATGGGTTGCTCTCAAATGACAAGTGTCAAGTTCTCTAGGAGCAGCCAACCAGCTAGTGGTTGTAGGGGGCGGCTATTAATAGCCTAGGGAGAAGCCCGACATAATAAGACATAAATGCCCTTCAATGATATGACCGTTAGGTGGATAAGATATTTTTGGACAGTTGGCGCACAACACATCAACGGTCGGATATTTGAGGTACAAATTCCTCAGGGCTATCATGTTCCTCATTGTGTAGGCAATCCGCACTGGCGAATTCCTAACTCCTCAGTCAGAACAAATTCCTCAGCGACCAGAAGAACTTCGTCTCACCATCAAGAAATTGACTGAAGCTGTATGAGATTTCAAAGGCTTCACTCGAAGGGATTGGTAGGTGTAGGATTTTGAGTTGAGCATCACATGGAAATTTTTTCTTAGTATTTCCTCGACCCCTTTAACAGTACGGTGTTTCCTATGACTCAAGAAAGAGAAAACGAAACTATGAAAACAAAAGTCTTCACGCTTCATGTTCCTCAAATGAATACCAAGTCTTGAAGGTCACACCAATTTCTTCACATTCAAAGTCTTCAGAAAGTCTTCAGAATACCAAAGTGTTCAGTCGAAGAACTTCATTTTTAGGGGTCGACTTTCTCTGTAAATATCAAACTCCTCATAGACTTATGGACCTGTGTACACTCATAAACACATTAGTCCCATAACCTATAAGTCTTCAATACACCAAAATCACTAAGGGACACTAGATGCACTTACAGCGGGTCTTGCCTGTTGCTGATTACTGTAGTCGCAATGCTAATGACGCAGGCTTGGTTAAGGGAGCGTGGCTACAGTCCCGTCGCTGTGTGGGAGATCACTGTAGCCACACCGTGTCTCATCTGGTTAATGGTGCACGGGCCCCAAGGAAGGAATGGGCCGCCTGCTAGAAGCCGGCTTCCCTTAGGTCCGGCTTGTCAGGCTTCCGCCGTCTTCCGGGCTCTCGCTGCTCGGTAGGGCCCGCCACCTGCAGGCCGTACCGACAGGCCGTCGTGGGAACAGGGCTCCGCCTGCCAGCGATGTGTCGAGGTGGAGGGCAATGCATGCAGCGCCCGGGCGGAGATCTCCGCCAGACGGCATCGTGGCCACGACTGGCGCTGGATACGGGGGTGATGGGCTATACTGTAGCCTCACCATGTCTTGTCTTCTTAATGGTGGCGCAGACTCTAAGGGCGCCGTGGGCCACCTGCTAGAAGCCGACCTCTCCGGAGGCCTCCTGCAAGGAGTCTGCCCATCTTGGTGCCGCCTTTTGGAGCTTTGCCGCCTTCTGGCAGCCGGCCGCTTGGGCCAGCCGTCCATCAAAAGGCGGTGCTTCAAGTTGATGTCCTGAGGGGCGCAGCCGGTCCCGATGTCTTGAAAGGTTCAGGGACTCGGGTTAGGCTACCCGTGGTCCATTACTCCGACAGCTCCTGCACGCTTTCTTTCAGCCTTTACTAGGGCCACAAGGACACGTACAGCTGACGACTCCACCTGGCTTGTGTGTAATCCAGCATCATCTGGGAATTTGCACCTTGTGTCTAATCCAACATCATTAGGGAACTGGCACCTTGTGTGTAATCGAGCCTCATTCTGGAAACATGATCTCGAGGTTGACCATACTTCCCTCCTCGCAGGAACTGCATCCCGACATGAAGTTACTTCTTTTTAGATCAATACTCGAGCAACCAGATCCATTTAGTAGAAGCGGATAAGCAGAATCGCGAAGTGAATTCAAAAGGAAAACTAATAAAAACAGACTACAAGGTGAGAACACCCACTTCCTACATCAAGCTAAAAACGAAAGCATTAGGACGATTAAGACTCTTCTTATGACACATCGAAGAACACGAGGCTTAACAAAAACAGAAACTACAACATATACACATCGAAGAACACGAGGCTAAACGAAACTAATTGAAAGGGTGTTACTTACCAAAGCTCGTTTTACAGGTTTGGTGCAACTCCTCTTTAACTTGCCACGCTCCTTGAAGATGTCCCCAATATCCCATGTTTGGTCTTCATTGCTCCTCTGCATGTTCGCACTCGTGGTTTTAAAATCTCAACATGGCAAGAAAAATATACTACTAGTAATACTCGCGCATCTTGTGGGCAACATTAAAGCACTTGTCTACCATGTTAGAGCATCTCCAACAGAATCGCAACACGCGACGCTTTAAAAAAGTGTTTATAGTGCTGAGATTGAGAAGTAGAGATAGAGAGTAGAGGATAGTTCTCAGCATAGATAGATAAAAAATAGATTATTCAACTACTCCTCGTCGTCCGACTCCTCCTCGGTGATGTCCTCCTCCGATGTCTGACTGTAGGCGTGAAGATACCGATCGTCGTCGGATTCCCAGGGCGACGCTGCTCCTAGCCTCATGTTGAATTGAGCGTCCGCTTTTTGCCTACGCTTGCCCTCGTGATAGGTGGCTCGCTCCGCCCTCCTCTTATCCCTCTCCGCCCTCCTTTGTTCGTAGAACTCGCGCTAGTTGATGATGTCCTGCGGGAAGCGTTGGCGTCATAGCACCACGGCTTCCTCATCCATCTCGGTGATGCCGAGACGGTGCTCCCGCCTCCGGTTGTCGCGACAATCCTCGTCGGTGATAAGCCGCGGCAGAGGCGCGAGCTCCTGTGCCCGCTCCCACGTCGGCACGTTGGGGAAATTCAATGTTCTATGAGGCCACCGGAGGCGCCACGCCGTCGCGTCGTACGTGCGGGCGGCCTCATGGGAGGTGTCGAAATTGCCGAGGCTGAGGCGCATCCCGCGGAACCAGATCTCGGTGGAGAAGCCGCCGAAGGAGCGCGCGCGGACGCCGTGGTATCCCCAAGTTTCCCGGCGACGCGGCGGCATGGTGGCGCGGCGGCGGCGAGGCGAGAAAGAGCGAGGAGAGAGCGGTGCTGAGGCACAGAGCGGGGAGAGAGCGGTGGCAAGGCACAGAGCGGTGGGAGGACGTTGGATTTTATAAAGCGCGTTGGACACCGCGCGCCAAAACTAGCGCATGCCCGGCCGCTTTTTCCCGCGCGCGCGCAATCCTTTCCCGACGTCTCTGCTATCTCTACTCTCTTCTCTACTGTTATATTTATTTTATATTTAATATTTATCTCTACTTCTCTACTCTCTACTTTTCCCTACTCGTATAAAAAACAGAGTTGGTGATGATGGTGTTCCTGCCATCCTGCAATATAGGCCATCCGATTTATATCCGACGGATAGAAAGGAAACTATGGCAATTTTGCAAAAATATACCCACACCCCTCTCCGCATTTGCAAATAAGGCATTCCCTCGTTCATCCTTTTCTCCCACAAGATAAACTACTCATACAAATGCATCTTGATACGTGCAACGCATGGGCATCTTGCTAGTTCTAAAAAACTTTCCATTATTTGCCACACTACTGGTTGCAGATGAAAAACCTACCCAAGCACAGCGCGATACAGGAGCGACGCACAATTACAAGCTAATATTCTGTTGGACAATGGAGGCTATAACCAATTACTTCTATGGGAACAATAGCACCCAGGAAATTTGAAGGGTAGGTATGAACAAAATTGGAACTGCACATGTACTGCTAAGTGATTCAATACACACATTACCAATCGAGGAGGAGAACGATGGTCGCGACGGCCTCTGTGAGTCATGGTCGGCAACGGGAGTCAGTTCACTGTCCACGACGGTGGTGCTTCTGCGCTCGGCTTCCGGGAAGCAGATCCGAGACCGTGGAAGACGGTGTCGGGGAAGAGGCTCCATGTACGACGACGATGGTGGACCAGCTCCAGTGCGGCGTACGAGGTCGTTGATGAGGCAGATGCACTGTGGTGGACGAGTGCGCCGATGTAGAAGGGGAGGAGCACGAAGGCTGCGGTGCCATGTAGAAGTCTATTTTGCGGTGGGGATAGAAAATGGGGAGTATTCAGGTGTACTTTGGGTGTCGGGGTGGGGTTGGCTGGGTAGGGTGAACCTGAAGTTACGAAAACAGCCCCCTACCAACCGTCATCCGTAGGCCTGTTCCGAAGGCTATGATGGTAACTTCCCACTGCTCGAATCAGGGTCACGGGAGATTTTCCCGCCGACCTCAAAATTTTGTGACACTGAACTCCCCGTGTGGCGTGTTGGGTGATTCGGCTAAGCAACTAGAGAGTAGTACTAGTAAACTCTGCATTTTAGGTTTGACCGAAGTCAAACTTCCTAAAGTTTGACCAAGTTTGTAGAAAAATATAAACATTTACCATAACAGATATGTATGATGTGAAAGTACATTCAGTAATGAATCTAATGGTATTTATTTGTTGTATATGTTAATATTTTTTGTTATAAACTTTCTGAGAGTTTACAAAACTTGACTTTGACCAATGCTAATACGCGGACTTAAGTAGAAACTGAGGGTGTACACATTTGTTTGCTTAGTATGTAGTGAATTAATCATTTATTGAAATTGTGAAATAAATATATTAGGCTACTGACTTCGAATGTAATGGTCTATACAATTCAATAGGTACAATCATTGTCGAATTCCAAGATGTATACGAGGTCTATAGTACTTCACAACATGCTCAAACTCGCATAATCCCAGTCAAATGACAATCAAAATGCATTTCATAGTTATTACTTTGTAGGATGCAAAAAAACCAACAATAACTCTACATCAGCCATTATAAAAGCAACATTTTGAACATATCCCAATGTGTGAATGAAACGTGCAGAGAGAGCTTGCGAAGATGGAGCAGATAGGGTGGGAAAGATTGTATGTATGTGGACAGGAGAGTAGGAGACAAACCTGATGAAACAGAGAGAGGGAGATAGAGAGAGAAAGAGAGAGGAAGAAGTTAGGTCTGTGAGAAAGATGGAGACATGTAATATACGTGAGATGCGTGTGCATCCGGATTCTATACACGTGGAAGGATAAGAGACAACAGGTTTGATGAGAGAGCTGGAAAAACATGGACGAGAGGGAAAGGATCTCGTGGGTTGAGGGATTGATAAATTTGTGCGGGGGAGAGAGGTATTGGTAATTTTGTGCGAGAGAGAGAGAGAGGGTGGGGGGGGGGAGGAGTCAGTCAGCCTTCGTCACATCATCCTGCTTCCAAATGGCCCCGCATTCTGTAGTGCAGTGTGTGAGGGAGTCCTGGACTAAGGGGTCCTCGGGCGTCCGGTCGGTTATCCGTGGGCCGGACTAATGGGCTGTGAAGACTGATGACCCACAAGTATAGGGGATCTATCGTAGTCCTTTCGATAAGTAAGAGTGTCGAACCCAACGAGGAGCAGAAGGAAATGAAAAGCGGTTTTCAGTAAGGTTTTCTCTGCAAGCACTGAAATACTAGGTAATAGATAGTTTTGTGATAAGATAAATAGTAACGAGCAAAAAGTAAATAAAGTTGAAAGTGCATTATATCGACTAGAGGGGGGTGAATATGCGATTTTTATGAATTCTTCACTGAGGAATTTGCCGGTGAGGAAATTCCTTAGCGAAGAACTACTTGCAGCGGAATAAGTACTCAGAAGTAAGCATAACAGAATACACGCATGGTCATCATGATGAAATGAAGACTAGCACAGAGTACTGAAAAGCGTAATCACAGGATAACACAAGATGAAGACAAACAGATGAAGAAATTGAAGCGAGGAAATTGAGAAAGTCTTGATCAAAGTCTTCAAACACAGATATGGACAAACACTCAACACAAGAATGAGGAAATGAAAGGGTTGAGGAAATAGAACCAGTTAGGTTGGTGAAGACAATGATTTGGTAGACCAGTTCCAACTGTTGTCTCGGTTATGCGTCTGGTTGGAGCGGTGAGTATTTAAACTCGAGGACACACAGTCCGGACACCCGATCGGCTGAGCACGCAGCTCAGACACCAAGTCCTCACCGTATTCTCCTTGAACTAAGGTCACACAGACCTCGTCCAATCACTCGTGGTAAGTCTTCAGGTGACTTCCAAACCTTCACAAACTTGGTCACTCGGCGATCCACAATTCCTCTTGGATGCTCTAGACCATGACGCCTAACCGTCTGGAAGAAGCACAGTCTTCAAAGGCAACAAGCATCGGATCCACGCAGGATCAATCTCTTCAGTGATGCTCAATCACTTTGGGTTTGTAGGGGTTTGGTTTTGGGGTTTTTCCTCACTCGATGATTTTCGCTCAAAGTCCTCAAAGGATGGGTTGCTCTCAAATGACAAGTGTCAAGTTCTCTCGGAGCAGCCAACCAGCTAGTGGTTGTAGGGGGCGGCTATTTATAGCCTAGGGAGCAGCCCGACATGATAAGACATAAATGCCCTTCAATGATATGACCGTTAGGTGGATAAGATATTTTGGGACAGTGGCAAGAAGCACAAGAACGGTCGGAAATTTGAATCTCAAATTCCTCGGGGCTATCATGTTCCTCTTTGTGTAGGCAATCCGATCTTTGGCGAATTCCTAACTCCTCGGTCGAACAAATTCCTCGCGACTGGAAGAACTTCGTCTCATCACATGAAGAAATTGACTGAAGCGTATGAGATTTCAAAGGCTTCACTCAAGGGATTGGTAGGTGTAGGATTTTGAGTTGAGCATCACATGGAAATTTTTCCTTAGTATTTCCTCGACCCCCTTTAACGAGACGGTGTTTCCTATGACTCAAGAAAGAGAAAATGAAACTACGAAAACAAAAGTCTTCACGCTTCATGTTCCTCAAATGAATACCAAGTCTTCAAGGTCACACCAATTTCTTCACTTTCAAAGTCTTGAAAGTCTTCGAATATCAAAGTCTTGATCGAAGAACTTCATTTTTAGGGTCGACTTTCTCTGTAAATATCAAACTCCTCATAGACTTATAGACCTGTGTGCACTCACAAACGCATTAGTTCCTTAACCAATAAGTCTTCAATACACCAAAATCACTAAGGGGCACTAGATGCACTTACAATCTCCCCCTTTTTGGTGATTGATGACAATATAGGTTAAGTTTTCAACGGGGATAAACATATGAAGTGTAAATACTGATAATGAGGAATTTGATTGCAAGATATAGAAGAACTCCCCCTGAAGATGTGCATAGTGAGGAATTTGCTTTTGAGGCAATGCACATTTGAAGAGTTGAATCATGGAGATCTCCCCCTATATCTTGTAATTCATACACGCATTTGACATATAATATGAAGAATTTGAAATGCATGATGAAATATGGTGCTTGATGTAATTCAGCATGCTTGCGATAACATTAATGAGGAACAAGCATGCAAAATAACGCATCAAGAGTATCAGAGCTCAAGAAGCTCAACAGAATCAGAGCATAGTGCATCAAAAGTATCAAAGCACCATCGGGTTTAAGATTACAACTCGATCCAATAAAAGTTTCAGAAGAACGAGAGTTGTAACTTAACAAAAATAAATTTTGGTATATGGGCAATAAAATAGACCCGCTTGAAGACTAACTCAAATTTCTCCCCCTTTGTCATCGAATGACCAAAAGGATCGGCGAGGACTAACGCTCTGAAGAATTTCAAGTTGAAGAAGGGCCTTGCGTTGTTGGGGTCGGTTGTTGTAGTAGGACCTGCAGCGGTGTCGCCCAAGTCTTCATTTTCATCGTGTCGCGCGATGAAGAATAGGATCTAGCCACCAAGGAAGGAACTTTGACCTTCTTGTATTTCTTCGGAGGAGGTGCAGACCAGTCAAATTCTTCCTTGAGACCCATTGTCGTCAGTTCTTCCGCACTTTAGACATGTGAAAGAACAGCCAGTGCGTTTGAAGGTTTCATGGAGGTAGTAGTGGTTTTCTTCACTTTGCATTGTGTGTTGAGGTCATGTTGTGAAGAATTGAACCAAGCGACGCTTGACCCATTTATGATTGCGATCAACCTTCCGATGAAGGCGAGGAGTAACTCACGATCAGTCATCACCTTGGTGTGATGGCTTGAGGACTTTGCTTGGTGAGGTATTTGCGGCAGAGTCATGTGTGGCGAGTCATCATTGGTGGAGTAGGATCTGCTTTTATAAACTGTCCATCAATGGACGAATGCCTTCATTGATCTGCAGATAGCCTTGCCCTTGTCATCGGTGAGGTAAATGTCCGTTTGAGGACTTCAATCGGGGCAAGTAGCTGCGATGGTTGAGTATCAGCCTTGTAATTGAGTGAAGACCTTGTCTGATGAATCTCATTATCCAAGGCGCATAAGGCTTCAGCTCAAATGGTGACATAGCAATGTTTGCGAGTCCTCATGAAGAAATCATGGAAGTTGACGGAACGCCATGGATGATGTTGAAAAGCATATTCTTCATGATGCCAACGACTTCTTCATCATTCGAGTCGTGGCCTTTGATAGGACTCATTGTCTTCGTCAGAATCCGATAGACAGTCCGAGGCACATACAATAATTCCTTGACGAGGAATTTGGTTCTTGGGGCCTGCCTTGGCTTCAAAGGCTTCATCAACACTTGCATATAGTGATTTGAAAGTTCTGGTTCGTTGTAGATACAACGAGCACCATCAAGTGGAGGACTGAGTGGTAGAGCACGAAGCAATTCAGTTGCTGGTGCCTTGTAGTGAGTATTTTCGGACATCGATCTAATACCCATGAGTTCACGTCTTGGCGTCTCCGGTGATGTGCAGCGTTGCATAGAATTGAAGAATGAGTTCTTCATTCCATCATAGATATCGGTGCAGAAATTGAAGTCTGCGTCGTGAAGAACACCGAGGACTGGCTCAAAGCTGGCAGAGACTCCATGTCCACATGAGGAATATGAGCATGATCGAAGACTTTGTCTTTGTTGAAGAGCACCGAGGAATAGAAATTGGCTTGGTGGCAGTCGAAGCGCCTCTTCCTTATCTGAGAGAATCATATGGATTATAGTTAGTGAAGAATCGTGCTCGGCAAAGAAATCTTCAGCCTTGAACTTTTGTTTGCTTGAGCGGATTCTTTTGCTTGGGAAGAGGGTGTCGGTGAGTTGCATCACCACCTCGAGAATCATGAGCTCAGTTCTTGGTGAGGAATTTCTTGTTCCTCAACAGTGCGATCGAGGATCAGCAGCAGCAGGTTCATCGACACTAGTGGCTGGAATTTCTTCATGCTGAGCAAGTGGGTTGAGTTTCTTGAGTCCATTTGAGCTGTTGGTGCAGGGACCGAGGAATCTGTTGGAGCGGGGTGAAGAGAGGAGTATTGGGATGCTGACTTTCCCAAAAGTCATCATTCATCACAGGTGTGGTGCACCCTATATCCACATCTTCATCTTCAATTTCCTCAACACCAGCCTCTTCAGCTGTGAACTGAGGCATAGGTGAGGAAATGACTGGGGTTGAAGGGATTGCGTCCACTTCAATTTCTTCATCAATCTGCTCTGACGAAGCAGCAAAATGATTTTCTTCATCAGATCCGCTTGGGATCAATCAAAAGGAACAAGGTCCTTTGATGGAATTGAGGAAATTGGAATAGCATCAATTGGATTTTCAAAGGAGCTCGTCATTGGCTTCATTTTCTTCGCAGCCGAAGAATTTGGACTTGGTGATGCTTTCCGTTTCTTCACAGCAGCTCGTTCTGCAGCCTTGGTTTCTTCACATCGAGGCGGATGGAAGAATTGGAGTTGGTGTTGGCGCAGGAGGAGCTGAGGAATCTGGTTGAATTTCCTCAGGCGGTATGGATGCAGATTCCCTGTCTTTTTCAGTTTCTTTAGGCGCACCACTAGTGGATGCTCTGGCAATTTCTTCAGTGGCTGGAATGGGATCATGAGCCCTGGAACTAGCATTTTCATCAGCCGCCTGAACTTCATCAGTGGTGCTGGCATGTTCTTCAGTCGGCTGAGCTGAGGCTTCACTGAGGAATTTCATGTTGCGTTGGGGCAGCAACATTGGTGAATTTCTTCGTCGATTAACGGATCGACCTTGGCTCCTTGCCAATCAGCATAATAAGAATCAAAGTTTTTTTGAGGTCTTGAATTTCGTCTGGACCTTGAGAAGTTCCTCAGGTGTCATTTTGACAACGTTTTTCTTCAGGAACTTCTCCTTTCTGTATTGAGCCTTCTTGATCTCTCTTGCCTTTTCAAACTTCCATTTCTCTTCAGCGATGAAATGGGTCAACATATGACTTTGTCCAGGGGTCATATGAAAATCAGGCATAGGGGTGTTTGGATCCTTGTGCCAGAGATCAATATAATCGAGGATTTTCCTCGGATCCAACAGCAGTGGCACAAATGTGCCTTTGGCTCTAGCGGCCCTTTCTTGGCGATCTCTGATGATTTCCGCAAGTTCATCATCAGAAGCTTCATCATTAGAAGGCACATGGAATGCAACATGTTTCTTCTTTGGACTTGGCGAGGACCTCGTCCATTGTTGCTTTGGTCTTGCAGATCGGGCGGATGATGAAATTGGTGCTCTTTGAGGAACTTGCTGAAACTCCAGAGAAATCGAGAAACCAGCAGTCCTTTGACATGTAGCGGATGCACAGAGGCGAGGACTTTGAAGGAGCTGTTGCGGTGTGAGGAATTTTCCTTGAGGGTATTTGTTGAGGAACTTGGCCGTGAGGGGCTGATGGTGAAGCACTTGGATTATGAGCAGGCTTCTTTGGCATGGATTTCCTTGGTTTGACCGAGGCCTCGATGCGATAGCGATGGCAGAATCCTCATTTAATTTCTTCCTTGCCTCCTTGGCTTGTCTTGCCAATTTAGCTTGGCGCTTAGCCCATTCTTCAGAAAGTCCTCACCACGCTTGATGCTGGTGGGGTCAGCCTACTGGCCAGTGCCAATGGAGCTCTTGGGAATGGAGGATTGAGGCGAATTTCTTCATGTACTTTGGAGTCACATATCTGTATTCCCTCCATTCCCTTGCCCATCTCCGTTCAATCTTCTGAATGCGCACCTTGCGCTGATTTTTGCTTTGTTTGCCAAATTTTGCTTCATCAGGTGTGCAATAGTCAGCATAAATTTCCTCAGGGATCTCAAAAGTTGTCATAACCTCAGGTTTCTTTCCTCCTTTCTGTGGCTTCTTACCATCTGCCATATTCTTCAGTTGAGGAATTTGAACAATTGAGTTCTCTGAAGAAGTATGCAACTTTTCTTCGAGGAACGCTGCAAATGAGTTAAGTTGATGAGAACCTAGTGATTCAGCAGCGGACATGAGTACCTGTGAGCAGAGTATAGTTGCGAGGAATTTGGAGAGGTCATATCGTTCTCGTAAGGTTTTCAAAAGAACAAGTTTTGAGGATTTTGACCAGATGAGCCTTGAAGAATTTCACTAAGCGTTCTTTGTCTTAGGTTCGAGTTGTGCAGATCGAGGATCCACACAATTGAGGAATCTTGAAGAAAATGATTGCTTAGAGAAGCGAATCAAGAGCATATAACTTGTGAGGTGTTTGTGTGTGAGGATTTGAAGAATAAAACACCTTTGAAGATTTTGTAGTGTAAGATTTGGATCAACGAGGGTAGTAAAAGTACTTTTATTTACCCTAAATGAAGAACACGACGAACTGGGTGTTGTAGATGTGAAGCTCGTCTGTTCAGATCTTCCACACCCTAACTTGGCGGAGGAAGACAGCTACGGTGGCGGCGGAGTGAAGATTCCCGCAGTCGACGCGAGTACGTCGGCGACGAGGTCGAGGCAGTGAAGCTCTTCCTCACCGGCGACGATGGAGTAGCGGCGGCGCTAGGGTTTGAGGAGCTCGAGCGGAGAGAGAGGTCGGCGGGTAAAAGAAGTGAGGATGGAGAGAGGGGTATTTATAGAGGCAGTGAAAAACTGTTCGCCCGAAGATTTAGGACGAACGTGCCCCTGACCATTCTCCTTCTCACGACATGTGTCACCCACGTACTGTGTAGTGGAGACCGTGTATGATCGTGGGTGAGTAAAATAATGCATCATGGGATGCGGAACGGTTTGAGCGGCAAAACCGAAAGTTTGGATAAGATCAGTTTTAAAGTTTCGTTCGCAATTTCTTTAGCTGACAAGGACAGAGTGAAGATTTTGAACAAGTTTCAAATAGAACGCACATGAAGAATTAGTGAATAGATTGGGTTGAGTATAGCATAGAGGGGGAAGGGTCCGATCACATTCACTTAGAAGAAAAAGCGACTTGAAGAAATAGCCATAAGTGAATACTGTAGAGGACATAAACCCATATATATATACATATATATATATATATATATATATATATATATATATATATATATATATATATATATATATATATATATATATATATATATATATATATATATATATATATATATATATATATATATATATATATATATATATATATATATATATATATATATATATATATATATATATATATATATATAGCCAATGAAGAAAGACGACGGAAACAGTGAAGATTTTGAAGAATTTGAAAAACTGAAGAATTTCAAAACTGAGGAAAAATTCAAATTGAATATTTTCAACTTTGGTGGTGGCGTGACCCACCGTATAAGTATGATGATTTCAGACACCGCGTACAATTGCCGTAGGGTTCTGAGAATCAAATTCTTCATTAATTTCTTCACACTAAGAGTGTTATTCTTCATTGATTGAAGAAAAACGTTTCTTCATGTGTTGCACATCTAAGTCATCAATTTTGCATAAGTGTTAGGATGTGTGTCTTTTTCAAAGAACGTTCGAAGATTCTAAGATATTTAGCTCACACCGCAACTTGCTAAATCTCTTCTCATCCAAGGGCTTAGTGAAGATATCAGCTAGCTGTTCTTCAGTCTTCACTTGCTCGATGGAGATGTCGCCCTTCAACACATGATCACGAAGAAAATGATGATGAATCTGAATGTGCTTTGTCTTCAAGTGCTGAACTGGGTTGTGAGCAATCTTGATGGCACTCTCATTGTCACAGAAGAGAAGCACGTTCTTCACGTTGATGCCGTAGTCCTTGAGAGTTTGCTTCATCCACAGCAATTGAGCACAACACGAGCCAGCAGCAATGTATTCAACTTCCATGATGAGCGGTGATCGCAGTTCTATTTCTTGAGGACCAACAGACCAAAGATCGTCGAGGAAATGACAAGTGCCAGAAGTTGACTTGCGGTCCACACGATCACCAGCATAGTCAGAGTCAGAATATCCAATGAGATCAAAATCAGAGCCCTTGGGGTACCATAATCCTAGTGTTGGTGTGTGAGCTAGATATCGAAGAATATGCTTCACAGCCTTATGGTGTGATTCCTTGGTGTAGCTTGAAATCGGGCACACATGCAAACACTAAGCATTATATCTGGCCTAGATGCACATAAGTACAATAAAGAACCAATCATGGGCGGTATACCTTGTGATCGAAGTCAATACCATTTTCATCGATTGCATAGATGGCCATTTGTGGGCATAGGAATTTTGACGCCTTTGCAATCTTGCATGCGAATTTCTTGAGACATCTTTGAGGTATTTCTCTGAGATATGAATATGCCATTGTGTTGTTGACGAATTTGAAGACCTAAGAAGAATTTCAACTCTCCCATCATAGACATTTGATATTCTTCACTCATCATATAGGCAAATTCATCACTATAACGTTGGTCGATACAGCCAAAGATAATATCATCAACATATATTTGGCACACAAACAGTTCACCATCATAAGATTTAGTAAAGAGAGGGGTCGAGTGAACGGGTGTGAAGCCATTCTTCACGAAGAATTCCTTCAATGTATCATACCACGCCGTGGGGCTTGTTTGAGACCATAGAGGGCCTTATTAAGTCTGAAGACTTTGTCGAGATTCTTTGGATCTTCAAAACACAGGGGTTGAGCAACATATACTTCTTCCTCAAGCTTACCATTGAGGAATGCACTTTTCACATCCATTTGATATAAGATAATATCATGATGATTAGCATAAGCAAGTAATATGCAAATAGCCTCAAGTCTAGCAACAGTGCAAAAGTTTCATCGAAATCAATTCCTTCAACTTGTGTGTAGCCTTGAGCTACAAGTCGTGCCTTATTCCTTACCACAAGGCCATTTTCATCTTGCTTGTTGCGGTAGATCCACTTTGTGCCAATGATATTATGCTTGCGAGGATCTAGACGTTTGACCAGTTCCCGGACATTGTTGAGCTCGAAGCTGATGTAATTCTTCTTGCATGGCCTGAATCCACTCGGGTTCGAAATGCTTCATCTACCTTAGTGGGCTCTGTGATAGAGACAAAAGCATAGTGCCCACAAAAGTTAGATAAATGTGAAGCTTTTGGCGTGTGAGAGGACTGGCGCTTCAATGTCATCGATGATCTTCTCCACTTGCACTTCTTTTGAACGCGAGGATGAGCTGGTTGTCGTCGAGGAATTTGATCATTTTCCTCGGCACCATTGTCTTGACATTATCTTGAGTGCATCATTTCGGCGTTCTTGGCGTCTGAGGAATGAATTCTTCAGCAGATTCTTGAGAGGAATGACATCCTCGGTTGCCTTGAACTTGATAGAATCCTCAGGTGCTGGTTCATCTAACACAGAAGGTAGGTGCTCTCTTTGCGAGCCATTAGTTTCATCGAACCACACATCTACAGTGTTCAATCTTGTGAAGAGCGATGTTGAAGACTCTGTAGGTGTGCGAGTCCTTTCCGTAACCAAGCATAAAACCTTCATGTGCTTTCGGTGCAAATTTAGAATTGTGATGAGGATCTCTAATCCAGCATTTAGCACCGAAGACTTTGAAATAACTTACATTGGGTTTCTTGTCAGTGAGGAGTTCATAGGCAGTCTTCTTGAAGAATTTGTGAAGATATACTCTGTTGATGATGTGGCACGCAGTATCAATTGCATCAATCCAAAAACGACTAGGCGTTTTGTATTCATCAAGCATAGTGCGAGCCATCTCAACAAGAGTTCTGTTCTTGCGCTCCACGACGCCATTTTTCTGAGGAGTATAAGGAGCAGATAACTCATGAGTAATACCAAGTTCATCAAGATAGGCATCAAGACTGGAATTCTTGAACTCAGTTCCATTGTCACTCCTGATGTGTTTGATCTTCACACCAAAGTTAGTTGAAGCCCTCGAGGAAAATCGTTTGAAGACTTCACGCACTTGATTTTTGTAAGTAACAATGTGTACCCATGTGTAACGAGAGTAATCATCAACAATAACAAAGTCATATAGAGATGCATCATTAACGACAGCTGAGTAATGATTGGGACCAAAGAGGTCCATGTGAAGCAATTCGAAGGGACGAGTAGTGGTCATGATAGTCTTCGCTGGATGCTTGGCCTTGGTCATTTTTCCAGCTTCATAGGCTCCGCACAAGTGATCCTTGAGGAATTTGACATTTTCAATGCCAATGACATGCTTCTTCTTTGCAAGTGTGTGCAAATTCCTCATGCCTGCGTGACCAAGTCGCCGATGCCATAGCCAGCCTTCTGAAGCTTTTGCAAGTAGACACACAGCTGGTTGTGGTCCTGTAGAGAAATCAACAATATACAAGTCTCCTCTCCTAAAGCCTTTGAAGACTTTGGAATTGTCAGCTTCCATAATCACAACACAACGATACTTGCCAAAGATAACAACCATATCAAGATCACAAAGCATTGAGACTAACATGAGGTTGTATCCTAAGGACTCAACAAGCATGACTTTGTCCATGTGTATGTCCTTAGAGATCGCAACCTTTCCAAGACCCAATACCTGACTTTTGCCTTTGTCAAGAAAGATGATATGCTTGAGATGTGGCGGTGATAAGGGAGCATCCATCAATAGATTCTTGTCACCGGTCATGTGATTTGTACATCCACTATCGAGAACCCACTCGGTGGCTTTGGGTTGATCATCCTGCAGATGAATAAGAACAACTTACGATCTCATATACTTCATCGGTGAAGAATATGATATCAAGTTCATCGATGAATTTCATCATCGGTATAACAGATAAGCGGTATGAGGGCGTGTGAAATGAAAGTTCATTTCATCATGATTAACTGCGTCCTTTCGAGCAATTTTGTCGGTCTGACAAATTCTTGAGACGTTAAGGCACGTCTGGAGACCTGACCCTGCAGAAGAGATTAGTTCTTTTTCTTCACCACCCACATCTGAAGGGGTGGCAAAGAGTTCATCACTCTGCGAGCACCATACGAAAATGGTGGCATAGAAGTCAAACCATTTCGTTTCACATAAGAGGGGTTAGGGTAAGCATATAAATAAGCAGAGAAATTCTTCGAGGACTTATGAACATATTTGTTTGAAGAATAATGCACATATTCATAGCCCTTAGCTCTACCTTGCAAAACAGAGTTGTTTGCATGATGATAATCATATGAGGACTTTGATCCTTTTGAGGAATTTGATCCACGTGAGGAATTTGGTCCGTATGAGGACTTGGATCCATATGAAGAATTTGGTCCATATGAAGAATTTGATCTGGGGTTCCTATTCTTCACAGGTGGTGTCATGAGGACATTCACCTGAAGACTTTCAAGGCACTTCTTTGGAACCCAGATTTTCTTCATAGGGAACCGTTCCTGCAGTTAGTGCCAACATATCTAGCAAATACTTCACCATTCTGATTTTTGAACAGTTTATAGTTGGAGTCAAATGACTCATCAGAAGAATGAGGAGATTTGCATGTAAAGCCAAATAAGTTAGATGGATCAACTGGAGGTCCCTTTGCAGCAACCCATGAGGTTTTGGGATACTGCTCAGGCTTCCGATATGTTCCATTAGCATTGAGTTTCCTCTCAAAGGCAATACCCTCTTTCCTAGGGTTCCTGTTGAGGATCTGCTTTTAAGCACATCACAAAGAGTCGATGCCCTTTGAGGCTTTTGTACATGCTGTCATATACAATTCCTTCAGCCCTGCATCGTCGGTGATACTAGCAATGTCCTCGGATGAGGAATTAGTGATAGCAGAGGCAAGTGAAGAATTTGTAACAGTTGAAGCAATTGAACATTTGGTGAAGAATTAGCGATTCACGTTCAATGCACTTTAAGCATGGAGGAACAAATTCTTCACGAGAAGTGCTGATTTGTTGAGCAAGTAATGAATCGCGCTCCTTACGAAGATCTTCATAACTCACTCTTAGCTTCTCAAGGTCTTGCTTTCTTTGAAGAAATTCATAAGAAAGTTTCTCATGATCAGATAAGAGAGTGTTATGATGACCTTGAAGGCTGTCAAACCTAGACTGAAGTCTCTGAAGATTTTCAGTCAGGGCTTTAGTGCAATCCATTTCTTCACCTAACATATCATCACTTTTACCTAACATGTTTTGAACCTTTTCCAAGGCATGTTGTTATTTGGTGGCAATGCAAACAAGTTTGGTATCGCTAGGTTCAATATCATCATCAGATCCATCATCATCAGATTCACAGTCACTAAATTCAGATGAGGAACATTCGGTTACCTCAACACCTTTTGCCATGAGACATGATGCAGAAGATGATGATTTTGGTTCGAAAGTCATCGTTTTGAGAGATTCCTTGAAGTCCTCAAACAAAGGATCATGACGGGTTCGATGACCTTCATAGACGTCGGAGATTTGGTCCCAGATAAGCTTCGCATTGCAAAGATGCATAATGCGCTTGAATTCATCTCTAGATAGGCAGGAACAGATGATATCCTTTGCCATGATGTCAAGTCGAGTGTACTAGCGAATATCATCTGTGTTCGCCGTCTTGCACAGATCAGTAAGACCAATTTCAGTGACGGTCCACAACTCGCTGTCCGTTGCCATGAGGCGCTTCCTCATCATGGCCTTCCACTTGGGATAATCGTGACCGTCAAAGATAGGGCATGTCACTTTCTTCATACCTGCGGTCGACATAACTAAAACTCCAGGTGGTTAAACCAAAATCACACAGAACAAGGGAGTACCTCGCTCTGATACCAATTGAAAGTGCGTTATATCGACTAGAGGGGGGTGAATAGGCGATTTTTATGAATTCTTCACTGAGGAATTTGCCGGTGAGGAAATTCCTTAGCGAAGAACTACTTGCAGCGGAATAAGTACTCAGAAGTAAGCATAACAGAATACACGCATGGTCATCATGATGAAATGAAGACTAGCACAGAGTCTGTAAAGCGTAATCACAGGATAACACAAGATGAAGACAAACAGATGAAGAAATTGGCGAGGAAATTGAGAAAGTCTTGATCAAAGTCTTCAAACACAGATATGGACGGACACTCAACACAAGAATGAGGAAATGAAAGGGTTGAGGAAATAGAACCAGTTAGGTTGGTGAAGACAATGATTTGGTAGACCAGTTCCAACTGCTGTCTCGGTTATACGTCTGGTTGGAGCGGTGAGTATTTAAACTCAAGGACACACAGTCCGGACACCCGGTCGCTGAGCACGCAGCTCAGGACACCAAGTCCTCACCGTATTCTCCTTGAACTAAGGTCACACAGACCTCGTCCAATCACTCGTGGTAAGTCTTCAGGTGACTTCCAAACCTTCATAGACTTGGTCACTCGGCGATCCACAATTCCTCTTGGATGCTCTAGACCATGACGCCTAACCGTCTGGAAGAAGCACAGTCTTCAAAGGCAACAAGCGTCGGATCCACGCAGGATCAATCTCTTCAGTGATGCTCAATCACTTTGGGTTTGTAGGGGTTTGGTTTTGGGGTTTTTCCTCACTCGATGATTTTCGCTCAAAGTCCTCAGAGGATGGGTTGCTCTCAAATGACAAGTGTCAAGTTCTCTCGGAGCAGCCAACCAGCTAGTGGTTGTAGGGGGCGGCTATTTATAGCCTAGGGAGCAGCCTCACATGATAAGACATAAATGCCCTTCAATGATATGACCGTTAGGTGGATAAGATATTTTGGGACAGTGGCAAGAAGCAAAGAACGGTCGGAAATTTGAATCTCAAATTCCTCGGGGCTATCATGTTCCTCTTTGTGTAGGCAATCCCTTTGGCGAATTCCTAACTCCTCGGTCAGAACAAATTCCTCGTGACGGAAGAACTTCGTCTCACATCAAGAAATTGACTGAATCTGTATGAGATTTCAAAGGCTTCATTCAAGGGATTGGTAGGTGTAGGATTTTGAGTTGAGCATCACATGGAAATTTTTCCTTAGTATTTCCTCGACCCCTTTAAAAAGAGGGTGTTTCCTATGACTCAAGAAAGAGAAAATGAAACTACGAAGACAAAAGTCTTCACGCTTCATGTTCCTCAAATGAATACCAAGTCTTCAAGGTCACACCAATTTCTTCACTTTCAAAGTCTTCAGAAAGTCTTCAGAATATCAAAGTCTTTAGTCGAAGAACTTCATTTTTAGGGGTCGACTTTCTCTGTAAATATCAAACTCCTCATAGACTTATAGACCTGTGTACACTCACAAACGCATTAGTTCCTTAACCTATAAGTCTTCAATACACCAAAATCACTAAGGGGCACTAGATGCACTTACAAAAGTAAATAAAGTGCAACAAGGTGGCCCAATCCTTTATGTAGCAAAGGATAAGCCTGGACAAATTCTAAAAATAAGGAAGGAGCTCCCGAGGACACATTGGGAATTTTCGTCAAGCTAGTTTCCATCACGTTCATAAGATTTGCGTTCGATACTCTGATAATTTGTTATGTGGGTGGACCGACACTTGGGTACTGTCCTAACTTGGACAAGCATCCCACTTATGATTAACCCCTATTGCAAGCATCCGCAACTACAAAAAGGAGTATTAAGGTAAACCTAACCACAACATTAAACATATGAGTCCATATCAGCCCCTAATGAAGCAACGCATAAACTAGGGTTTAAGCTTCTGTCACTCTAGCAACCCATCATCTACTTATTACTTCCCTATGCCTTCCTCTAGGCCCAAATAATGGTGAAGTGTCATGTAGTCGACGTTCACATAACACCACTAGAGGAGGGACAACATACATCTCATCAAAATATCGAACGAATACCAAATTCACATGACTACTAATAGCAAGACTTCACCCATGTCCTCAGAAACAAACGTAACTACTAACAAAGCATATTCATGTTCATAATCAGAGGAGTAATAATATGCATAAAGGATCTGAACATATGATCTTCGACCAAGTAAACCAACTAGCATCAACTACAAGGAGTAATCAACACTACTAGCAACCCACATGTACCAATTTGTGGTTTTAATACAAGATTGGATACAAGAGATGAACTAGGGTTTTGAGAGGAGATGGTGCTGGTGAAGATGTTGATGGAGATTGACCCCCTCTCGATGAGAGGATCGTTGGTGATGACGTTGGTGATGATTTCCCCCTCCGGAGGAAGTGTCCCGGCGAACAGCTCCGCCAGAGCCCTAGATTGATTCCGCCAAGGTTCCGCCTCGTGGCGGCGGAGTTTCGTCCGTAAGCTTGCCCCGATTTTTCCAGGTAAAAGTGATGATATAGTAGAAGATGGACGCGGAGGCCACCAGGGGCCCAGAGACGGGGCGCGCCCTGGGGGCGCGCCTCTGTGGGGCGCGCCTCTGTCTCTGGACAGGTGTGGGCCCCTGGCCTATTTATTTTGCTCATAAATTCTTATAAAATCCAAAAAGTTGTTTCGTGGAGTTTCAGGACTTTTGGAGTTGTGCAGAATAGGTTTCCAACGTTTGCTCCTTTTCCAGCCAGAATTCCAGCTGCCGGCATTCCCCCTCTTCATGGCAAACCTTGTAAAATAGGAGAGAATAGCCATAATTATTTAGATATAATGTGTAATAACAGCCCATAATGCAATAAATATTTATATAAAAGCATGATGCAAAATGGACGTATCAACTCCCCCAAGCTTAGACCTCGCTTGTCCTCAAGCGGAAGCCGAAATCGGAAAATATGTCCTCATGTTTAGAGATAGATGTGTCGATAAAAATAAAATACGGACATGAGGGCATCATGATCATTCTAATAACAGCAAGATATATGGATTTTGTCATATGATTTCCTATGTTCAAGTAATAAGCAATTCACAATGTCAAGTATGGTTCAAAAACTTCATTGGGAACTAACAAACTATAATCTCAGTCATTGAAGCAATTGCAATTTATCGTAACATCGGAAAAAGTCAATAATAGAGCCTTTCAGCAAGCTCACATACTCAACTATCTCGTAGTCCCCTATAATTGTTAACACTCATGCAATACTTGTGGTTATAGAGTTTCAGCCGGACACTGAGAAAGATAGGGGCTTATTGTGTTGCCTCCCAACGTATTCACCTTTAGGTGATGTCAACAATAATAGCCTATGCCAACTTACATCCAATTGGATATATGTATCATGATCTTTCAAACACGATGAGCTTGCCAAAGGACAAAAATAAAAAGGGAAAGGTGAGCAACACCTTGACTCAAGCATAAAGTAAAACATAAAGTAAAAGATAGGACCTTCGCAGAGGGAAGCAGAGGTTGTCATGCGCGTTTAGGGTTGATGCATAAAGTCTTAGTGCAAAAGAGCGTCACTTTATATTGCCCCTTGTATGTGGACCTTTATTATGCAGTCGGTCGCTTTTATTAGTTCCACAACAAGTTTGAAAGTTTATTTTCTCTACACTAATAAGTCATACATATTTAGAGAGCAATTTTTATTGCTTGCACCGATGACAACTTACTTGAAGGATCTTATTCAATCCATAGGTTGGTATGGTGGACTCTAATGGCAAAATTGGGTTTAAGGATATTTGGAAGCACAAGTAGTATCTCTACTTGGTACAAGGAATTTGGCTAGCATGAGGGGGAAAGGCAAGCTCGACATGTTTCGAAGGTCAATGACAATATACTTTAACTGAGATGTCGGAAAATATAAACCATTACGTTGTCTTCCTTGTCCAACATTAACTCTTTTAGCATGTCATACTTAATGAGTGCTTCACAATCATAAAAGATGTCCAAGATAATATATTTATATGTGAACCCCTCTTTCCTTATCACTTCCTATTAATTGCAACGATGACCAAGGCTACGTTCATCAACTCTCAAAATTTTTATGCCTCATACTTTCTATGTGTGAAGTTATCACTATCCATAAGATCAATATGAACTTTTTTGTTCTTTCTACTTTCTCAAGATCATAGCAACATAGCAAAGCCCTTGACTCAACACTAATCTTTATTATAGATAGCACACGGACTCGCTTACATAAAGAGATCACAATGCAAAACTCAAAACTACTTGATATCAAAACTTCAATCTACTAGATCAAGATACTACTAAAAGGATCAAACTAAATAAAGCGGTAAAGATAGGAGTGTGATGGTGATACGATACCGGGGCACCTCCCCCAAGCTTGGCAGTTGCCAAGGGGAGTGCCCATACCCATGTGATTATTTCTTCGGAGGTGGAGTAGGAGTTGTTGATGATGTAGGCTTGTCGTCCGTCTTCCAGGGCATTGGCTCTCCATCATAAAAGGATGATCGAGTCTCTGGGATCCTTAAATCTGCAGCCAAACTCATTCGCTTGAATCTATATTCATACTCACAGTTCTGGTTTTGTAGGTCATAGATCTGGGCTTGGAGGTGCTCGATTATCTCTTGAAGTTTGAATATGGTTTCCCCAATGACTTTGGCATCCAGCTTGTGGTTGTTGGTGAACTCCATGATCATCATCTGGTTGGCGTTGAGTCCATGCTCCACCATCCCTTGACACTTGAAAACTTCTTGCTCCACGGCTTCGAGCTTTGCTCCATGCTCCCGGTACGCCTTGGTCCCTCCACATCACGGATGTGCAGCACCCCATCACGCACCTCAATGGTTTGAGGATGATGCAGCACCTCCGCGAGATAGGGGTTGATAACTCTCTCAAAAAACTTGTCCTTGGGAGCGCTTTGAGACGACATGATGATCTAGATCTGAAACAGAAACGGCTCGAAACAAAAACAGAGGATATTTGCGTGATACGGTGGTCAAAACCTTCGGGAGTATATATAATGAATTCTTACCGACCAAAATACGTAACATACAAGAAAACGGAGTCCGGGAGGCACACAAGGTGCCCACGAGATAGGGGGCGCGCCCTATAGGGGGGGCGCACCCTCCTCTCTCATGGGAGCCTCGTGTCCCTTTCGGACTACTTCTTTCTTCCTAAAATTCTTAAATAATCCAAAACTGATAAAATTGCCATTAGAGTTGTTTTGGAGTCGGTGTACTTACCGCACTAACGTACCTATACCTTTTGGAGTCCGGAACATTCGGAAAGTGTCTCTTATGTATTCCTCGGGGTTATGGTTTCAATAATATTAGTTTCAACATTGATAGGATTACCTGAAATATAATGTTTAATTCTTTGACCGTTTACCACCCTCGGATTTGTGCCTTGAAGTTGTTGATTTTATAGCACCGAATGATAGACCTCTTCGATAACGAGGGACCTTCCCATTTTGAGAGAAGTTTTCCTGCAAAAATCTTAAACGAGAGTTGAACAATAACACATAATCTCCTACGTTAAACTCACGCTTTTGTATCCTCTTATCATGCCAGCGTTTGACTTTTTCTTTGAAAAGCTTGGCATTCTCATATGCTTGGCTTCTCCATTCATCAAGTGAGCTAATATCAAACAACCTCTTCTCACCAGCAAGTTTGAAGTCATAATTGAGCTCTTTGATAGCCCAATATGCTTTATGTTCAAGTTCAAGAGGTAAATGACATGCTTTTCCATAAACCATCTTATATGGAGACATACCCATAGGATTTTTGTATGCAGTTCTATAGGCCCATAAGGCATCATAAAGTTTTTTGGACCAATTCTTTCTAGATCTATTCACAGTCTTTTGCAAAATTAATTTGAGCTCTCTATTGCTCAACTCTACTTGACCACTAGACTGCGGGTGATAAGGAGATGCGATTCTATGATTGACATCATACTTAGCAAGCATCTTACGGAAAGCACCATGAATGAAGTGTGAACCACCATCAGTCATAAGATATCTAGGGACTCCAAACCTCAGAAAAAATAACTTCTTTAAGCATTTTAATATAAGTGTCATGATCAGCACTACTAGTTAGAATAGCTTCTACCCACTTAGTAACGTAATCGACAGCAACTAAAATATGTGTATAACCATTGGAGGCAGGAAAAGGTCCCATATATCAAAGCCCCAAACATCAAACGGTTCAATAACAAGGGAGTAATTCATAGGCATTTCTTGACGTCTACTAATGTTACCTATTCTTTGACATTCATCACAAGATAAGACAAACTTATGAGCATCTTTGAAAAGAGTAGGCCAATAAAAACCAGATTGTAGTACCTTGTGTGCAGTTCTATCTCCAGCGTGGTGTCCTCCATAGGATTCAGAGTGACACTTATGTAGGATTTGTTCCTGTTCATGCTCAGGCACACAACGTCTAATAATACCATCTACTCCTTCTTTATAAAGGTGTGGATCATCCCAGAAGTAATGTCTTAAATCATAAAAGAACTTTTTCTTTTGCTGGTATGTGAAACTAGGCGGTATATATTTAGCAACAATTTAATTAGCATAATCAGCATACCAAGGAGCAGTACGAGAAGCATTGATAACCGCTAATTGTTCATCAGGAAAACTATCATTAATAGGCAGTGGGTCATCAAGAACATTCTCTAACCTAGACAAGTTGTCTGCAACGGGGTTCTCAGCTCCCTTTCTATCAATAATATGCAAGTCAAATTCTTGGAGCAAGAGAACCCATCTAATGAGTCTAGGCTTAGCATCTTTCTTTTCCATAAGATATTTAATAGCAGTATGATCAGCGTGAATAGTAACTTTGGAATCAACAATATAAGGTCTAAACTTATCACATGCAAACACAACTGCTAAGAACTCTTTTCAGTAGTAGCATAATTTCTCTGGGCAGTATCAAGAGTCTTACTAGCATACTGGATAACATTCAATTTCTTATTGACTCTTTGCCCTAAAACAGCACCTACAACATAATCACTAGCATCGCACATAATTTCAAAAGGTAAATTCCAATCAGGTGGCTGAATAATAGGTGCAGTGATCAATGCTTTCTTAAGTGTTTCAAATGCTTCTACACAATCATCATCAAAGACAAAAGGAATATCTTTTTGCAATAAATTAGTCAGAGGCCTAGAGATTTTAGAAAAGTCCTTAATGAACCTCCTATAAAAGCCGGCATGACCAAGGAAACTTCTTATACCTTTTATGTCCTTGGGACATGGCATCTTTTCGATAGCATCAACTTTGGCTTTATCAACTTCAATACCTCTCTCGAAGATCTTGTGCCCCAAGACAATGCCTTCATTAACCATAAAGTGACACTTTTCCCAATTCAGGACGAGATTAGTGTCTTCGCATCTCTGCAAAACTCGATCAAGGTTGCTCAAACAATCATCAAAAGAGGATCCATAGATGGAGAAGTCATCCATGAATACCTCACAAATCTTTTCACAAAAATCAGAGAATATAGCCATGATGCATCTTTGAAAGGTAGCAGGTGCATTACATAAACCAAAAGGCAAACGTCTATAAGCAAAAGTACCACAAGGGCAAGTAAAAGTAGTTTTAGATTGATCCTTTGCTGATACAGGTATTTGAGAGAAGCCAGAATAACCATCTAGAAAGCAAAAATGTGTGTGTTTGGATAGTCTTTCTAGCATTTGATCAATAAAAGGTAAGGGGTAATGATCTTTCTTAGTAGCTTTATTTAACTTTCGAAAATCAATTACCATCCTATAACCTGTAATAATTCTTTGCGGGATCAATTCATCTTTATCATTAGGAACAACGGTAATACCTCCCTTTTTAGGGACACAATGGACAAGGCTTACCCATTCACTATCAGCAACGGGATAAATAATACCTGCCTCAAGGAGTTTTAGAATCTCCTTTCTTACCACCTCCTTCAATTTGGGATTTAATCGTCTTTGAGGGTCTCTAACTGGTTTGGCATATTTCTCCACTGAAATTTTGTGTTGACATAATGTGGGACTAATGCCCTTAAGATCATCCAGAGTATATCCAATAGCAGCTCGGTGCTTCTTCAGAGTTTTCAATAATATTTCTTCTTCTTTCTCTGAAAGGTTAGCACTAATAATAACAGGATATATTTCTTTTTCATCAAGATAAGCATACTTAAGATTATCGGGGTAAAGGTTTGAGTTCAAACACGGATCACCCTTGGGTGGGGGGGATCCCCAAGAATTTCAACGGGAAGGTTATGTTTCAGCATAGGTTCTTGTTTAAGGGACACTTCATCTATTTCTTCCCTTTCCTTCATAAACATATCATTTTCATGGTCTAACAAATAATGTTCTAACGGATCAGTTGGAGGAACGGCAATGGATGCAAGACCAATAGTCTCATCCCTACTAGGTAATTCCTCTTCACGGTGTTGTCTACGAAATTTAGAAAAGTTGAACTCATGAGACATATCACCTAGACCAATAGTAACAACATCCTATTCGCAATCTATCTTAGCATTAACGGTGTTCAAGAAGGGTCTACCAAATATAATGGGACAAAAGTTATCTTGTGGGGAGCCAAGAACAAGAAAATCAGCAGGATATTTAGTTTTCCCACACAAGACTTCAACATCTCTAACAATTCCCATTGGTGAAATAGTATCTCTATTGGCAAGTTTAATTGTGACATCAATATCTTCTAACTCAATAGGTGCAATACCGTGCTTAATTTCTTTGTATAAGTCAATAGGTATTGCACTAGCACTAGCACCCATATCACATAAGCCATGATAACAATGATCCCCTATTTTAACAGAAATAACAGGCATGCCTACCACAGGTCTATGTTGATCTTTAGCACAAGGTTTTGCAATTCTAGTAGTTTCATCACAGAAATAAATAACATGCCCATCAATATTATCAGACAAGAGATCTTTAACAATAGCAACATTAGGTTCAACTTTGATTTGCTCTGGAGGTGTATAAGTTCTAATATTGCTCTTACGAACAATAGTCGAAGCTTTAGCATGATCATTTATCCTAACAGGAAAAGGGGTTTTTTCAACATAAGCAGTAGGAACAATAGGATCACTATAGGTAATAGTCTTTTCTTCGACTGTAATAGGTGCAACTACTTTCACTTCAACAGGAGGATTATATTTAAACCACTTCTCTTTAGGGAGATCAACGTGAGTAGCAAAAGATTCACAAAAGTAGCTACTATCTCGAGTCAAGTCCATACTTAACGCTAAATCCACTAAAAGCATCGGTATCCATAAAAGATTTAACACAATCGAACTTAGGTGTCATACGACACCTTACCATCGTCGAACCCCAATCTTCAGAGTTGTGTTTAATTCTTTCCAATAAGTTCCATTTGAAATCAATAGTCTTGAGATATAAGAACCAAAGATCGAAGTATCGAGCAGGTTGCGATTATTAAGAGAAAGCCGAGCATAAAAATTCTGAATAATCATTTCCCGAGAGAGCTCATGATTGGGGCATGAATATAACATTGACTTAAGCCTTCCCCAAGCTTGAGCGATGCTTTCTCCTTCGCAAGGCCAGAAATTATATATGTAATTACGATCACGATGAACAAGATGCATAGGATAGAACTTCTGGTGAAATTCCAACTTCAATCGCTTATAATTCCAAGATCCCGTATCATCACATAGCCTATACCATGTCAATGCATCTCCCTTCAAAGATAAAGGGAAGACCTTCCTTTTAACAACATCATCGGGAATACCTGCAAGCTTAAATAATCCACAAACTTCATCCACAAAGATAAGGTGTAAATCGAGATGCAATGTTCCATCTCCTACAAATGGATTAGCTAGCAGTTTCTCTATCATACCCGAAGGAATATCAAAGTGAATATTTTCATAAAGTTCAGTAGGTTGAGGAGCATATCTTTGCTCTTCTGGTTGGGGTGAAGATACCCCAAACAAGTCCTCAAAGGATTAGTTTCCATAGTGACAAGTAACAGAAAAATTCAGCACACTATATAAATGTTTCCTTACCAAGTTCCACTCACCAAAAGCGCTACACTCCCCGGCAACGGCGCCAGAAAAGAGTCTTGATGACCCACAAGTATAGGGGATCTATCATAGTCCTTTCAATAAGTAAGAGTGTCGAACCCAACGAGGAGCAGAAGGAAATGATAAGCGGTTTTCAGTAAGGTTTTCTCTGCAAGCACTGAAATAGTAGGTGATAGATAGTTTTGTGATAAGATAAATAGTAACGAGCAAAAAGTAAATAAAGTAAATAAAGTGCAGCAAGGTGGCCCAATCCCTTATGTAGCAAAGGATAAGCCTGGACAAATACTAATAATAAAGAAGGAGCTCCCGAGGACACATTGGGAATTATCGTCAAGCTAGTTTTCATCACGTTCATAAGATTCGTATTCGGTACTTTGGTAATTTGTTATGTGGGTGGACCGACACTTGGGTACTGTCCTAACTTGGACAAGCATCCCACTTATGATTAACCCCTATTGCAAGCATCTGCAACTACAAAAAGGACTATTAAGGTAAACCTAACCACAACATTAAACATATGAGTCCATATCAGCCCCTAACGAAGCAACGCATAAACTAGGGTTTAATCTTCTGTCACTCTAGCAACCCATCATCTACTTATTACTTCCCTATGCCTTCCTCTAGGCCCAAATAATGGTGAAGTGTCATGTAGTCGACGTTCACATAACACCACTAGAGGAGAGACAACATACATCTCATCAAAATATTGAACGAGTACCAAATTCACATGACTACTAATAGCAAGACTTCACCCATGTCCTTAGGAACAAACGTAACTACTCACAAAGCATATTCATGTTCATAATAAGAGGAGTAATAATATGCATAAAGGATCTGAACATATGATCTTCCACCAAGTAAACCAACTAGCATCAAGTACAAGGAGTAATCAACACTACTAGCAACCCACAGGTACCAATTTGTGGTTTTAATACAAGATTGGATACAAGAGATGAACTAGGGTTTTGAGAGGAGATGGTGTTGGTGAAGATGTTGATGGAGATTGACCCCCTCTCGATGAGAGGATCGTTGGTGATGACGTTGGTGATGATTTCCTCCCGAGGGAAGTGTCCTCGCGTAACAGCTCCGCTAGAGCCCTAGATTGATTCTCGCCAAGGTTACGCCTCGTGGCGGCGGAGTTTCGCCCCGTAATCTTGCCCCGATTTTTCCAGGTAAAAGTGATGATATAGCGAAGATGGACGCGGAGGCCCACCAGGGGCTCAGGAGATAGGGCGCACCTCTGCCTCCCGGACAGGTGTGGCCCTGGCCTATTTCTTTTTCTCATAAATTCTTATAAAATCCAAAAGTTGTTTCGTGGAGTTTCAGGACTTTTGAGTTGTGCGAATAGGTTTCAACGTTTGCTCCTTTTCCACCTGAATTCCATTTGCAAGCATTCCCCTCTTCATGGTAAACCTTGTAAAATAGGAGAGAATAGCCATAAGTATTGAGATATAATGTGTAATAACAGCCCATAATGCAATAAATATTGATATAAAAGCATGATGCAAAATGGACGTATCAAAGACATGAAGACCAAAGATTGAACCCGTGTCCGGAGTGGACTCTACTTGTCGTGGAAGGCAAGCTAGGCGATCTGTTATGAAGATTTCCTCCTATGTGACCGACCTCATGTAACCCTAGATCTCTCCAGTGTCTATATAAACCGGAGATCATAGTCCGGATAGGACAGATTCATTACCATATTCACATAGGCTAGACTTCTAGGGTTTAGCCATTACGATCTCGTGGCAGATCAACTCTAGTAACACTCATATTCATCAAGATCAATCAAGCAGGAAGTAGGGTATTAACTCCATAGAGAGGGCCTGAAGCTGGGTAAACATCGTGTCCCTCGTCTCCTGTTACCACCGATCCTAGACGCACAGTTCGGGACCCCCTACCCGAGATCCGCCGGTTCTGACACCGACATTGGTGCTTTCATTGAGATTTCCACTGTGCCGTCGCGAAGATGGTTGATGGCTCGCCTTGTTGTCAAGGATAATATCATCTCCGAAGGAGCCCTGGCCCCAGGCCAGACCCTCCAGCTCGGCGGCTTTGTCATGACCGTCGGCTCGACCCTTAAGCCGATGATGGCCTCTCAAGTCATCAAAAATCGCCTCCGTGTTGATCCCGAATACTCCGCCCGCACGGATCCAATGGAGTTATCGTCGATGAACGAACTCCTGGATCGCATGGCCGCCTTGGGGGTCGCTACAGACTACGAACGGGTCGGGCTTAAACCCGACCAGAGAGAAATTAAAACTCCACCGATCACCCATCAGATAGCGGTAGTCGAGGCGCGGAGAAACTCCTCCACCATATTGAAGACGAACTATGTTCGGATCGCCTGTCTTGAAGAGCCGGATATTTTCCGGCAGAAAAGCATGTCTCTTCCTCCGAACATAGAGTCGGATAACGAGCCTAAAAATTCAGTCGATATCCCGGAGCCCGAATTGTCCGGCCCGGTAGACATCCAAACTCCGGATCCAAAATCGGGTCAGGGTTTGGATTCAATTCCACCCACCCACCCGGACATAGATGCTCTCAGGAGCATCAAACAACAGTCTCAGGAAACGGTCCACCACTTCTGGGCCAGATTCCTCCTTGTTAAAAACAAGGTAAAAGACTGCCGCGACGAAGACGTGATAGCAGCATTCTCCAACAACTGCGCGGACGAAGGTATCCTTAATGCCATCAATCACCACCGCATACCAAAGTTCGTTGACCTAGCAACTATCGTACAAAAGTATAGCGCGATGGAAAGCGCCTGGAAAACTCAGGCAGCTTGTTGGGAACCATCCCGGCTGCCCCTACAGGCAAAAAGGACGCGCCCCCGTGGCACGCCCAGTCGAACAGTCAAGAAACATAAACCTATTACGTTGCACGGCACCGCTCTGGAGGGATGGCTCAATGGCCCATGCAAAATACACACGCCGCCGGATACCGTGGCAACCCACAGCCTTAGAGCATGTTGGATACTTCGGCATGTAGCCAAGAGAGACGAGGACATCCTTATCAAGGACACCCCAGAACAACACCCTCCACCAAACGACGACAATAGAGTATTGGCACTCTTCGAGACATTCGCTTCAAACAACAAGCGTAAAAGGGCCCCGCGCGATCTCGCCGAAGTTTGCCAGGTCGCTGCAATTGACCCCTGGAATGACATGGCCATAACTGATGCGGAGCATCCCACGTTCATCCCCATGTACACTCCGACTACTCTCCAAGCCCCAAGGATACATACGAGGAGACCTCGAACATACGCCATTGGACACAAGGTGAACTCGCTCCTCTCCGAACCATCACTTTCTACATGTGAGATATGGCTACTACCTCCAACGCGTGTGCTATGCATGATCAGGTACTTAGAGGAAAGCCACAGATCCACCCCATCCAACGGACGAGCTAGCGAGGACGCCAAGTACAAGGACCAAGAGAAGAAGCTGCCCGAAGCTACAGCCACCGGACGACCGGTCTGAACCGGAAGTCCGACGCCTGGAGTCCCCACCGGCCAGATGGACCAGCCGACAAAATCTACAGCGGCCGGACGACCGACCAAGGCCGGGCGTCCGACGACCATCAGCCACCAGACGACCGACAACGTCCGGAAATCCGTCGAGGGCTATCCCGAGCCGAAACGCCGGACGTCCGACAAGTACCGGACGACCGGACCCTCGCGAGCCACCGGACGTCTGGTACCCGTCGGACGACCGGCGCTTGTCTGTGCACAGAGTAGTGGGCCGAGGCCCATGTATCCCCCACTTACCCCTTCGTGGCCCTAGACTATATATACTCCTCCATCTCCTCCTAGTTAGGGTTAGCAATGGTTTAGCTCATATTTTGTGTGAGAGCCTTGCTCATCCATTTGGTTACTTCTCCTCGGAGCTCAGGACCTCTTCGGAGAAGATCCCCCAAGCGGATTCAAGACCCCTTCAAGGGAAGACAATCAAGACCTCCTCACGGAAAAGAACCCGGTTACCTCTTGTATCGTCCTTTGTTGATCGTGGATCGTGTATCTCTCCTTGTGTTCATCGATCTAGCGCATGTGTAATCGAATCTTGTTGGTTTGAGTGTTTCTCTTGTGTTTTCCTCGTGATTTCCCTCGTGCTCTTCCTCTCGTTCTTCGTGTTCCTCGTAGGGATCCTCTCCAAACGTGAAAGATCGTCCACATAGGGTTCCGCCCTACATCATCTTGGTATCATGAGCCACGTTGATAACGTTTTTGGAGCCCCTACCCCTCTTTTTCTAGCTTGATTTTGTTGTGTTCTTCCCCAAAATCGAAAATTCCCCACCAAAAATAGCCCCAATTTTTTTGTGATTTGTTGGTTTTGATGATGTTTTGTTGATTTTGATCCATGGATTTTCTTGGTTTCAAGTGGATCTAGCATCTCCCCAAGTTTCCCCATCTTTCCTCCACGAAATCTCCTCAATTTTGACCCCAAAATCTCAAAATTCCGCCCAAAATCGCGTCCCGGAGCTCAAATCCCGCGTTGACCCCGGACCCCCGGACGTCCGACCTTTCCCGGACGACCGGAACCCCTAACCCGAACCGAAATCACGGATTTCCGAGCCCTCCCGGACGTCCGACGACCGGACATCCGACCTTCCCGGACGTCCGTAATCTGTAGTTTCCCATTTCGGCTGATTTTTGTTTTGTCCATAACTAATTCATCCGAACTCCGATTTTCGCGTTCTTTAGCTCGTTTTGAAGCTATTGACATCCCCCTTCCAACAAAAATACCACCAAAACCATTTGACTCCATCAAATTTTTGAAAATTTGGCAAGTTTGCCTAGGCCCTCCACCATATCATCCGCATAGCCACCACCGACTTCTGCAACCTAACCCATTTTGTTCACCATAGCATTAGTGGTTGCTTGAGTAGTGATTTGAGTCTCCTAAGGTGTTTCGGTTACTTAGGGACGGTTGCTTCTTCATCAACCACCACCGCCACTTCCGCATAGGCTTACCCACCATACACTTCCACCAACCCAACTTAACCCAATTTTGTTTGTGTTGTGAGTTGTCTCTCCTAAGGTGTTTAGGCTACTTAGGGACCGTGCTTGCAACTCCGACACCGTGTATAGTTCACCACCTTACACCCCACTTCCGCATTGCGTACTCCAAAACCACCATTGCATTTCCGCAATCCCATTGATCTTTCGCAACCACCACCACATTCCGGTACCACCATTTGAATTTTGTCCTTGAGATTTTGAGTTGTGGGTTTTCCGTTTCCTAAGGTGTTTCGGCTACTTAGGGACGAGTCTCCATCATCTTGGTATCTACATCAAGAACACCCCCACTCATCATCGCCAAGGACGGTAACCTCGACGACGCCATTGTACATTCCCCTTGCAATTGCATTGATAACCCCTAGCCCATTTTGCGTCACTTGCCTATCGAGACTAGCCATTTGAGTATTGCCGGCAACGTTACTTGTGCACATTAGTGATCATCGATACTCCTTCCATTGCATACATACCATATCATATTGGTATCATATCATCCATTGTGTCACAAGATTGTTCCCGCATATACACAATTGCTATCTTGGTTTGTGCATTGTGCAAAAGTGGCCATAGAAAAAAAAGAAATAAATATTTTAAGCAAAAGAAAGAGAGCAAAGAGCTTGTAAGCAAGTGCCATAGCATCATACCACATTGCATATAAGATTGTCATATCCATTCATCTTGGATCATCTTGGAAACACCGGGAACCATACATACATAGCATACTTGGGATAGAAAGTTTATCCATTTTGCATCTTATAGGTTGTGCACAAGTGTCGTATCCGCCTATTGAGCAATCATGCTAGCGTCTCTCTTGAGTTGTGCAACACAAGCGTTTTGGTGGATTCCACATTTTGAGCTCATTCCTTGGTTGCACGACCCCATTTATCTATCCGTGTGTGTGTTTCCGTGTGCCATTCTTTGCTATTGGTATACTTGTTTCACTTGCGAATTTGTGAATCTTTTCCAACATTATTGACTCCTGCTAACATTTTGCATCAAATTTTTGTGCCACTATCCTCACCGAGCTCCACCATAAGCTTTACTTGTGTAGGTGTGAGAAACCGACAAGAATTGGTACCAATTGTGCTATTTCCTTGTTACACATTGAGTGATCATTGATCCATTTTCAACATCGGTCAAGGTACATTTGGTATAAGTTCTTCTCTTCCTCCCACTAATATTTGCTCGAGTCTTGTGATGGATAGGCAAGGCATTTCATCTCCGGTCTTCGACAACGACGACGGCGTGAACAACTACATCACCAAAGCGTCAATCTTTGATCTACAACGACAAATGCAAGGCGCACAATCAAGATTGTGAGAGCGCATCGAGAACATCTCCATCGACATTCTTCACTCCCAAGCAAGGAAAAGGGACTACATCGACAAGAAGCTTTCCGCACATAAAGAGGAGCAAGATTCAAGGATGGAGGAGATTAGAGCCTTGATCAAGTCTTCTTCCCCTTCGTCATCTTCAAGGCGGCGACGTTCAAGCCACAAGTCTTCGGAGCGCCCAAGTGATGTAAGCGCAAGTCGTCCACATCCACATGTCCATGGCGACCACCATCACGTTCGTGATCCACATCGTCATGGCAAGACAACTCCAAGCAACATGTGCACGATGACGACGAACGGCATCTACTACGAGCTCAAGCGCGACAACGACACCATCATCATGAAGATGCTCAACAAGCGCAAATGCACAAGTCCCAACAAGCTCTACTTCACGCCAAGTCCAAGCTTCATGAGCACAAGAGAAGACCGCGAGACAAGCACCACCACGAGAATGCTACGGATACTACACCAACCACTTCGGCATCTTCTCCAAGTGTTCTCAAGGCATCTTCGCATTTGGACGTACGGCATCTTCGCCTACTTTCCGTGAGTTCGCCTACATCGACATATTCAACAACAAGGCGACTACCTACGAGCGAGGGTGACACTTCCATCTTCGGAAGCCCCCCAAGGAAGATGGCCGAGCATGGGAAACTCCCTTCGGTCATGGAGACGAGCTACGAGGTGCCACATCATATGGGCCTCCCACACCAAGACGGTGACAAGAAGGTCGAGCAAGGGCCATCCCCTTCGACCACGGCGATAGGAATTGAGCATGGAGACATTTGCACCAACATCTCTCCGACACACACATATGTCGAGATGCCCCATTTTTCATGTGAGGAGAGCCACCACCCCATGAGAGAGATGAGTGACTCCACCATATGTGACATTGAGAGCATTTCCTTTGAGAGGATGAGTGTGACCACCACTAGCCCCACACATGAGAGCATGCCACACATCTTATGTGAGGTTGAGCGCCATTTGAGTGACTCCACCAACCATATGAGTGAGAGCATCCTTGAGGGAGTGAGTGAGCCACAACACATAGTGAGTGAGGTAGTTGACACGGCATGTGAGGCCACTATGATTTCTAACGACTTAACCTCTACTCCTAGTGTGTTTTCTTCTTTGGTGCTAGGTCTCCTACATGACGACATGCCTACCCTCGACGAGTCCATCCCTCCAATGGAGACGACGATGGCCATGGTGGACGATGATGCACCCCCCACATGGTTCCATCAAGATGAAGATGACAACGAGTGGATCTTCAACACCTCACCTACAACACATGAGCGACGCTCCAAAGGTAACATAGTTGATGGTGCTTCTCCTGCCCCACTAGTGGACTCTCTTGACAATGATTGCTTGCATGATGTTGATCCTCCTATTCCCATGCTTCATGCTAGTGCGACTTCTTCATGTCTTGACTTACCGATTTATGATGAATATGATGATGAGCATGTTGAGTTGCCTAGTTGTGATGCTATGCTTCATAGGATATCTTGTGAAAATTCTATTGGTCACTTCATGTTTGACAATCCATTGAACTTGTCATATGCTATGAGTGAGATCTCCCATATAGTCTCATTTCAATCTCAACATAGTAACTATGCATGCCCCATTAAAATAAATCCCATTTGCACTTATGGCATAGATGACGAGATGATGGTCATTGGCTTTTGTTTTTCATGTGATGATATTGCCATGCTTCCTTTACATGATTTGTGCAATTCATCTACTATGTCATGCCATGATCACATTGTTCCAAATATGCTTTGTTTTGGATGTTGTCAATATTCTCCATGTGATGTTTCCATTAATGCTCATGAGGAGACCCCCATAGTTTCCTCATACATATTAGGAGATTTTGATGCATCTCATACTTTGCAAGATTCCCATAATTGTGTGCACCATATGCTTCCCATGAATAACAATGCTCTACATATTTCTCATGATGCATTACACAATTTGAGTCTCCATTATGCTATACATAATAACAAACCTCTCATGATGGATGACATGTTTCTATATCACGCATCTCATTTATTTGAGCATTGGCTATTTTGTGCTAACCAACACAAGCACGTGCGTATCATGATGGATGATGTGTACATCTACCACGCACACACATTTTTCCTCTGTCTTTGTTTTGTGTAGGTACGCACATATACTCGTCAACATCTCAATCCCATGAGTTAACGGAACGAGCTCTTGAGAGCAACGATGCTTTGGGATCCCGTGGACTATCCTTACCACCGTTCCCTTTGCGCAAGGACTACGCGCATCTCTTTTACTTGTCTCTCACACGGCTATGGGCTATTTACCACTTGTCACATTATGCCCATTCTATCGTGTTCACATTGCATTTTATGCCTCTTTACATGACTTTGCCATGCAATTGTGATCCTTGTTTGCATCTACTCATGATTCACCATTATGATACTCCTATGTGTATTTGCATGCTTGGTGGAGATCCTTGTCGGCTGCTCGGGAACGGGGTCCCAGACTTGCTCGATCAAGGCTCATGGAGTGGCTCAAAGGAGGCCCAGACGGCCCATCTTCATCAACACAAGCTCGAGACCTCGCGAGGGGCAAGAGATGAGGGGCGGACGACCAAGAGCTTCCTCAGGACGGCCTCGTCAGGCTGGCTCACGAGGAGGCGGAGAGTTCAAGGCGGGGTACCTCGTGAGGTGCCCGTGACGTAAGCCATGATGACCTAGGGCGCCAGTCGGGCGCCAGCCCGCGCAGCGTCCTCCTTTCCTCTTTGGTGCAAAGGGGGCAAGCGTAGGCAAGAGCCTCAAGCAAAGGCATCCGTTTCGGTGCAACAAGACCAAGACCAGCCCCAACGGCTGGAATGCAGTCATCGTGGAGCCCAAGCAAAGGTCATCACCAGAGCCTTTGGCAAAGCGAGGACCAACTTTAGTCAGATAAGTGTACCCGCTGTTCCCCTTCAAAATGGCCAATTATTGGCGCCTTTGTGTTGTTCTTGTTGGTAGTTTAGGGACGGGGATGATCGGTTCGAGGCGAGGTACGAGACGGTGGAGGGTTGGATCTCCACGCAGGCTGTTCCCAGAGTTTGAACCTTAAGGGTCTGCCGAACCCATGATCCGACATTTGCGCGCACGGTAGGGGGTGCGCCGAATCTTCCTTTCATCGCCATCGTTCATTCCCGCCATCAGAACCATGCCCGACGCTCGTTCGGCCTCGCCACTAAGCATGCCGAGCCGCCTCACCTCCCACGCCGCCGGGCCGCTCCCGTCGCCGGGCGCCCGTCGCGGCGCCTCCTTCTCGCCCGCCGCCAACACCGCCATCGCCCGGCGGGGGACGGGCAGCAAGCACCGCTCCTGCGCTCCCCGGTGACTTCACGGGGGAGGCCGCGCGGCTCCCTGGTCGCCCGCCCCCTCGCGCCGGCTCCTCCACTCGTCGCGGCCCTCCTCGGCGGCTCGCAGGCGCCGCCCTCCAGCCGCCATGTCAAGACATTCGTCCGCTGGTCGGCGCCGCCTCCACGCGGCAGGGGGCTCCCTCAAGCCGGACAGAGTCGTCGGCCGGGCTGACCTTCGACTCTCAAGACCACCCCGCCAACTCGCCGGCTCGGCGCGCGCCCCGCTGCTCAGACACCTACCATATGCCAGGTCGCCGTCACCAGACCTCATCAACGGCGGCGCCGCCTCAACGCATTTCTCGGCCGAGGCCTTCAACCACCTCTCTCGTGATACCCAGGGAGCGGTTGTTGCCCAGCCGGCCTTTTTCGGGCGTAGGAGGAGGGTCATCCAGCTCCTTGGGGCAAATCCGGCTTCCGGTGACCTTCCGCACCTACGACAACTTCCGCACGGAATTGGTCGACTTCGACATCGCCCCCATCGGCCTCCCCTCCAACGCCATCCTAGGCTATCCGGCATTGGCCAAATTCATGGCCGCAACCCACCCGGGGTACAACCTCATGAAGATGCCGGGGAGCAGTGGCGTCCTCACCGTGCCCGGGGAGACCGAAGGTGTGCTGCGAGCGCTCAGGCTCACCCTCAGGACGGCGGCCACAGCACAGCCCGCCGATGCGGAAGCCCCCAAGCCCAAGGGGGCTGCGCCGACCAAGAAGAAGCAGTTGTTCACCCAAGACAAGGCGGAGACCAAGCAGATACCTGTCGACGAGGACGGGTCCACAAACGCCACCTTCACCATAGGCGCCAACCTCGAGCCTAAGCAGGAGGAAGCCCTTGTCAAGTTCCTCCGTGCGAACAAGAAGGTGTTCGCCTGGGAGCCCGATCAGCTGGCTGGGATTCCACGGGGCGTGATCGAGCGCCACCTCAACGTGTGCCCCAACGTGCATCCAGTGAAGCAGAAAGCGAGGAGGCAGTCCACCGAAAAGCAGGCCTTCATTGTCCAAGAGACCCGCAAGCTAGAAGCCGCGGGGGTTATCCGCGAGGTCCGATACCCAGATTGGCTGGCCAACCCCGTGGTGGTGCCGAAGAAGGGAGGAAAGGAGCGCAAGTGTGTCGACTTCACCAACCTCAACAAAGCATGCCCACAGGATCCATTTCCACTCCATCGCATCGACCAGATCGTCGATTCCACCGCCGAGTGTGACCTGTTGTGCTTCTTGGACGCCTTTTCGGGGTATCACCAAATCAAGATGGCAGCGGAAGACGTGGAGAAGACGGCCTTCCTGACCCCGTGTGGAGTATACTGCTATACCTGCATGCCATTCGGGTTGCGCAATGCAGGGGCAACCTTCCAGCGGCTCATGCACATCACCTTGGGCCCGCAGCTCGGGAAGAATGTGGAGGCATACGTCGACGACATCGTGGTGAAGTCTCGCGAGGCCAAGACCTTGATACAAGACCTGGAAGAAACCTTCGCGAGCCTCAACGCAGTGAGCCTGCGGCTCAACCAAGACCCATCGAGGCATCGAGGCCAACCCAGAAAAGGTCAAGGCGGTGGAAGACATGAGTCCACCGAAGAGCCTCAGGGAGATGCAGAAGCTCACAGGGCGCGTAACGGCGCTGGGCCGTTTCATCTCCCGATTGGGGGAGCGGGCGCTGCCTTTCTTCCGGTGATGAAGAAAAAGGGCCCTTCGAGTGGATCAAGAGGCCACCAAGCTGCTTCAAGACCTCAAGAGGTACCGACCAGCCCTCCAAAGGATGGTGGCCTCGCCTCAGAGCCCTTGGTACTCTACCTCGCCGCCACTCCTTACTCCGCTAGCGCTGCTCTAGTAGCGGTTAGGGAGGAGCGTCAGGCCAAGACCACGGTGGCCATCCGAGCTAAGGCAAGACCCAATCAGAAGGAACTAGCAGAAGTCAGCACCGCAATGGAGGAAGATCGGCCATCACAGCAGAGCGCACCAAGGGCGGGGGGGACCTCCCGTCCAAGCACCCAGCTTCCGGAGGCGCCGACGCCTCAGGAGGCACCACCGCCTCCGGAGGACGCCACCAGTACCAATGCCCCTAACCTCGTCGAGCACCCGGTGTACTTCGTCAGTACCGTGCTACGGGATGCGAGGGCACGGTACCCCATGCCGCAGAAGCTCCTTCTGGCACTCCTAGTGGCTTCGCGCAAGCTGCGCACTACTTCCAAGGTCATCCAATCAAGGTTGTCTCGGCATACCCCCTGGAGAGGGTGCTCAGGAGCCCCAACTCGGCAGGAAGGGTCACCGAGTGGAATATTGAGCTGCAAGCATTCCAGCTCGAGTTCAGTACGACCAGAGTCATCAAGGGGGCCGCGCTGGCAGATTTCGTGGCCGAATGGACAGAAGCGCCGGGCCTCAGGGCCGGCGAGGATCGGTCCCTCTCCCCAGGGAGCGAAGCGCCAGAAGGTTGGGTCATGTACTTCGACGGAGCGTTCTCCAGACAGGGCACTGGGGCTGGGGCAGTACTCATATCCCCTCTCAGACAAGCTCTACTATGCCGCAGCTCTGCTTCCAAAGATGGCGAGAATGTCTCCAACAATATAGCAGAATACGAGGGGCTGATAGCAGGTCTGAAGGTTGCCGCTGCCCTGGGGGTGAAGCACCTTACCATCAAGGGCGATTCGCAGCTCCTCGTCAATTTCTCCAACAAGGTGTACGAGCCAAGGGATGAACACATGGAGGCCTACCTTGCGGAGGTCCGCAGGATGGAGAAACAGCTATGGGGTTGAGTTGTAGCACGGCCTCATGGGCACCAATCAAGAGGCCGACGACATCGCCAAACGAGCCTCCAGGAGGTTACCCCAGAGCCGGGTGTCTTGAGGAACGGCTCTTCAAGCCCTCAGCCCTGCCAAGCTATCAAGCACGGCACAACCTCGGGAGGAGCTCCTCAGCCTCCAGCCTTGGGAGCCCCACTGTGGGTCTGCCTCGAGCACGCCTGCTCCTAACAATGGAACCTCAAGAGCAGTGCTGGATAACGGAGCTCAAGAGTTACTTAACACGTGGGACTTTGCCGAGAAGGAGGAGGAGGCAGAGCGTGTGGCGCGGCAAGCCACGGCATACAAAGATCATGGATGGAGAGCTTTACCGAGACGACCAAACGACGTATCCCTATGCTGCATCACCAGGGAACAGGGGAAGGAATTATTGGCAGATATACATGGCGGAGATTGTGGGCACCATTCATCGTCACGGACCCTTGTCGGGAAGGCGTTTCGCAGCAGTTTCTATTGGCCCACCGCGCTCAATGACGCCATCGACCTAGTGAAGGCTTGCGAGGCTTGCCAATTCCATGCCAAGCAGATCCACCAGCCAGCGGGAGGCCTGCAAACCATCCCCCTCACTTGGCCATTCGCGGTCTGGGGGCTAGACATTCTAGGCCCTTTCCCTTGGGCGCCAAGGGGCTATCGCTACCTCTACATCGCCGTGGACAAATTCACCAAGTGGGCCGAAGTCGAGGCCGTCCGCGCCATCCCCGCTGGTTCTGCGGTCAAGTTCATCAAGGGCATCGTGAGCCGGTTCGGAGTGCCGAACCGCATCATCACCGACAACCGCTCACAGCTCACCAAGAACCTTTTAAAACGTATCGCGCTAACCTTGAACGCAGATATGCTACGCCGTGGCACACCCCGCAGCAATGGATAGGCCGAGCGGGCCAATGCAGAGGTCCCGAGAGGCCTCAAGACCAGGACGCTCAAGAAGAAGCCGAAGCTTGCGGCAGAGGCTGGTACGACGAGCTCCCTCCGTGTTGTGGTCCATCCGCACAACCGCGACCAAGCCAACCGGAGAGACCCCTTCTTCCTGGTCTCACGGAGCCAAGCGGTCCTCCTCACAAGGTCAAGCTGCCGATCCGCTGGTCCTGGCTTTCATGAAACGTAGCAGGACGCCATGCGGGGACGGCTCTTGTGCCGGGGAGGAGCGCCGCGGAAGCTGCATCGCGAGCGGCAAGGTACCAGCAGCACTCCGGCGATACCACCGCCGCAACATCCGCCTAAACTCGAGGTAGGAGACCTGGTTCACGGGTCCTCTCTGTGGAGGGACTGCATAAGCTCTCTCCCATGTGGGAGGGCCCATTCAAGGTTGTTCATGTTTCCAGTGCTCGCCCGCGCGCTTGGAGACGCAAGAGGGAGTACCTATACAAAACGCGTAGAACATCCAGCACCTCCGGAGGTTCTACCCCTAAAAGGCCCAGAGCCTGTGAAGAAGGCGAATGCCTGTGAAGTTCATCCTTTTGGAAAAGGCCCGGAGCCTGTGAAGAAGGCGAATGCCTGTGAAGCTCACCTCTTGGGGAAGGCCCAGAGCCTGTGAAGAAGGCGAATGCCTGTGAAGTTCATCTTTTTGGAAAAGGCCCAGAGCCTGTGAAGAAGGCGAATGCCTGTGAAGTTCATCTTTTTGGAAAAGGCCCAGAGCCTGTGAAGAAGGCGAATGCCTGTGAAGTTCATCTTTTTGGAAAAGGCCCAGAGCCTGTGAAGAAGGCGAATGCCTGTGAAGTTCATCCTTTGGAAAAGGCCCGGAGCCTGTGAAGAAGGCGAATGCCTGTGAAGCTCACCTCTTGGGGAAGGCCCAGAGCCTGTGAAGAGGGCGAACGCCCGTGAAGCTTGCTTGCCAGAGGAAAGGCCCGGAGCCTGTGAAGAAGGCCCAAGGTCGTGAAGCTCGCCGCCTGTGACACTCTCACGTAACAATGAGTGGGGCTGTACACGCCTGTAGTCTCAGGGTGCCGCCTCAGCCCCGGGCTCCCTCCTATGCCCAAGAGCAGCACTTAGCTACGCTACTGGTGAGAAGACGTCCAAGACTAGACTAGGTGCCGGACGCGGATTTTTCATTTGCTTTCTGCAGTTGACTGGTTATTCCCATTCGAAGTTTTTATCGAAACTATCGCCCTGTTTTGGTCCGTGGTCCTTCGATCTTTTTCGCCCTCCTGCCTCGGTTTCTCTTGCGCGGGGGCTCGCAGGCAGAAGCCTCGGGATCCCCCGCGGGTGTTCCTACCCCTATTGCTCAAGTTTCACGGCCCTGGTCTGCGGCTGGAGCACCCCTCCTGACCATGCCTCACGGGCAGCACAACGCGAACACGGGGCCAGGGTCGGCCGCCCACACGGCCACGATCGGGTTCGCTATGAATGAGCGCACGCGAAGGGAACAAAGAACAGGATAACAAAAGCAAGACACTAATTAACGGCGTTGCCCTAAACACGCCCCATCGGGCCGAACATTGTTCCTTTTACGCAGGAGAAAAGGAAAGAAAAGGACAAAAGCAGGTGAAGCACGCCTGCGCGGCTCTCCGGGAGGCCCGAGCCGCCCGAGCTCGGGCCGACTCCATCTCGCTTCACCGGGCGTGGCGACGAGCGGACCGCTGCCACCCCCAAGCAGGCGCGGGCGGGGGGCTGCGCGCCGCTGGAAGAATCGCCGTCTCAAGAAGAACTGGTGAGCGCGGGGAGTCGCGGCATCGCCACCGCCCGCAGCTGCCCTCCTCCGCCAGGCTGGGCTGAGTCCTCGGCGCGGTCGCCGCCCCGGGCAGTACCCTCTGCGGCGGCCGTCTTCCCCGAACACCCTCACGTAGAGGGTGGCGTCGCCATCATACTTGAAGTGCAGGGAGCACCGGCAGCGGAGACCATGCGCACGCGCGAACGTCTGCCAGCCACGGGCCAGGAACAAGTTCCCTGCAGCAGAGACCTCCAGAGAAGCCCACGAAGCCCGGCTGCAACAGCCATCTGCCTGGAGCCAGAGGGCGCCATCTGGGAGCTCACCCAGGAGGAAGCACGAAGCTTAACGGCTCCTCCACCCTCACCAAGAACTCCGGCAGCGCTTCAGCAGCGTGGAGGCGCGGCCTCGTGGGACGAGCGGCCGGGGCACGCCCTCCAACCATGGCCAGCCGCTCGTCGCCACGTTGAGAGCCTCCTCACGACCGTGGGAGACCGCCGTGGAGGCCACGGGGTGCTTGTGAGGGCGACCTCGACCACGCTTAGGCAGAGGAGAGGAAGATTCGACCTGGCGGCCCTTCCCCTTCTCCGTAGCCGAGAACTTCCTTGGTGGAGCCATGGAGAAGAAGGATAGACAGGAAAGGATAGACTGGAAGGGTGTGCGCCATTCTGTACTTATAGCCGGCGAAGGCCAACCGTCGACCTCCACGATCACCGGCCATCATGACTGACCATGCATGCAAGGACTTATCGAATCCGGGCGGTTACCAAGGCGTCGTGGGGGCTGCAGTGCGCCCACGTCCAATCAACCGCCACGCGGCGCCCAAGGCCGCAGGATGTTAGGGCCCACAACGCTTCGCACTTGCCCTTTCGCCTCTGCGCGCCAAGTCTGGCGCTGCTCGTGGCCTGGGGCTATTGTCGGCGTTCGGGAACGGGGTCCCCAGACTTGCTCGCCGCGGCCTGCGGCGTGGGCTCAAAGGAGGCCCAGACGGCCCATCTTCATCAACACAAGCTCGAGACCTCGCGAGGGGCAAGCCTCGCCGGGCGGACGACCAAGAGCTTCTCAGCACGGCCTCACAGCTGGCTCACGAGGAGGCGGAGAGTTCAAGGCGGGTACCTCGCGAGGTGCCCGTGACGTAAGTCATGACGACCAAGGGCGCCCATCGGGCGCCAGCCAGCAGCGCCCTCCTTTCCTCTTTGGTGCAAAGGGGCAAGCGCAGAAAGAGCCTCAAGCAAAGGCATCCGCTTCGTGCAAAGACCAAGACCAGCCCCAACGGCTGGAATGCAGCCATCGTGGAGCCCAAGCAAAGGCCATCACCAGAGCCTTTGGCAGGCGAGGACCAACTTTAGTCAGATAAGTGTACCCGCTGTTCCCTTCAAATGGCTAATTGTTGGCGCCCTTCCCGCCAATATTTGGGAAGGGCCCGGCCTTCGCCTATAAATAGGGGTAGCCACACTCAGAGTAGGGGGACGGGGGACGATCGGATCGAGCATTCGGAATCCAGAGAGAGAGAGAAACCCGCTCCTCAGGCTAGAGCAACGGGATACCACTTAGCAGTTCATCACACCCACCAAGAACAGACCCTCGCGAGGCTGTTCTTCCTCAGATTGTTCTTCATCAGCCCCAGAGGCAATCCACACACCACAAACAAGAGTAGGGTATTACACCACAACGGTGGCCCGAACTAGTATAAATCTTGCGTCTCTTGTGTTGTTCTTGTTGGTAGTTTAGGTCCCTGCGGTTCGGTGAGGTACGAGACGGTGGAGGGTTGGATCTCCGCGTGCACCCCAGAGTTTGAACCTTAAGGGTCTGCCGTAACCCGTGATCCAACAATCCTTGTTGCTATTGCCATGTTTATCATGTGTCCCATGTTGTTGATGCTATTTTGCTCATATCTTGCCTCTATACTTGTGAAATGTCATGTGCATTTTATATGCCCACTATTTGCACACAAGACATGCTTGCCATGATTCCTCCTAGTATGTTGCATCTTCACACTACTAGCTTGCTTGACTTGATCTCTATGATTGCTTGCTTTGTCGCATCACCCATGTTCCATTACTCGCTTTCTTGGGTTGATGACATATATGTTCATGCCTCTCACATGATATATCTTGTTTATTATCGCTTGCCTCCTATAGTTGCCTCTATGCTTAATGATCTTGGAGACTTGGACACTTCACTTGTGATGCATGCTTGTTTACTTGAGCCTATTGTATTTGGTTGTTCTCGCATCATATGCCTCCATACTATGAAATGCTCCCTTGTACTTTCTTATGATAAGCATGATGCATACACTTTTTGGGTATCTTACCACACGAATGATAGGTTTTGCACTTCTGCTAACCTCATTTGTTTTTTCGAGTGTTTGTCATGTTCTTTCATTTTGAAGGATTCCCAAGGCGGTAACATCATGAGACAACTTGGTTATGTGAAGGCATACAAGATGCGCAACTCCATCATCCTTGAGAACCTCCTAAAGGTGACCTCCTCCTCTTTGAGCCATCCTCAAATACGCATATTGGATGGGTCATTCTTTCATTGTTGTTCCCTTCTTGTTGCATACATGATACATCTCGCGAATGGAGGAGCGACATTGAAGATTGGCTCTATGGACCTTCAAGTTGAGGAGTGCCACGACATCGAGCTATGGTACAACACCACCCATGACGAATTTGCACCCTATGCATGGATTGACACACATTATGATTGTCTTGTTGCACCTATTCCCATGTCATCCATGATATACGAGCTTGTGCATTTTCTTAGCAAATTTGTTGTGATCTTTCTTGATGGCATATTCATACATCATGATCATATTGCCTACCATCAATTGCATGATAACATAATCATATTGAACATCCATTGCCATATTCATGCTATTGATAAACCATCTCACTATGACATCATTTTGCACAATGGTAGAATTTGTCGCTTTGTGCACCATGCTTTTGTTCCCATGAATGCTTTGCATCTCATTCTAGACCATCTTGATAAGCTTCATGCGCTCTGTCACGACCAATCTTGCCGCACGGACTCATTCTTACATGATGGACTCTTTGTGTGCGCTAACCATTGTATTCCCTAGTGTTGCTTGTGTTTGCTCTTTTTTCATGTCTATCTCTCCGGCGACACCTTGAACTACTTGGATTGCGCCTTGTCTTCAACTCCGTCCAACTACAAGTTCGTCCACGACAACCGTTTCCATGGTGATGAGGATCACGATCCGAGGTCGGATCTTTCCCAAGGGAGGGGAGATGATGCGGAGCATCCCACGTTCATCCCCATGTACACTCCGACTACTCTCCAAACCCCAAGGATACATACGACGAGACCTCGAACATACGCCATTGGACACAAGGTAAACTCGCTCCTCTCCGAACCATCACTTTCTACATGTGAGATATGGCTACTACCTCCAATGCGTGTGCTATGCATGATCAGGTACTTAGAGGAAAGCCACGGAGCCACCCCATCCAACGGACGAGCTAGCGAGGGCGCCAAGTACAAGGACCAAGAGATGAAGCTGCCCGAAGCTACAGCCACCGGACGACCGGTCTGGACCGGACGTCCGACGCCTGGAGTCCCCACCGGCCAGATGGACCAGCCGACAAAAGTTATAGCGGCCGGACGACCGACCAAGGCCGGACATCCGACGACCATCAGCCACCGAACGACCGACAACGTCCGGAAATCCGTCGAGGGCTATCCCGAGACGAAACGCCCGACGTCCGACAAGTACCGGACGACCGGACCCTCGCGAGCCACCGGACGTCCGGTACCCGTCGGATGACCGGCGCTTGTCTGTGCGCAGAGTAGCGGGCCGAGGCCCATGTATCCCCCACTTACCCCTTCGTGGCCCTAGACTATATATACTCCTCCACCTCCTCCTAGTTAGGGTTAGCAATGGTTTAGCTCATATTTTGTGTGAGAGCCTTGCTCATCCACTTAAACGCCAGTGACGAACCTAAATATAGAACAGTCCGAGCGCCAGCTGCCCTATTCCTCAGTCCCATCATGGACGGCTTTCGACTTACAAAAGTCCTCATGGACGGCGGCAGCGGACTAAACCTCATTTACGAGGACACGCTCCACAAGATGGAAATAGACAGGAGCCGCATCAAGAAAAGCAGCACAACCTCCCATCCAACGGACGAGCTAGCGAGGGCGCCAAGTACAAGGACCAAGAGATGAAGCTGCCGGTTACAGCCACCGGACGACCGTTCGACCGACGTCCGACGCCTGAGTCCCCACCGCCGATGGACCAGCCGACAAAGTTATAAGGCCGGACGATCGACAAGGCCGGACATCCG